>CM060969.1:45370215-45970215 GCA_030765045.1 Tenodera sinensis
TGATATGTTAGTGACTGCATTTTGTGCCAGAAAGAAGAAAGAGAAAGGAGATTGGGAATGTGTCTGGAGTTTTGCTTCGTTTTTTACCCCTCCCCCTGCTCTTTACTCCCCTCCATTACGTAGTTTTGGGTGCTTGCTCCGACAGGTTGTTGCGTTGGTGTGTGTGGGCTGATTCGTTCTGTCCTTCTTGCACGCTGGTTTCATATTTCCAACCCTCCCTCCCTTATGCTTCTCCTCTTCCATATGAAATGTTACATATGTTTCTCATCAAATGAACATCAGGTAGAGTCACTTCCAAGCTCGAGGGTTCTTTAGACTTTCTGAGCCCTGAGAGCGTTCCGAGAGTTGCAGTACCTCTAGAATTATCTCCGGGAAAAAGCAAAGATTTTTGCAAAGTGAATATATAGTTTCTTACAAGAATTCCGAAGTAGGTATTGCATACTGGCAGATAATATTTTTGCTGAGAACCACATGCGACATGCAACACGCGACATGCAACATGCGACACGCGACATGAAACATGCGACTTTCAACATGCGACATGCCCTAACTCTGTAAATCCAGCTAACGTTCACTTGCGGGTAATGAATTTAATTTATCTAAATACGCAATTTCGTGCGACTTCTTGACTTTCTGTTCGTGTTTTCCGAAGTTTCTTATCCTCCCACTGTATTTCTTCTAATTAACTCTTCAACGTGTTTGTACTTTTTCCTTCATGCCACATCTTCGCGCTTTTCCACGTTTATTTCCACCACACGCAGCCCATAGACGATTTGTCCTCCGGTATTGTTGAAACCTATCATTGGAAGTATTTTTGTAATCTATTACCCATATTTCTATGTATTTCTTACATGCTGCTTCAACTTGCTACAATATACGTAAGTACACTCAATTACAATTTTAAAAATATTTGGTATTTTTTGTACAAAAAAAACGAATATCGACTTCTATTTCAAAAAGTAAAAGTATTAGCAAATTCAAACAAATAAGAAATTATTCCTAAATGGTTCATTCCACAAGAAGAAAAATGTGCAGCACATTAACGGTGTGTTTAAACAGCACTTAGGTACACATCTGTGCAGTAAGATTTTGTGTCCCCCTTATGTTTTACCAGTTATGTAAAAGCCATCAAAAATTAAGAGGACTCTTGGGTAAATTTCCAGAAAATTCAAGATATACATTTTATTTGGAATGAAGAGATCTTAAACATATGGTACTTTAATAAAAAAGAAAACAAATTTTCGAAAAATGTTCCATGTAAACGTAGTCTGGTTTGAGGGAAACTCTTAATTGTTTTGGACTCAGCGGATCTTAAAACGTGTATTTGCAGTGACATCTCTGTATTGAATCTCTCTACCAAGTTTTGGTTAGAATACAATACCTGATCTACCTATCATGTAAGTATATGGTAAAGTAAAATGTGTTCGCAAACTGACATTGGAATCTTTAGGATCCGTTCCAGGCATGGGGAAGAGGGGTGACAGCAGTGCAATTGAGTATTTACCCTCCCCATTTAGTGACACAATTATTTGAAGGGCTGACCAGTTCTCTGAGGTATACTGACAATTAGCAGGAGGCATGGCCTGGCACCTAATCGCTGTGAGGCAGTGGAAGGGGTTAAAACTACGATGTAGGAGAAGTGACTCATTGAGTCAATTCTCCCCATTTATGATCTATTCCGTTCAACTCAGTACACTTTCTATAACTGGTCATTGTTCATTTTGAATGAAAGTGAACAATATTAATTGAAATAAATAATATGAAAGTATAGATCTGTTTAGATCTATATGCACAGTTCAAGTTTCGAATAAGCAACCCTGTCTAAAGGTTATTCCCATTGATTACATACATTTCTCTATCCCTTCCCCTCTATCCCTTCTCCTCCCTCCCACCCATGCGCAGAAACACACTTGGAGCTAATCTTTTGAAAAGATCTTGTTGACTGCATTTACTGCCACACAAAATCTTACATTTCAACAGAACATAAGCATTTATTATATTATTCCGAAGGAAATGTTGCCTTCTGAACAAGACAAAAATAAATGGACTAAGCAGATTAACAGTATGAGAGCAGATTATGGCATACACAAAATTTAATGGCTGCTGATACCTGACCGCTACTATTCTCTTTCCCTTTCTACAAATAAACGTGGGCGCAAATGATATTTATATCACTGACCCTACACAGCATATTTAAACTGTACAACACTGCAAGGTCTGACAAGCCTCTGACTGGGTTTTGTGTTGATCAGCTCCTCCTACTACCCGCCATCAAATTGTGTGTCAGCCATGCCACAGATCTCTATCGCTTTCTTCTGGGTCATACGATACTAGAGGGCTGCTTGGTTGACGGTTCGTTCACCACACTCTCTAGGTAGTTCCAGCACTGGGACGGGTCTTCTAGCTTGGAACTGTTATGGACTTCCGCGCATTGTCTGGTCGGTCTACCTGTGGCCTGGAGGCTGGGGAGTGGAAGCTACAATAGATATACGTAGATAGATCGCGAGGTGTCCCCATTGGTTGTAAAGCCTTAGTTATATAATCTACTCTTAAGGAAACACCGAAGTGATATTTTATACTGTTTGGTAAAAAAAATCGACTTTTGGATTTTTATTGCAAAAAATGGGCTATACCTTAAAGAATGTATCTGCAAAGTTTTGATCCCCTAGGGAGCGGGGAACACATATTTTGGACGCTATTTTTAAAGAGGTGCGTACTGCCTCTGCATGCCCACACCCACCATTTCAACTTTGAAGTCATTTTTCTCGGAAACGACTTTTTTGTTACCTTTCATATTCAAAATCTATCTTCTCTCACAAAAAATCTAGCTAGAGATCTAAACCTTTCTACAATATGGGTAGTAAAATGTCCATTTGGAATTTTGATATTGTTTGTAGCTTGTCAAAGAAAAAAACAATTAATATAATGGCATTAGCTATGGCATTGAATTCTCCAGTCCTGATTCCACCTCTTAAATATTGCCCACACGCAGCCTGTGTGTTTAAAAACACCAACAGAAAGCTTGTTGGCATAAATAAATAATAATAATGAGTTGTTTTTATGACATTTTTACACTTTGTGTATTAAAGAACTCAAAGAAAACTATTCACTATCAAAATTACCTTCCTTTAATTTGTTACAAAGGTAATAAAGAGATACAATTTTTAAAAATCTGATGTGTTGCACTCACATGACTTTCTCTACTCTTGTACTAACCATTCTTACAAACTCTTATTCATCTATCTTCTTCGTGTTAGTTGTGATAAACATTTATAGAAATTTGTTATTGTTTATTTCCTTGCAAGGAATATGGGAATACAGTAGACTTTGAGCGATAGTCAAATCTTTTAAAGCTTTCAAATTCCGTTCTCTTTGCATGTTGAACATATAAAAAATGAATAACGATGTTCCATTTGACAGAAGTGTAAGTTCTCCAAAACTCACACAAATAATAAGCATATCTCCGAAATGGTTCACGGCACAAAAAAATTTATTTAGACATAAATTGTGTGCTTTAGCAAGATCTATATTTTTGTATAGTAACATTTGGTCTATATCTTACGGTTTACCAGTTATGCAAAAGTCATCCCAAGTAAATAGGACTTCATGGACTATAGCCAGAAAATTCAAGATATACATTTCATTCTTCATAAAATATCTCAAACATTTTAATCAAAATCGTTAGGGTCATTTTCAAGAAAATCAAAATTTCCGAAAAATGTTTCATGTAAAGGGTACTTTAGGATGGAGGAATCTTTGTGTCGCAACTTAAGAACCAACTTTGGTGTTTAACCGAATTTTCGTTTTTGAGTTATGCTGACCACAGACTGACACACACACACTAACACACACACACACACACTAACACACACACACACACACACACACACACACACACAGCTGGGGATTCAGGGACCTCAAAACATTTCCGGTGAAACCTCCACACCGAATTTTTGGGTGGAATACAAATACTTCCTCTACTTTATTATACGTAATACAAAAGGTAAAAAATGAACTCTTGTTTAACTCAGTAAAATTGATATAAATTAATTCATTAATATATCAGCAATAGGTATGATTAGATATTGGAATGGAATTTGGTACACACATTTGCTAATATTGGCTGTGCAAAAAACAAACAAACAAACAAACAAAAAACAAAAAAACAAAAAACAAAAAACAATCTTTAACTTCAATACATTAGAAAATTATCTTTTTCACTTCGGTGTATCCTTAGTAAATCAATTATACGTATACTTTCCTGTTAACGAAAGTTTCAGCTGATATAATTATTTTTAGAATATAACAGCTGTAGATAATGATGGCAAGTTAAATGCATAGTCGCAACACGAATAATTTGCACTCGATCATGGCATTTATACTTCACACTTTTTTTAGAAGCAATGGCTAGGAATTTACGGCATAATCAGCTAGATTATGTATGTTCGTTTTTTCGTTGTTGCAAACCATTTCCATAATCGTAAAGGTTACAAAAGATAGGTGCAACACTACATTTAGGAAGAAAATGACTCCATACGAAATAGATAAATAGGTATATTTAATTTCAGCAAGAAGAACCTGCTTTGCACAACACATTTGTGGAACAGTGATTGATAAAAGCGTGTTATTTACATTATTTCCTGTTTAAAATAAACATACAATACGTTTTATGTGTAAACTCCCACCGATTCGACGAATACCTTGCCTACTAGACTATTCGTGACATGTGGAGAACTTTTGAACATGAACTGTAATCAATACATTTTTATGCGCCCAATGTTGTGTGTCGCAGCTTTTGAGCACCTGTTTTGAATAAGTTGCTTCTGTTCTCAGCAATCCACTTCTGTATATCTCCGCGGCATTTCCCTCTGGCGCCGACATGACATCATACCCGGTATCCAAAAAGTCTTTCTGGTCCTCCATAAAGACTTCAGTATCGTGGATTGACGGTGTCATTATGTTGCTCCTCGAGTTATCGATCTATCTCGCACAAAAATACATAATAAAGTTCAAGAAATACACATTCGTGACGTTTTGTTAATGTTTAATACTTTACAAAAAACGGCTAACCCCACGTGGCTGCTTTTCCAAAACTTTTCTTTTACTGGTAAATTCCAGGGAGGTACCCAAAACTAGACTAGGAACGTTTCCTTCCCAAATTTCATTTGATTCATCGTCGGTGTCTATGGCCTGTGGTGCCATATGCAGTAAACGAGTTTAATAAAGTTACACACTGTGTAATAGGTATCTACACTAATTATAATTTAAGTGTTTTTACTTTTTGCTCCTAGTTTTCCATGGCAATTACTTTCCGAAATACCCGACGTTGTCCGTGATTTGACACTTTATCTCTACAATGCTTAGCTTTAGATTCCTCTTGCCTTGCGTTTCATTGAAGGTTCAATTGAAACTCAGGACACTATACGGGCAAAAAATATACCTATGTTACAAACACGAGAAAACCTATATCAAGAGTTTTGCAGCTAAGAAGACCAAATGAATTGTTGATAATTGGGATGGCGATCGATTGAATGATACAAAGTTGATACACTGCAGAGCTATCTAGCGACGAGTTTTATGGTAAAAGATAACATGAAAGCCTTCTTCAGGAAAAACACTTAGATGGGCTAATTTTCATGTTGATCGGTCAACCCGTGTTGGAGTAATCAATTTCATACACACATGCATGCATGCATACATACACACATGCATGCATACATACATACACACATGCATGCATACATACATACACACATGCATGCATGCATACATACACACATGCATGCATACACACATACATACACACATGCATGCACACACACACACACACACACACACACACACACACACACAGATACATACATACATACATACATACATACATACATACATACATACATACATACATACATACATACATACATACATACATACATACATACATACATACATACATACATACATATCAACGTGCATACGTATGTCCCGACATACCGACAGACAGGCACGAACACACCCAGGCGCACACACACACACACACACACACACACACACACACATTACATAGACATTACATACAACCAAACATACCAACTTCTATTTTATATTATTTTATTATTATTTTTATTTTTATTATTATTTTTATTTTTATTTTTATTATTATTATTTTTATTATTATTATTATTTTTATTATTATTTTTATTATTATTATTATTATTATTATTATTATTATTTTTATTATTATTATTTTTATTATTACTATTACTATTATTATTATTATTATTATTATTATTATTATTATTATTATTATTATTATTATTATTATTATTATTATTACTATTATCATTATAATTATTATTACATATCTTCAATATAAGAAGTAAAACACTAATAGGAGATTCAAGATTATCCAGTTTTTATAAACAGAAGACACTTCCGGCTTTCAAAACTTAATATAGTCTGATGGTTGCAATTACGCTCTCTGAACTGGTTGCTACTGTTTATTCTACTATCGTGTCGTACGCAGTGACAGCTGTTATTTGCGAAATATCGATATGTTATTGTGTCGTCTGAGCACCTTCCGAGTGAGATGCAAACCATTGCATACTGTTGCCGATGGTCGAAATGAGTTAGGTAGATAATGGCTGAACTTGTGAGCAGCGGGATTTTCTCCCGCTGGGAGACCTGGTCCGGGGTGCACTCAGCCTCACTCAGGTCTCTGAGGGACCCATTGAGCAGCTACTTGACTGAAAAGTAGCGGTCCCTGGCCGGGAGCGTTGACCACGTCCCATCTCCAGCACCGTACCCCACTCATTACGACTGTGTTGCGCAGAGGTGGAGAACGCAGCGGTCAAGCGGTAGTTCTTGGCCCGGAGCTATTGTCCCAAGGGGTTACGTTTCTACATGCACATCTGCGTCAATATGACTTAGGACCACACACACAGTGTTGATGCCAGAATTAAACATAAATAGCATAGTAAACCTAGGCTTGACAGAAGAAGACTTATTCTAAGAGTGTAGAATTTTATAATACATTATACATAGATCATTTATCATGGGTGCTTTTAAAAGAAAGACTTTTAATTGGTTGCTTAAAAATCATTTTAGTCTGTCAACGATTTCAACTCTGTGCAATTGACTAATAATTTGTATATTGAGTATTTTATTTTTTTAAATTTTCTATCCATGTATATGATTTGGGGCAAACAATGCGTGTATATGTATGTACTTCTTTATTCTCCAAGATTTTTTTAACAAAATTTAGATAAGATCGGTGTCCAGATTTAACATCTGCTTTGTATGAAAGATCGACTTAGGGAACACAAGAAATCAAAGCAATTCCGTGTGAAAACAGTCCTCGTATAGTTGCTTTCTGATGGCCTGATAGATGTCTCTGGCCTAGCACAACAAGCACCCTCTCTCGTAGTTGAAACGCGAACTTCGTATATGTTTTTCGTCCTCTTCCTTCCCCTATTTTCTTTTGCCTCTTCTTCTGTCCCACTTGCCCATAACTTTCTCTATTCCGTGAACTGGCTTTAGCGCACAATAACGTACCCAGGGAGGAATGCCATTGGTTTTTAGAACATCTTCGCCGGACGATTAAAATGAAAACGAAGAGGGAGGAGGGGGCGGAGGTGGGGTGGCACTTGAAAAGGGACAGTCAGTGCAGAATCCTGGGGTTCGTGGACACTTGACTCTTTGGTGTTATAAAAGGACAACCAACAGAAATTTGGTGGGAAAGGAGCCAAGAATTTTCCTCCTCCTCCTCTGGTCCCTTTAGAAAAATGAGGTAAAGTGTGAGAAAGAGAAAGAGGGATGTAGGATTTGGTGGCTCTGGTCTCTAGAGGAGGAAAGTGTGGAGGATTTCTTTCAAGGTTATTCATGCGCTCGCGCCACTCCAAGAATCTATGCCTTGACAGCGTGTCTTGCACTGAATTTCATTACTTTGTTCTTTTTAATCTTGATTGTGAGGTCTATAGCTATTTACCCGAGGCTGGGGTAGGCAGATTATGAGCTTTAGTTACATGTTACATAATTTCTGACCAAAATCTGCTTTACCTACCTTCCTTTTTGAATTCGTTAAGATGAATAAATTTGAATTCCTCATATTTACTATTATAATTTTTTGAGGTGAGTAATGTTTTACAATATGTTAATCTATCGTGGATTGTTTCTGAAATATATTTAATTTTAATTTAAATAATATGTTAATATCTACTCTATGCGAAATCGTATTTCAACTAGGACATTTCACATGGAATAAAGCTTATATAAAGTCTATTTATTAAGCATATCCTATTTTATGCAAAGTATTTCCATATATATTCTACAAATTACTAATTATAGAAGTTATCCTTTTCTTTCTCTTTAAGTGGAGAAGATAGAATTTGTAGAATATGTATGTCAAAAAGCATGTGTAGAAGGAATTACCTCCAATTCAACGAGGATTTGCAACACGTATATGTGTAGGTCAAAGTGAGCGAGGTGTCCCCTCTGTGTCTATACCCTTTACCCCTTTACCTTTTACCTGACTTAAATGATTTAATTTAACAGAAACACTTTCCTGTTACCTATATCAAATGTTCTTCTTGATTTTACGGTTTACAAGTTATAAAAGATTAATTTCGCATGAGGAGGATTTCACAGGCTATTCCCAGAAAATTCAAGATATACCTTGATAAGTAGGTATGTTTCATTTGTCTTGCAGTATCTTAAAGATATGGCAATTAAATTTTTAAAGCTCTTTTTGAGAAACTAAAAATAAATAAAATTTGTTAACGTAAGGAGAAGTTTATTATAGAGATATTTTCTTGAAGATCTTGGTGTCATAACCTTTAGAAACTTTAGGTATGGTTTTTATCACATTTATGTTCGAGTAATTCTGTTCCCACTCACACTCCCACCTCCACCCACAACCGCCCCCCCCCCCCACACACACACACAAATAGGCACCTTTTTTTTCTGGATTCGACAACCTCAGGACTTGTATTTCCAGCGAAATCTCGGTATCGAGTTTTTGGATGGAATGAAATAATTCCTCTATGTACTATGGGTAGGAAAGTCAAAAATAGTAAAAAATTAATTTTCCATAAGATGCCTACGTCCGAATATTCAATTCTGAGTTCAGCAACAGACTTAAGGCACAAATACATGTAGGTACATATATGTATGTTAACAAAACTTATTTTTACGCCTATTTATGGGACGTACAGGGAGTATTTTATGATAGAAATTTAATTTGGTTTATCATGGTGATCATATTTAGGGAGCAAACCTTTATACAGGAAACAAAATGTTGCGGTCAGTCTGTCACACGATCAGAGCAAAGAGGACAGTCGACACACGAGCGTTGTAGATAATGTTATTGCATAACTTACATCCAATGCAGTAAAATATCCACCCCCAAATTCTTGTACAAGTTGTACAAGTTCTGTACTGGAGGCATTTTACTCTGTGTGTGGAACTAGTAAACACATTCGAGAGACACTATGCACTGCGGGCAGTGGGTTTTGTATTGTCACTGTACTCGCGCAATGACGTCACGCTCTGCCCATATGGCAGGTTATTTGCGATTGCCTCGTTTCACGACAGTTGTATAAGGGTTCAAACCCTTGACATTGGATGGCGAATGAACCAAATGTCTGAGATCATGTTCAAATGAATCCGACATCACTGCAATTTAGTTATTTGACATTCGTCTTCTGGGTTAAGGGAAAACCTTGGATATAATCTTAAATCTTATCCCATAATCAATATGCAAACTTGGGACATGTTGGATGTGAGACAACACGCTACTCCCACACCACGGAGATGGTCTACACAGAGTGGTAGATTGAATTCTATCCAAAATTCTTTACCAGTTCATTAGAAAATTTCACTCTCACTCTCTCTCTCTCTCTCTCTCTCTCTCTCTGTCTGTTTATATGTCTCTCACAGACATACTTTGTTTTAAGAATGATTTGACATCATCTTCCTCTATGTACGACACTTTTGATGACCTAAGCATCGCGACCAGGAATCAATTAATTCTATTATGCCTCTGTTCCTCTCTTCTCCGAAGATATTTGCTTGCTTCGAAAATTGTATAGCCTCGGAGAAAATTATTGAGTATTGGACACATTAGGAGAGCAGAATATGTCTAAGCTCAACGTCGTGATGCAGCACGGTTTACGCAAGTGGATATTTCCAACACGCAGCTGAGTTTATTAATAGTCTATTCCATGTTATCTTCTGTCGGACACACAAACAGGCAATTTGCTACAATACAAATGCGAGTGGTGGTGCAAGAGACAGCCTACTATTCTGCTCTCCTAATGCGCTCAATCATTTTTTATGGCTGTATAAGTTTCTTGGGGAACTCATTTGCAAACAGTAACTGCATGAAACTGGACAGAATACGCTGACTTTAAAATTCCATTCTTCTTTCGTGATATCACTAGAAGCAACTAAATAAAGACAGGACTTTAAAAAATGACTTTCGTACTGAACAAGAGATACCGAAACCTCGGAAATGACTGGTGCCACAAGAAAAGGATGTTTGAAGTAAATTGTGTGCTATAAATAGGTCTGCATTTTAAATTAATTATACATTCATCTGCCCCTTAAAGTTTACAAGTTATGCAAGATTATGTAAATCTCTCTCCGAATGAAGAGGACTAGATCAGCCATTCCCAGAAAATAGAAGCCACACATTTTGTCATGCAAATATGTTTAATATGACAATTTAATCAAAATTGTTAGGGTAATATCTTATAAAATCAAAGGTGCTCCATTTAGAGAGTAGTTTCAAGTGGGCAGATTTTCTTGAAAACATTTGTGTTGCATCTTAGAAATATATTGAACTCAAATAATGTCATATTTATTTAATTGTTCATTTTTTATCTATATTATTTAAACACATAAATACGAACCACACGTACATCTTTTTCTAAATAAAAAGCCTTGAGGTATAACATAAAACTAAAATATTAATTATGATAAAAACATTTTTAGGAAAAATAATTTCTTTTTCCATACAAACTCAAATTCGAGCTTAAATAATTATCTTTTGTCAGCATGTACAAACTCATACGCTGTTTTGCTGCAAATAATAAATGGCTGGTAATAAGTAAACGTTTATTTTCAGGAATAACAAAATTGTTATCCAAAAGTATGTGAATAGTGTTGAAATTCTGTCACTTTGCTTAGCATGTCGTTGAAATGCTTTGATTATACCTAAGTGCAGGTAAATGTCGATATCATTCTGAAGGTTGAATACTATTAATTATAATTACATTTCTAATATTGATAAAACTGATATAATATACACCTATTAAGATGTCTATAATGTTCAGAATTTTACTATAAGGCACCAGCAGGTTGTGGTGGTGGTGATGGTGGTGGTAGTGGCGGTGGCGGTGGCGGTGGCGGTGGCGATGGCGGTGGCGGTGGTGGTAGTGGTGGTAGTGGTGGTGGTGGTGGTAGTGGTGTGGTGGTGATGGTGGTGGTAGTGGTGGTGGTAGTGGTGGTAGTGGTTGTGGCGCCGCTGGCGGCAACGGTGGGGTGGTGGTGATGGTGGTGATGGTGGTAGTGGTGGTGGTGGTAGTGGTGATGGTGGTGGTAGTGGTAATGGTGATAATGGTGGGGGTGGTGGTGGTGTTGGTGGTGTGGTGGTGATGGTGGTAGTGGTGGTGGCGCTGGCGGTAACGGTGTTGTGGTGGTGATGGTGGTAGTGGTGGTGATGGTGGTGGTAGCGGTGGTGGTGTTGTTGGTGTTGGTGGTAGTGGTGGGGGTGGTGGTGGTGATCGTGATAGTGGTGGTGGTAGTGGTGGGGGTGGTGGTGTTGGTGGTGGTATTGGTGGTGGTGGTGGCGGCGGCGGAGGCGTCGGCGGAGGCGTCGGCGGCGGCGGTGGTGGTGGCGGTGGTTTCGAGTTCATAAATAAATACTTGTAATGTAAACTAAATATATTATTGGTCAGGTAACATACTAATGGCAATGGGACTTCAACTGTCACAGAACTGCTCCAACTGCAAAGGGAGGCACATAGAAGTGCAAGAGAGGAGAAACAAGGGCCAAGTTACCGACAAGGAGAGATCTATAGGGGTCTATTGCACTTTGTGACATGTTTTACAACTTCGTAAAGGCGGAAGATTAACATTTAAAAGGTTGTCCAGTGGTTTGTGTTTTATATTCTGCCTCTCTAGTTAGAATTCTTCTCTCTTGGACATTCTTTGGCTATTCCTATAGGGTTGCTCAATAGCTTGGCTATCCCATAGGCACAGAAAACAACAGAATTTTTGGATCCGTTCTGTAATTCTAGGAGAGGTCGAACAACTTCTAAATCACCACAATTTTGGCAGTTATGTTCCATGTATTTAATAGCCTCTTTCGTGTGTTTATTTCATACCAACTACGTGCGCCACAGGAACAGATGACAGTTCATTGCCATTGTGAATTAGTACAGCCTTCAAACTAATTTTCAAAGAATCTATAAATAATCTTCTATATTGTGCGTAATGTTCAGTTTTGACAAACAGCCGAATCACATCACAACAAACACAGAGTGAACTGTCTTGCCCAAAATATGGTTGTACGTCCTGATTCCTATTTTGAAAAAAGTTTTACAAATACAACTGCTGTCATCCATAAGGTCAGCAGTTTTGTCACATAAGGTTATGCAAGTACGTATGCATGTAGATGCAGACGGTACGTGATTGCCATGCAGTGAAAAACAGTATTAGCTTTTTTGATTGATGTGACAGAAGCGTTCTATTTTCAGCAATGTAATCGGTAGGTATGTTATTCGAAATAAAATGCACTACTTCCCTTTCCAATTCCTAAAACCTTGTTGTGCTGTGTAATGTTTATAGGCTCACTTGTTTGCCACATTTTATCCTGTTTGGGTTACTTTACTTGGTTTTTCTTTGTAAACAATAATGTCATCCATTTTTCTACACTTAGTGAGACTTAGGAAATAAGCCTAACTGAAGAAAAATTTCGATCCTTCAGCCGGGAATAGAACCCGGAATCTCTTAATTTTGAAGCCAGCATGCTAACCACCAGCCTACAGAGTCAGTCACATTTTTTTTCGTTCTCTTTATGATGCCTGACTAGCAATAAGGCAAATTGCATCTGGAAAATGTCATCCAAGTAGATACAATTCTTCCTATATGGCCAAGAATGCTAAATGTAGACAAAAGGGAGTATTAATTATGTAGGTATAACACCAAAAAAATGTGTCAGGCCTTTTTCTACCTTTGTCCATTATTCTTACAAATTCTTCTTCTATTTACTTCATATTCTTCCATTTATAGAAATGTTTTAAAACAAATTTCCTTGTCGGTACAATGGGCATAGGCGATAGTCAAATCTTATAAGAGCTGGTAACTGTGTGATGGCTTTGAAATTCGTTCTCTTTACCTCACCAGGAGAGCGAGAGAGACAGAGAGAGAGAGAGAGGAATAGTTACATCCAAGTTAGAAAAGCATACATATTTTAACAAGCACAAGGTAATCTCGCAAATAGTAAACTCCACCAAAAAAATGGAAAACTTTGTTCATCACTTAATGTTTTACAACAATGTCATTCAAAATGAAGAGGATATACCAACATTTAATTTGTCATTGAAGTATCTTGAATATTATATTTTAATCCAAGTGGTTAGAACCACTTTGAATAAACTCAAAAATTTTCAAAACATGTTCTATTATGGTTATAGTTTGGGGTGAGGGATTTTCTTGAACCTTTCGTAAATTTAAATACCAATTGTGGTTTTTAACCGCATTTTCGTTTAGAGTTATGCTATTTACCTATACGCAGACACGCATACACGCGTATCTTTTTTTTTTTTTTTCTCCTAAAAATAGGTTCAAAGGCCCAAACTCGTATTTCTGCTGCAATCTCTACACGGAAATTTTAGGTGTAATATAATATTTACATATTCTGTAGCTGAGAAACTAATAACTGGATAAATAAGCATAGAGGCAAATTGAATTTAGAAATGGCGTTATTCGTTTATAGTCAGGCATCTTTTGATATGCTTGGGTATTAAAATTTCTCAATACCAGAAATACTCAAAGAAACAATAAGTTTTAGTAGTGTGCCATCGTGTTGAAACAAAAGGGATAACACGTACTTTTGAAATACTAGTAAGTAGCAATAAAGCCGTCACTGCTGTAAGCACTTTGGAAAAAAAGTGGAAATGGAAAGACACTTTTGAAGCTGATGTTAATTTATTTCTACGAACGTCATCGCTAGTTCCATTTCTTTTGGATCAGATAGTGCTATCGGGGATGACAGAGAGAGATACATGGACGACAGTCTTGCTGACGAACTCTGACACCTTTCTGCATTACATGTCGCCGTCTGACATTAGTCAAGATAACGAGGTTCATAATAAAGTTGTCTTAGCATACTTGAATTTTCACTTACCTAAAGTAAGAAGAAGAAGTATTGCATTTCACCCAAAATGGGCAGATACGCACATTTTGAGACTCCCTGTGTATGGCTAACAGCATGTTTAGGAAAATGGTTCGTTTGTTTGCATAAATAAAATAATCTGATGTGTTGCACTCACATTAATTTCTCTACTCTTGTACTAACCATTCTTACAAGCCCTTATTCCTATATCTTCTTCGTGTTACTTGAGATAAATCTTTACAGAAGTTATCTTATTGCTTATTTCCTTGTGGGTACAAGGGGAATATAAGAATACAGCAGCCTTTGAGCGGTAGTAAAATCTTTTAAAGCTTTGAGATCCCGTTCTCTTTGCATACTTAACACATAAACAATCAACAACATATGGCATTTTAATCACAACTGTAAGAGCCACTTTCAAGAAAATAAAAATTTTGGAAACATTTTCCAGTAAAGGGTGATTTAGGGTGGGACTATTTTCTTCAAAATCTTCGTGTCGCATCCCTGAAAGGCATAAAACTTAAATACCAACTTTGGTTTTTAACCGAATTTTACTGTCCACAGACTGACAGACGACAGACACAGACTGACAAACACACACGGACCTTTTTCTAAAAATGCTTTTTTGAATACAGGGGGTCTCAAAACATATATTTGCGGTGAAATCTCGACATCGAATTTTTGGGTGGAATACAATACTTCCTCTACTTACCAGTAGGGAAAGTAAAAGCAAAGTGGAAAAATACCAAACCTTGTATATGAGCTGGGCATGCCCCAAAGAGACGACAAAACGAACTATCCTAAGTAACACGGATTCAAGAATTTTCTGGGAACAGCTTGCGAAGGCCTCAGACAAGCAATAGACAAAATCTTACAACACAAATTATATCAAAGTTTTTGTGTAGTTCAACATTTCCAAGGTACCTTATTTCTTGTTATTAGTTTGAATTTTCATAAGCTTTTCTCAACTCAATTATAGGTGGTCTTCCTTTTTTCTTTTATCTCGTGATGCAAAGAACATAGTTTACAAAGTAATCGCATATCGACATTTTAAAACTCTGACTTGTTTCACACACACGGCTTTCTGTACTCTTTTACAAGCTAATGCTTATTCCTTTACCTACTTCACATTAATCGAAATGCAGATTTGCAGAAGTTACCTTATGCTAATTTTCTTGTGCAAGAGGAATGTGGAGATACCAATAGTAGGCTTTAAGGGATAGTCAAATCTTTTAAAAGCTAGTCACTATTGTAACGCCAAGCGCGGTGCACAACAAAGGATGATCGAGCTAAGCTTCTTTCTTTTGTAGTGTTTAACGTCCGCTTTTACTGCTACAGCACCGCAGGTGATACCACTGATGATACATGGAATGAAAATAGAGCACCGGTGGAATGAGAGGACGGGGAAACCCGAGAACACGGAGGAAACCCGTCCAAGCGGCGCTTCGTTCACCCCAAATCCCTCATGCGGTTGCCTGGGATCGAAATCGAGCCACTTTGGTGAGATACTTCACACCACGTGTGCCAGGCTGACGATTAAACAAAGGCACAAGGTCAAGTTTCCCCACACCACTCACGCGAGCACTCACGTAACTAACAACTATCAACCGGCAACACAAAGATTTTTCCAGAGGCTTCGAGAACTGTAAGGTGGCCGGCGTGTTTGTAGAAGCTCCAGAAAGAACCGCGGGACGTCATCCCCACTACACAAGGAGGCGAGGAAACTGCAGAAAGACTTACACACCTGAGTCGGTCAATGTGTTAGTAAGTGTGAGACAGCTGTGAAAAATACCTCCAATCCGTCGAAGTGAAGAACGTTTAATGAATGTGGAGTGATTGTAACGTCGGGGTTAGTGTATGAGAGACATAGAATGTGAAGAGAGGCAATGAAAGGACTGAGTCAAGGTTACGAGAAGAAAACAATTGTGAATTGTAATCGCACGAAAAACTGCACGCTCTTAATGTCAGTAGAAGTGAAGTGTGTTTCTGTGCAAAAGTCTGGAAGGAAAGTAAAGTGATAGAAATATACCTGGACTGGATGTAGCGGTTTTATCACGTTATACAATGGCTTTGAAATTTCGTTTTCTTTGTATGGTCAAGAGATTAACAGATAAGGAACTCCTGTTTGAGAAAATACTGGTACTTGAAAATTCAAACCATCAATAATAAGGAATAACTTGAAATAAGATGGCTTCGTAACAGATTTAATTTCAAATAAACTGCTTTAACGAGATCTGCATTGTCATTGTAGTTGTATTTTGTCTGTGTTTTACAGTTTATACTTACTCAAAAGTAATCCACAATGAGCACTTCAGAGACTATTCTAAGAAAATTTAAGATATACATTTAATGTACATACGATAAAGGTATCTCCAAGGCAGGGTATTTTAATTAAAATAGTCATTTTTCAGAAAATCTGAAGTTTAGTTCCATGTTTGTAGTGAAGGATTCTTTGAACATCCTTGTGTCGCATATTTGGAAGATGGTTGACTTAAATACCAAGTTTGCTAGGTGAATGACTTGTCGTTTTGAGTTACGCTGTTGAGAGACAGATAGACGCACACTCATATCCACCCCACTCATAACTTTTTATAAAAAATCTTTCTTTGGGTTTAGGGGACCTCAAAACATATTTGCGGTAAAACAATAACATAGAAATGTTTTGTCCAGCAGAAAAAGTAGAGAAAGTGAAACTATCATTGTCTATTGTATTCTACAATGAAATGATAAATGCGAGTTCAAATGTTATCTGGATTAACAAAGAATAAACACAAGACACCAGATTTTTACTCTCTCTACTACTACACGTAGTAAGTAGAGGAAGTATTGTATTCTACCCGAAAATTCGGTGTCCAGATTTCACCGGAAATATGTTTGGAGACCTCATGAATAAATAGAAAGCATTTTTAGAAAAAGGTCCGTGTGTGTTTGTGTGTGTGCTGTGTTTGTGTGTGTGTGTCTGTCAGTCTGTAGGCACAAATAACTAAAAAGTATTCCCAATTCCCCTTGCACCTACAAGGAAATAAGTCATAACATAATTTCTGCAAATGTTAATCTTGACTAACACGCAGAAGAACTACTCTATGGTTAATACAAGAGTAGAGAAAGTCATGTGAGTCAACACATCAGACTTTTTACTTTAAAACTATCAAGATAAAAATTCTGTTCCTCCGCGAAAAAGGACATAAAACACTCAGACTCTACAACACTAATCATATCAGTGAGTTTGCTGTCGAAAGACAGATACTTCACCGCAACACATACAGCCGTTCACTGTTTTCTTAATAGAGTTCTTTGCAAGCAGTTCTCATCGAACGTCAGGGGCTATTTACCTCTTCCTTCACTAATCTTCTTTCACACATTTTCTTTATCCTACTGTCAGTCAACGCATTATTTTCCACATTTACATTTCAAATAGTACTTGCAAACCTTTTTCTTCACTTCGTCGCAAAGCCAGGTATCTGCACCATAAAATACAACTCCATTTAAAACATATGACTACATAGGCTCGTTCTTTGTTCTCTCTTCTAGGGTCCACGTGTGCCTTTTTACATTAATACCTTTATCAAGCTCTGTTCCGCTTCAAGAGACCATCAAACATGTATCTTTACTGGCTCCAACATCTCATATCAAACCCACAATTTGCTTTGCCGTATTTTGGCTACCATTTTCAGCCATATTGTTCCCAGCATGATTTGCTTCCATTAGAGGATGCCTTAGGAGAATGTTCATTTGTCTCTCTTCCACAATATTGTCTTCTATCCTAAATTATTCATTGCTTCTTATGGAACTACCTAAAAGGCTTTATTTTTCCAATTTACATTGCTTTATTTTCAGACCATTTACATAACTACTGATTTTTCTATCTACTTAATCACAATCTAATACTGCACACAACTACAATTAGCTCTTCATGAAACATTAAGATTGCTATTTTTGTGATAAGCTTAAAATAAAATGAACATTTAAAACTTCAAAGCATATTTTTTTTTTTTTTTTTTTTTAAATTTGACATAGTTTAAATATCCAATATCAAACAAGTGTGCAGTTCAGCACTTTATAAGGAATGAGGCTTTTATCTCTTTTATGTTAATCAACAAGCATTTGTAGAAATATTTCTATTATAGGTATATCTTCTTGTCGGTACAAGGGATTAGGGGAATACTTAAACAATAAACAAATGTTTAAAGAACCGGTCACTATGTGATAGCTTTGATATTACGTTCTCCTTATATACTCAGGTGAACAAAAGCTAGAAAAAAGAAGGAAGAAAGTCTTTCCATTTGAGAAAAGTCTTCCTGGATAAAGAGGAATTCATACATTCTCCCTAGAAAGCTCAAGATACATTTATAGTTACTTTGTCATGACAATATCCTAATATGTATACCAACTACATAGTTGAATCAAAATTATTAGGGTCATTTTTGAAAAATCAAAATATTCACGAGGTTTTCCGGGTAAAGAATAGTTTGGAGTGAGCGGACATATTGAGTTTGGTATTTAATGGACAATGTTGTAATTGTGTTATTCTCTTTCCCTTTCTCTCTCTGCACGCGCACGCATTCACTGTCTCAAAACGTGTGTTTTTGGTGAAATATCAACATCGAACTCGGAGTGAAATACTATGTTCCTCTCAAGAAAATGTGACTGTAAGTAATGTGTTTGCATCAACTCCAGCATATCTGAGAAAGATTACGGCTAGACCTTCAAGTTGTGACAATGGCAATATGACAGATCCCACTCCTGATACTGGTGTGACAAATGACAACTTCCGTTACCTTTTCTGTCAATTTATTTCCCTTCTAAAACTGAACACAATACACAGAACACAATGTACAGCTTGTGACCTTGTAACCCACCGCTGTTCTGTCCGATCGCAAGCTTCACACAAACTTCACTATTCATAGTTCTCTCAACATTTGCTTGGCTGGATATTTAAAAACTTGGGACGGAAACTGGCTTCTTTTGCATTTTCGCTCGCTAATAGGTATAGTCTTACTGGCGAATTCTCTGGAAAATACATCTTTTCTAGAACTTTCCCTAAACAAGGCGTCTGTAGAAAGTTTTCTCGAAAACCCTAGAAAAATCATTTTTTATCCTACCTTGTCACAATTCATAGATGTAAGCATCCAAGTAAAACTGCTTCCTTACAAAATAAACAGTTCTAGATTACATTGTGTTGTCATTTCTATTTACTTATCTTGCTGAAGTTCGTAAGACAATGGTTTTATTTTATTACTGGATGAAATGTATACAGTTTTTCACAAAAATAATGCACAGCACCAGTATTTACTAACCTAAAATATTAATGTTTTAAGAGAATCTCACATAACCACCATTAACTTCCTATAAATTTAAACCATATCTGAAGTGTGCGTGTGTGCATGTGCGCGAGGGTGCGTGAGCGCGCGCGCGCGTGTGTGTGTAGGGTTGAAGGAAAGTTATTACATTCCTTCTAATATGTGCTTCGTAGGAGCATTACAAACAAAAACTGAAATGCCACTATGTTCTTTGATCAGCCGATTTCCACAAAAATAAATGGTTGTTGATCCAAATTGTACGCCTAATTCTATAGGAATGTACGAAGATAAGTTGTAGATGTGTAGAGTAACTTATTTCTGACGTAGCTTCGGTAGTAATTATGGGATATCGCACAGGGTTTCGAAATAATTGATCACCTCAAAAACGTGAAGGAATACACCAAGTAGGTCTTTCATAAGTGAAGTCTGTTAGTCAGGGAATCGACATGGTTTGTGGATGTAAACAGGTCGGGCGCTTTCACTTTCGTGTAATGTTTTGGGACCTAAGTCTACACTCGCACAGTAAACACGGAAAGACAAGGCACGGTAGGTTCTCAAAGCGCACCGTTACTATATTCGTTTATGTATTGAGTAAGGGAAAGTGACACCCACACAATCTGGGGTGCATTTGCTTTCGGCAAAACTAAAATGTCTCCGTGGGAAATGGTCAGAGACCTGAACGTGAGATACAAAATGAGTTCCAAATACCGAGATCTGTCATGGTTTAAATTAATGCAATGGCTTCCCTTCCACCCGGTTTATATATATTATGAGAATATTTTCTTTAAATGTTCATATTTATTTGTTTTTACTATCTAATACATGTAATATAACATGTCATTAAACACTGTGTGAATAAGGTAGTTAGAATTTGGGATTTTTAGCTTAGCAATTCTATAGTCAAGGCAAGGTGTGCAACGTGTGCAACACTTATAAATCCACGAACTGATAATGTGTTACTAAAAGACACTCTGTATGTATGATTCATTCATAACTTTAACTTCTCAATTACTTTATTTTCTTTCCCATTACTCTCAGTTGTGTCATCACTTACACAAACTTTGACAAATTACACTGTTAACTCTTTTTCTCCTATAAACTTTCGCAGTCAATCTTTATAACACTGTTGCTTTCTCTCAGCTCCTTGGCAACGATGACGTCATACCAAGGAGCATTCTACTTTGGATGCATTCTTCAAAGAGATCTGGAGCAATGTAACGTGGCCTCCCAGCGACATCTACCTTCGGGGCAGCCCCTGGATGCGGTAGACCGCATCGCCAATCCTCTTATGCTCCGATTGCGGGCCTTGCTGCGCCCACGGGTTTCCTCGACCGCTGGCCTCTCCGCACCTTCTCGAACACCTTACTCCTGGTGTGCCCCAACGTAACGTCCTCGAGGCTTACCCTGCAGGCCGCCACATCTTCACTGGGCTTCTCAGCATTGTCTTGTCACATCCGACTTGCCGGACCCTCCTGCCGACGTCGATCGCCACCTCGTGACTCCTAAGAGCGTCCAAACCCAGGACTACTCCCTCAATCACCCTCGCGACTTACACCCGCAGTCTTGTAACGTTCTACCCCAAGGTCAACTCAGGAAGGCCTGCTTCTCCACAGCAAGGTGTCGCCCAATGCCAGCACTCTTGTAGGGCCAATTTGGTTTCCTCGACGCCTTCTACGTACCCATCCTTCCACGATAATGTTGTCCATTATTCTGCACAAATTGCACAGGATCACTTTCAGGGGTCAGCGAAGACAGCTCCGACGTGCCCCTTTACACGCTAGTACTTATTCGTGTACCATTAACTTGTTGGCCAGGTGTGAACTGTCCCTCACCGGATGTCCTAGCCTACCACACTCCCAACACACACTTTTGGGAGATCGTAGGTGTCCTGGGGCTGTTCCTCCGACTCACACAAATCGAATACTCCGGATCTTCCACAAGAGTACAACTGTTAGGTTGTGGCTGTGAGGTCGTCAGCTTATTGTGAATGGCCTGATATTCGCCGAGTATTAGGCGCTGACGTGTCTTAGCATCGTGCACCTCATCAACGGAGTAGATAACCTCTTGTTACACGTATTTGGCTGAGAGATTCAACCAGAGCTTGCTTCATAGTTTTCCATTAACACGGTGAGCTTCCGCAGCACCTCCATGGTTGTTGTAGCCTTGACTTGAGCTGGATGCAATGGACTGCAGCCAGACGGTGCTTTTCAAACCGGTTTTTAAGAGCCTTCCGGATGTTTCGGGGCGCCGCTGACATCGGAAGCACGTTCAGAAGGCTAGCTGTCAGCTGCGCGGTTTCCTCTTCCATGAACCATCGGTTGCGGGTGGCGACGGTGACGAATTGTCATCGAAAGATTTCTAAGGTTGACGCGCTGTCGTACCTGGGTGACGACGGGCCCGGATGTTGTGTCGCGCCCTGGTGTCTCGACCTCCACCTTAGCGTTCGGTTACATGGTGTTACCGTCGACACTGCCTACCGGGGTGCTAATATGTTACCCTACGTCCTTTGGGGCGTTAACATGTTGGCCGAAATGTTTCTGGGCTTCCTCCAAGCCAATCAGTTGCCTGTCGATTATTTGTGATAGTTCTAACTTTGCACTGGACATTTCTGTTATCAACTGCTGCATTCCGGATTCCATTTTGTTTCCCAAATACTCCATTCCGGAGTTAATTATCTTTATTTCTGCCTTTACTTCTACCATGCTAATGATTAGTTGATTCATTATTTTTACTTTCTCCGTTACGTATAGTAAGTAGAGGAAGTACTGCATTCCATTCAAAAATTCGATGTTGAGATTTCATCGGAAATACATGTTTTGAGGACCGCCTCCGTAGCGCAATTGATAGCGCGCTTGCCTCTGGCGTGGAGGACCTGGGTTCGATCCGCGGTACCAGAATGGGGATTTTATTCCCTCTGGGAGGTCTGGCACGAGGGGGGGACCAATTGAGGAGCTACATGATGGAAAAGTAGCGGCCCCAGGTCGAGAAGACCGCATAACTGGCCGGGAGCGCTCGTCCCACCCTCCAGTGCTGCACCTCACCAATGACGCCTGTAGTGGGCAGAGGTGGGGGACGCAGTAGCTGGGTGGTAGGCCTTGGCCCTTCATGGGCTGTTGAGACCTGAAAGCATTTGTAGAAAAAGGTCCGCGCGCGCGTTTATGTGTATGTGTGTGTGCGTGTGCGTGATCTGCATATTTCTAAAACGTGAAGTCGCTTAAATATAAAAAACTTGGTACTGAAGGGTGCAACACACATCTTCCAAAGGTGCAACACGAAGACTAAAAATGTCTCCCACCCCAGACTACCTTTTCCTTGAAGTATTTTTCTAATATTTTGATTTTCTGAGAAATAGGTCCAACGACTGAAACACAACACATTTAGGATATTTTTATGATGAATTGAAACGTGTATCTTGAATTTTTTCATACCTAGTACACATGAAATGTAGAAGTTAAAATGCAATTTGTCTAGTGCATTTTTGTGAAGTGAACCATGTTGTAGATATTCCTTATTATTTTTCTGGATTTTGAATACTTACAATTTTCTCAACTGGGAGGTCTTTATTCATTTTGTTATCTCTTGGTCATGCAAAGACAACGGAATATCAAAGCCATCACATATCGCTGAAAGGCTAAGGGCCTCTCAGGGTGCATGCACCGGTACAAGGTGCAAAATGCGACTAGGAAAAATTGACCTCGGTGCAAAGTTCCACTCGGTCTTTCCTTGCGCTTCTCTCTCTGTCTGTCTGTCTCTCTCTCTCTCCCTCTCTCTTTCTTTCAATCCTTTTTCTTCCTCACTACGTAATGTTTGCATATGTAGCGTAGTGTTAAACTAGTTAATTTGGTTTTAATACTAAATCTGGTCCTTTATTTTAAAGATCTAGAAAGCACGGGTATAAATCCCATTTTTGGACAAAGAATACCTGTTCCCCAAGATGTAGCGAGCTTTTTAATCCTTCCTTTCTAGCGCCCTCATGATTTCACATATGTGTGCTTGTTGTGTCTTACATCATTAGATTTTCTCACTCATGTAATTATTCTACTGCAGATGAGGTATTTGGCTTTCAAAACTATAAGAAAGTTCCCACTCTGATTTAAATTGACTTTCGGCATTCTTTGCCTTATTTGAAGCAGGTTGCTACATTATTAGTGAGATATATTTCACGTATCTATTTTACTAATAAGCTAGCCTTCTTTCAACAAAGGTTTCCTCGCTATGCATCGCGTAAGTTGAACCGTGTCAACACGAGCGCTTGGATTTCACCCGGTGCGATTTTAAGCTTTGAGACAAGAAAATTAGCAGTAAGATAGGTAATTTCTAGAAATATATACCTCGATTAACATGAACATAAGAGGAGTAAATATTTGTGAGAATAGTTGGTGCAACAACAAAGAAAGTCATGCGAAGGCAACACTTTCTTTCTTTACCTGATTACCCTTCCGTTATGTAGGACTTACAAGCCAGTGCCTAGGGTAAGACGCCTGTCGGGGAGCAGAGGAATCTATGACCGGTCAGAGCGAAGACCTGGAAGTGGGTGGTCAGCCAAGCACCAGGTATGAGAGTGAGGAAGAGGATGATATGTAATGCAGGCAAAACCCATGAATGGAAAGGTGATAATGCAGCAATTGGTGGAATGATTGGCGAAGGAAACCGGACAGCCCGGACAAAATCCGTCCAGACGGTGCTTCGTCCACCACAAATACCACAGGTAGGTTCCTAGGATCGAACCGGGTCGCCTAGGTGATAGGCGAACGGTCTAACCGCTCGGCCACGGCGCCATCGCGAGTGCAACACATCGGATTTTCCCCCTCATGATGTTGCATAAATTTACAATCTGGAGTTAGGTTCATTTTAAAATCCGAATTTATAGAAACGTTTTTCTCAGCACCTTCATCTGTTTAATATTTTTTCACGCGCTGCAATTTTCATTCTATTGAAATTGGCAAAAGAAATCTGATGTCTCAGGCGGTAAGTCGGTGAGTCCCATTCGGGAGGTCACGGGTTCAAAATCCGTGTACTAGCCAGTTTAACTGGATATATGTATACATTATATAAACTATTCCTAACAGTTGAGAGGTAAACACCCGATTGGATATTCAGTAAAGAGACCCAAATTTCTACCTGAAGAACAAAACAAATATACAAGTAAAAATAGACAGTTATGGAAACTGTATCGTAACAATATCATCAGAAGTAGGAATTCTTAACTTCAGGTTATCTTCACTCTAACAAAGGACTGCAAAACAAGAGAGGCCAAAGGTCACTGAAAAGCAAGTTAGTGGGTGGTTTGTTATCTACAACGTCCTTGCCTATAGTCCTATGACAGCTGAACCTCATTTCCTTCCAAAACAAATTCTTTTGTTGTTTAACGACACAGTCAATTGCCCGGATCATAGCAGCGTCACCGGTGTGCCGGAATTTTGTCCTTTTACATGTCGGTAAATCCACTGACATGGAGCAGTCGTTTTTAAGCACACTTAAAAACATCGGTCTGGGTCTGGTTTGAACCAGCGACCTTGGGATCAGTAGGCCAGTATCTAACCAACTGAGCCACCCAGACTGACGCATTTCCTTCCGTCTTGGCTTTAGTGCTTAGAAATTCCTATGTGTAATTTACCACAAACAGTAGGTTCACGATCTCAATATCTATGTTCCACAAAAATAAAAAAGGGAAACAATAGTGACAAAATAGGCAACTGCGTAACTAGGCCATCTGTTGGCATAAGTAATTACACTGAATCAGGTAGACCACACAACAATGTGATCCAGAAGTTACAACAATAAATAAAATACGAAGGGACTTCATTGATCAATTTTAGTAAACAAAAAGTGGCTGTAAAAGACAAGCGTACAATAATTAATTTGAAAACAGTGTGAACTGGAAATAAAATAAAAATAGGAGTTTTGTGTAGTAAAATCACATTTTAGCAGGAACATTCAATAAGAAAAGTTTTTTTTTTTTTTTTTTTTTTTTTTTTTTTTTTTTCTTCTTAAGTTTCGTTGTACGGAACATTTGGTAGCGGACATTAGGTCAAATTATTATGTTTAATCATCTGAATAATATGAAAGCTAAAGAAATGTCCTAACGAATCAAATTTTTTTCACTGGTTCCATAAGAGCATTTTCTGATTTAATTTTCAGATAAGTTACATTTTGTATTGTGCACTGTTTTAAATTAAACAAATATTTGTCCTCCTCTGCGGTGTGTGGGTAACGCATTTGCATCACATTCGTGAGGTCCCGAGTTCGAAGTTTGATTAGGATGAGTTATCGGATAAGGCTTTTTCCGGAGTTTCCTTAGAATCGTGAAAGACGAGTAGGTATCGTGTAACTCTTAGGTCTATGAACTCCGGGCTCATATGAATATACATTTACCAATTTTATTCATCGTTTGATGTGCCATAACCGGTTGAAGGACATTAAACCTTACACAAGTAAAGAAACACAAAATAGGTTTGAATAAATAACCTAGCAACCGGTCACTTAATCCATTTAAATATATCACACTTTCATGTGCTATCTACGTGCTTATTACGTGAAGCTAAGACACGCCGTAGCCGAGTGGTTAGACCATTCGTTTCTCACCAAAGCGGCCCGGGTTCGATCCCAGGCAACCGCATGTGGTATTCGTGGTGGACGAAGCGGTGCTGGAGCGGGTTTCCTTCGGGTTCTCCAGTTTCCCCGCCATCTCATTCCAACGGTGCTCCATCTTCATGTATCATCAATGTCACCGCCTGCGATGCCTTAGCAGTAAGAGCCGGCGTTAAACACTTCATTTTTACTTCGTCTACTACCTACTCATAGCGGGAGAGATTGATTAATTTAAAATAAAAAGAAGAGAAAAAAAAAAAAAAAAAAAAAAGGAAAAGCTCCGCGCGCACGTGCGTGTGTGTGTAGGTGTAGGTGTGTAGGTGTGTGAGGGGGTGCGTGTAGGTATATGTGTGTGTAGTTGTGAAACTGCATAACTCAAACATGAAAAGCCCTATAGTACCAAACTTGGGTATTTAAATTCAAAGACGCAACTCAGAGACAAGTACCTAACTACATTTTACATAAAACATTTTTCAAACTTTTATTTTCTTAAAATTAGCTCAAACAGTTTTAGTTAAAATACCTTAAGCATATATACTTAACATATTTACATGTATGTCTTCAATTTTCTAGGAGCAGCCTGGAAGTTCTGTTAATTTTGAGTGACTCTTTATAGTGCTAAACTGCGAAATAAATTTTTTGGAGTTTTTGAAATATTCCTTTATTGCTTTAAATTTTTAAATTGCAGTACTTTTCTGAACTGGAGTCACCATTCGGTTTTTTCTCTCGTGGCTATGTAAAGGGCACGGAATTCTAAAGCTACCGTCTCTTAAAAATCTGACTGTCGTTTTACTTACTCTGTCCTAAAAGAAACATGTAATCTATAATATGAGGAGTGAGTAGAGAAAGGCACGTGACTGTGACATTTTTATAACCAAGGTTTAATATAATTATTTACTTCCATTATAACGCATAAGAACGCTCTGATATGTTCGTATTTTGGATAGTCTACGGAATAACTTAACAAGCGTAGTTCCCACGTATTGACCTATCATTGTTTTGTTTTGCAAAAGCAGCATTTAGAAACTAGTTCTGGCTTTCTTAGTTTGCCATAATAAATCAAAACAAGAATGTTTGTGCGCATTTTCTGTGTGAATGAGCTGAACCCTGAAAGAAGAAGGAAAGAAAGAAAACAGGGCAGGTGCACTTGGAAAGGAAAAGAAAAGAAAAGCTTAGGCAGCGTGTGTATAGAAAACGTACCCTGAAATCTCTTCTTCTGGTCAACAAAATAGAGATCCTTGCTTTTATTTACATATTTCCCTTGCTTCTGGCCCTTTCCTGCACTTTCTAAGCTTACCTTTAGCCCCCCACTACCGTTTGGAGTACGTCATAAAATTCCTTCCACACTAAACCAGTCCACGCCGGCATCCATGTTGGATTCCATAGTAGTGTAGGTCACGTGACACAAGAAACAGCCAATGAAGATGCCGGAGCGGAGCTTTACTGTTATACACGTTTGGCCACGCCCACCAGCGACACTTCCCTGGCCAGGCAAGCCCGGGTAGAATACAATAGTTATGGTTTGGAGAGGGAATAGACATCGTCCCCATTGGATATTCGGGCGTTAAAACTTTTGAGGGGTAATTTAGTTTGGAGCTGCTCTCTTCTGTGGGAGCCCTTGCCTGGTTCATCCACACTCCAAACAAAATCTTCCGTTACAGTGCTTCATAATTTTGGTCATTCTAGGAAAACGTAACAACTTCATTCGCTATAAAGAGCTCTATTCTGAATATGCAAATTAAAGTATTCATCCGCGCATGCAAACATAACCAAACTTTTGAGATAATGAACTACTTACGTGTTTTGTTCAAGTTGTTTGTTTGAATTCGTGTTTAAAATGCTAATAAACCTGCATACTTACAGATAAACGTAACAACTTGTATAATATACGAACCAGTGCTATTTCCACGACTATTTCATACACAGAGGCGTTAAATTAGTATATACGAATTATCACCTAGTCATTCTTTAGTTTTGTACAAATTATCTAGGCCATTATTCTGTTCACCCTGTGTGTTGTTAATCGATTAACATTCAAAACAGCACCCTATTTTAACTTGACAACTCTAATTTTAACAACTGTTCTTTTATTAATTTATGTGTTTTCCAGAAGAAAAGTTATTACTTAATATTAAAAATCTGATGTGTTGCACTCACAAGACTTTCTCTACTCTTGTTCTAACCATTCTTACAAACTCTTATTCCTATATCTTCTTCGTGTTAGTAAAGATAAACATTTGTACAATTTATTGCCTATTTCCTTGCAGGTACAAGGGGAATGATAGAATACAGTAGGCTTTGTGCGATAGTCAAATGTTTGAGATTCCGTTCTCTTTGCACGCTTAACATATAAAAAAATGAACAACGATGATGAATTTCACGAACGTTCTAAGTTTTTCGAAACTCACACACATAACAAGGAATATCTCCAAAATGGCTCACCCTACAAGAAAATTTATTGAGACATAAATTATGTATTTTAGCAAGATCTACATTTTTTGTATAGTATGATTTGGTCTATCTCTAACGGTTTACCAGTTATGCAAAAGTCGTCCAGAGTAAATACGACTACAGGGACTATAGCCAGAAAATTGAAGACATACATTTCATTTGTCATCAAAATATCTCAAACCTATGACATTTTAATCAAAATCGTTAGAGCTATTTTCAATAAAATCAAAATTTTCGAAAAATCTTCCATATAAAGGGTAGTTTAGGGTGGAGCTATTTTCTTCAAAATCTTCGTGTTGCATCCTTGAAAGACATTAAACATAAATACCAACTTTGGTTTTTAACTGACTTTTCGTTTTTAAGCTATGTTGTCCACAGACTGACAGACTGACACACAGACACACACACGGACCTTTTTCTAAAAATGCTTTTTTTTGGATTCAGGGGGCCTCAACACATATTTCCGGTGAAATCTCGACATCGAATTTTTGGGTGGAATACAATACTTCCCCTACTTACCAGTAGAGAAAGTAAAAATTAAGTGAGATTCATTTGAGATTAGAAACCATTCGTTTTATTGTAACAAGATAGGATCGAAACACCTACACGTAATTCTTGGTTTACGTTTTCCTCAACCAATAGTGCTAAGCCACACTAGTCGAAATTTTAGGCTATTTTTTAAATAAAATTTAGCATTTTTTTATCAAATCTTTGTGGTGTAATATTAGTTCATATTTTGTTTATGAAACAGTCCAGATGAATGTCATTTGACGGTCTAGCCTTCCCTGATATGTTCTCTTGCTCGGCTCGAGAATATCTTGGTTGAGTTGTGATGTTATCTACTTGAGATAATGCAGCCAATCTCTTCAAAGTTTTAACCTCAAAATGTAATTTTTGCTCCACCAGCAAAGCAAAAGGAAGTTATTTCTAGATAACTGACAGCTCATTTTTAGTGGGAGTACAATTTTATTGTAACCCACTCCTAAAATGATATCGAAATTTTACCGAAAATATGTACCTACGTATGTTTTGAGTCCTAAGTTCAAGAAGCATTTTAAAACGTTATTCTGTGGATAGAAGACGAGAGAAGAAAGAAGGAAAGGGAAAGGGGGAAAAGGGGGAATGGGAGAGAGAGCAGAGCCTAACTCTAAATGAAATGTTAGGTAAATACCAAACTGGCTGGGCAAGTTCAATATCTTTCAAAGATGGGACATGAAGATTTATATGAAAAACCCCGAAGCTCAAAATAATGTTTACATGAAAATGTTTCTTTTTTATTTTCTAAAAGTAGCCAACCATTGATATTAAAATATATGCCTAACAACTTTTACCTACTACAAATGAAGTGCATGATTCGCTATTCATTTGTTTTCGTGGTCATGCAAGGAGAATGGAATGTCAAGGTCAACACACAGGGATCTGCTTTTCTAAATATGACTGTCACTTTAACCTATGGTATCCTCGTAGGCATTTGCATCGAATTTGTGAGTGTTATGAAAGCTTATTTGGATTAACAAAATGTAGACAGAAGATAAAATGTGTCAAGAAGGTGGTAGACGAATGAGTTGGAAGAATGTAAATGCAATATATACCTTAAAGAATAATATCCTTTTGTGTCAGTTTAATAGGTATTTATTTGCTTTGGTTAGAATCGAGTTAATGATTGTTCAGCAAGACGTATCTAAAACAGCAAATAGCAGACAAACTCTGCGGTAACGCTTGGCTGTTCAACCAAAACGGAAGGAAAATGCTCCACCAGACAGTATTTATCACCCACCCTTTTCTCCAACTCCGGAATATTTTTACAATACTTTGGCAAAATCTTTATTCCTTTTCTTTTTCGTCCTCCGCAGACGTCTGCATCAGACTTAAAATGTGTTACTGTTTCACATTTATAGCTACACAAACTTCGGAGTTTCCACATAAAACGGCGCCGTTTTTTATGAGATCAAAATGTGCCAACTGTAAAAAGTGTTCGGTTAGAAAGGATAGTTGTTTGTAACAGAAAGAGTTATTATCCTGGTGAGGTTTGTGCCGCGACAATTATGGCACTGTCCATGGCTCGTTGTTTGTAAGAACTCTGAGGAGTTCTAGACCGAAGAGTGCATTCTGTGCACTCCAAAAATGTTAACGTAATTGACTACAATCTGTCTCAAATTAGAATAATCCTGTTGTAAATATGTGGAAGAGTAGAAAGAGAGAAGACCACTGATGGGTGGAGGGAAATGCATGGGCGTTCATAAAGGCTGTTATTGAACTATAAAAGCAATATGTTTACAATATCATTATTCTAGTTTTAGACAGGTTACATATACCTGGTATCTTACAATAAATTAATAGCTTGGAAAGAAAAGTAAGGCCATAAGTAATTTTCTCTATTCACAATTGCTACATTTTCTTGAGGAAACATTCACTGTTTCCTTAAGAATTTATTTTTCAATTTAAAATAAACTGCAAGAGCAAAATTTGATGCATTTTTCCCCAAGTTATTCAACAAAGCAAAAAAAGCAATACAGTCATTTTGCTTGGGGTAAAATGTTTAAAAATTCACAAAAAATATCCAACTTTGTGAATTATTTTTTATTTTATTTTTTATTCCTTTAGTTCTCTATATTTCATGTTTATATTCATATTTCTTAGTTTTTTTATTTTACTTTAGAAGCAGTAGATCGCATAATGAAATGGGATGCACAGTCACATTTGAACGTTAAAATAAACAAGAAAAATTAGCAAGGACAATATTACCTAAATGGGATGTTGGAGGAAAATGTAGCAAAATTATGAAATATTAGAAGTACATTATCACATTTATTTACTCACCTTATTTTGGTGCATAAATGTAAAATTTCTTCGGAGAAAATTCATTAAATGTGAAGGTCAGCAATACATTTAATGTCATAATTGCAAAATGGTGCTGTAGTCTACGCACAGAATTGAAAGAATATGCCAGAGCAAAACAGAGCGAAGCAGTGCTTTTGCCTCCCTTCTTCTGTGACTTATTTCGCTGTCATATTTTGAAACTAAATTATTTAACTACATACTAGAACTTAACTGCCAAAGTTACAAAATAAATAGCACTGTCATATAAGCACTACAGGATTTCTATGAAAATTCCAACACAAAAATTAAAATACAGAACGGGATTTTGCAAGGATTTTATGTTACCAAACGCTTAAGCCAAGGCTGCTCCATTTCACCTACCTTAAACCTTCAAAATGCTTTACAGATCTGGAAAAATAAGTGCTTCCTAATGGAATTATTACTAACATGAAACCTATATTTACCTACTATTATTCGCCGACGACCAACTGGTACTGGCAGGAGACTATAACGATATGGAGCATATGACAAGAAAACTCATGGAAGAATATGGAAAATGGGTCTTCAAGGTCAATATAAACAAAATTAATTATGAAGCAATAGGTACATGTGCAAAAGATCTAATGTTGGAAAATGGTACAGGAACAATTACACACTGCAACGAATATACATATTTAGGACTCAAAATAACGAAAATTGGAAACCGCGAAGATGACATAAATGGCAGAATCAACAAAGAAAGGTCAGCAAAATAAAAATCAAACAGTGTTTTATGGGATATTACAGTTAAAACAAAAACAAGTATGTATTATATATAATACTATTATAAAAATATAACTGCATATAGATCAGGGACTTGGCACTTGAAATCAAGAACACTACCTAAATTTAACTCCACAGAAATGGATTTTTGGCGACGATCTGCAAGGAGATAAAATCAGAAACATAGTTATTAGGGGAAAATGAAACTAGAACATTCATTGGTAGAAGAAATTAAAACAGAACAATTAAGATGGTTTGGACCCTTGAAAAGGATGAGGACAGACTACCGAAGAAGATACATGGATGGACTCCAGTGGGAAGCAAAAAAAGGGGAAGACCCAAATTAACATGAAGTAAGGAATAGTTGAAAAAATGATAGAAAGGAGTTTCGAAGATGGAAACTGGGAATTCCATAAATGAGTGCACTAAGATGTCAAAGCCACTGGAATAAGTAGATCATCTATACTCTGTTCATCTAGAGATTAGAGGCGATATAAACAAAGCACCGGTTTGTATCACTCCGCGGCCACGTGCATTCACAATGACGCAACACAATTACCTACCGTTACGCGTAGGTATAATATGTATTTTACACTATTAAAAGGATATATTTGCTTGATCCAAATAACATGTAGCACATGGAAATTAACTATTAATTACGTCATCTCTGTCCACAGTAACACTTTTTCATTTCCTGCTCAGAATCTCGAAACCAATCTCCAGAAGCAGCTTGTGGAGGGAAGTTCGTTTTAAATCTGGAAGATCAGGATCAGAGTTAACTGCCAACAGCACTTTGTTTAAGGTGGGGGTTCATTGTTGACAAAGAACTGGAGAACTTTTCGACGGACTGCAGATCTCAGAAACTGTTGCAAACAACATCTACCATTTGTCTGGTACGTGGAAGCTTTTGGCCAGGATCTTCACCAACTGACGATTTTTCTTTGCGTGTGCTGTAAATACTTGCAACTGACACACCGGTGAACTCGGATGTTAATTTCATCACGTCTTCGATAGCAAGTTCGGGATATTTCTCGCAGAATTTGTTAAACACGTTCAATGTTGTTCTCTTTTCACCACTTCGCAACGGTTTGCCGTGCTTATGTTTCACAACACGAACTTGTTCCGCCATGTTACTTTCATACTGAATAATGCGCGCGCAGAATGAAATAGGCTGGTTACAGATTCACTTAACTGCGTATTCTTACACTTTAACTATGCTTAGTATACCTACTTCATGCTTTAGCAAACATTAAGTGACATTTCAGACCTTAGTAACAGTATTTCTTCAAGGGACTATTTACACGGCGAAAGCGTCAAGAGGGCGCGCTGTGGCCAAAATGCACGTGGCTTTGTTTACGTCTCCTCTAATCTCTTGATGAACAGAGCATAGTATACTCCATCCAGCCTTAAATCCCTTCCTTGTATCCCTTGACTAACACAAACAAACGCCACGTGGACTCCTGCAACAAAATGATATTTACTTGGGAGTTGTAGGAATAGCATTACATTCAAGTAGTCTTTACCAGAGTTATCATACATTATGAAAACTCACAGATAATTGTCAATATTTAAGGTACTATATTTAATGGCGTGTTTTGGTTTCGTGGGAGTGATTATAGGTGGAAAAATCAGCTATTTTAAGAGTATTTTGTTAAGAACAGAGAAAAAGAGTGTAGAGAAAGTAATGTGAATGCAAGAATTCTTTCGCTGGCCAAAACTATAGAATTAAACAATCTTATCAGTTTACTCGCACACATACAGCTGTAGGATATACGGCAGCGCATTCTACCGAAGCAAGTACAACTTACTGCTAATGAGGAGTTGTTTGATGTCCCTGGCAGGAAACGTCGAATCATGCAAATTAACTCTCCTCCAGTTTATCTAAAATTAACTTGTAACACACGTCGGACACGACTTACATCCGTAAGATTCGTTTCGACCTTGAAGTGTTGAAGTCAAAGACCCTACAATCTGTACATAACTGTCACATAAATCCACACTTGAATGCAGACAGGATATTCTGATCCCAGTCACGATCACAGTTTTAAGCGTACATTTTTGGTAGACACTACTCAGCAGTTAAGTTACAAAAACCTTTCAAATCGTAGACATTTCAAGTAATATAATTACACAATGTCTGAAGAATCTTGAAGGTATTTATTCCCATCTTCATCAATACATAGTACTTTTCTAAATATGACGGCCTCACCTCGCCCTGTCCAAATCGGCAACGCATTGAGAATAGGTTTTATAAACTTTGCAGTTTAAAGCAAACCTCTCAGTTGTCAAGCCTTTAGTGGTTCTAAAACTGTTTAAGCACGCTTAAAAACTATCGGTCTGGGCCGGATTTGAACCCGTGACCTCAGATCAGTAGGCCAGCGTCTAACCACCTGAACCACCCAGACCGACATCTATCTAGGTTAGAGAAGACACTAAATCATTTTAATAAATTTTTAGTGCTCCAGTAACTTTCAAAAAGTTATATTTTTGTATTCTTAGGGCGCAATTGAGGTCTAGTTGATAATTTTACTCCTAACATAGATCAGGAAACCTTGATAAGATGTCTTCAAACCTTTTTGAAAGAAGGTTTAACATAAATTTCCTTAAAATTCAGAATATAATGTTTGCAGAAAAAAGATATTCAATATTCTAAGCATATTTCTATGTATTTTTTAAGAAACATCATTTATGTGCATGAAAACATCCTTCAGAGTAGCATATAATTATGTGCTTATGTTAGCAGCTTCCAAATATCTGAAGTCCTTATTGTGGAAAATGTGGTGTTTACTTTCTATTCACCTACTATAATAGGTAAGGGTAGGAATAGTATTCCACCCAAAAATTCATACGGAATTTCATTGAAAATGTGTTTGGAGGCTTCCTGGATAAATAATAAGAAAAATATAATTTTATTTCGTCTCTTCCAAGGTCGCAACACCCCAAGCTACTCTTTGCATGGAAACATTTTCAAAATATTTAATTTTCTCAAAATGACTGACGATTTTGACTAAAATATTCTCTGAAATCCACCTCATGCTGAAATACCTTTGCGTAACTGATAGGTAAAGAATGGAATAATCTTACTGTACAACGAATGTATATCTTGATATGGCACTCAATTTAGGTAAAAACAATTGTTTTGTAGTTAGTCATTTCCGAGAAAGGTTTCAATTGGTTTGCATTTACAATTACATGTGTTTTTCTTCAAACGAGAAGTTATTAATTTTTTTCTCCTGGTGTTACATAAACAACTCAATTTCAAAACCATCACATAGCGACCAAATCCTAAAATATATAGCTATCACGTAAAGCCTATTTATTCCCTAATTCCACTTTTATCTCCAAGGAAATATGCGAGGATAACACACACTACATTTTAAGCCTTCGCTCTATTTTGATGCTATTTGATGAATATTTATCGTGTAACTCGCAGCATCAGTTACAAAGAGTAATACACGCTCGTACTGAATACCATCAGGCCATTGAAAGTTCAATGGATCAATAAAAATTGGGATATGGAAGAGCTTTTTTAAGCATCCTTTCTTCTAAATAAAAATATCTGCTTGGTTTGTCGGCTCCAAAGTTACTTCTTCTCTCACTTTATAGTTCCGAGAAAAAGTATTTTCTACAATGGTAAAAGCTGCCGACCTCACGTCATGCTGGCGCTAAGAGAGGAAGTCAAAATCTGTTCCCAGAATTCTAAACCGCGCCAAACTGTCTTCATATTATTAACAGGTGTACCCGAAGGTAGGTATCGCAACAATGCTTCGCGAGGAGGTTTCGCCTAGACTTTACGTTTAACTTCATCTTTTCAGATTTGACTTTAGGTACTTATTCAACTAAAAGCCTGGAATTCTGTTCAATAAGTTGGCTTAGGACTACCAACGCCTAGGCCAACGTGCGCAGGAAGTTAAAAATTGGGAAAATCAGGCAATTCGTACTTACACTGCTCACTGATATTCAGTCGGTTCAATTCCGTTTTTATTATCGGTATCTACTACAGGAGATGGGTACTGGTGAAAGGTGAAATGAAATAATTGGAAAAAGAAGTTCATGAAGGCATGTTCCAGGCCTAAGTTTTAACACCTCCCCGGTATTTGCCAGTTTAAAGCAAAACTGGGGGACCGAGGAAAACATTGAAAAAAAAAATCACTCAAGGAGGATAATCCTGACGGGATTTGAAGCACGGACATCCTGAATGCTAGCCTCCTGCGAAGTCAGCTAGCTCGGTGCGCAAGGGCATAATGGCATGCAGCAGAACCCACACTCTAACATTCAACATTATAGGAAATAATCTGGGTGAGGATGAAACATGAAACATGACATTTCATTGTCGTAGTTCCAATTCATTCTAGCTGATTAAAACAAACTAGCTATAAGTACCTAAATATATACCATATAGGTATAAAAACGTATAACAAAATTGGCACATTGCTCTAGATGTGTCTATGAGGCTCCTGTGCTTGTCTAATTAACATTAGATTCCCTCTGGACCTCATGAGTTATTTTGACTAGCGACACTACTGTTGCTACGGTTACTTTCGGAGTGATAAAGAGTCACAATTCTATCTGGTTGATCTGAACAACGAGAAGTGGTTTAGCCTGATGCAGTATTGTCGACTCGACGTAATAATGGCAGTGATAATTTTCTACTGTCAATTGATTGATACAATTTATCAATCTTATATACAGCATTAAAAGTAAGTCTGCATATGTTCCCTTAATCACATCAGTAAGATTACATTGTCAAGATGGTAAATAATGATGCGACGTACAGTTAACAACTACTGAGTTAAGGATAAAATTCTGATATTGGAACCCCAACAGTTAAACTACAAGCATTCTTGTCATTATAATTCATTTATATTGTATAAACATATCCTTGTGAGAAAAATCATTAGATTGCTTTTAAAATGCTGTCTTGAGAGGTTAGCTATTGATTTGATTTCAGATGGCAATTTACTGTAGAGCTTAATTCCAAGTATGTGTTGGTACATCCTTTTGAGGGACAGTTTTAACTACACTACCCCTATAGTAATTCATAATGGTCCTGGTGTTATGTTCATGTAGCTGACTACTTTTAACTGGTTACACTTATCCACAACAAACATTAAGTGTATGGACATACAGAGAGTAGATAGTAATTACCTTTTTGTTTATAAAAGTCTCTCTGCAAGCTTCTCTTAGTGTTAGATTGTACATGATCCTGATAATTTTTGGGGGGTAAATAAGCAGTTTATCCATGTGATGGTTAAGAGTATTCAACCGTGCCATAAAATGCATAACAAGTACCTACAATATTTATTTTTATCTGAAGCAAACAAGGCAACAAGATATAAAAATAAATGTAGCGCCCAAAATGCGGCTGAATTGCGTGGTATACCTTGAACAGAACTTGTTGATGCAATGGTTATCAAGAACGAAGCCATTATTTTGATGCGTTTTTTAACTTAAATAACCAATTTTCTCGTTAGGATTTGATGCGTTGGACTTTCAACAATAATGAACGTATAATTTACACATAACAAAATTGAAATATAAAACAAATACTCGTATAATGATATGACAGTGAAGATGGAGGTGGTGGTAATGATGATGACGATGGAGTGCCTTCGACTGATCGAATTCTGGCTTCTCAACCCAAAGTTCCTGTGTTGTATTCCGAGCTGACACAGGGATAATTTCTTAAGCTTGAACCTATTCCCACCGCCTTTCAATCTGGACGGTCCCTGAATTTATTGCAAATATATATATATATATATATATATATATATATATAAAATAATAATAAGACGGTTTAACAGTTATAACACATGATTCGTTGGTCAAGTGCAAGGCCACATATGAATAGGTACTAAATGGTCCAACGCATACAAATGAAACAGCAAATCAGATTGTGCTAAACATAGCTGTATTGTTTTAAATTGTATACAAATGGTCATTGAATTGGAGTGAGTTGAATTTGTTGAGTACTGAATCATTTATGTCTTGGGCTACGTCGAATTTGAGTCCTACCCTTCTGTCATTGGAGAGTCTTTAAGGTTCCTTACATACATTTATATTATTATATTGATCATTCTGGTATGAAAGGCATGATCAAATAAGTGGACTATTATGACCTTTCACAATTACAAATTCCCAATGACTACAATATTATCCTGTTAACCAATTTATATTTAGATCAATAGTAGCAATTGTTATTCTTTTAACATTAATTGGAGCACGTCCCATATAAAATCCTTATATTTTAACCCCACAAATCTTAACTGTTACTTTCATCCTGCTTTATATTATGATTATTTTTAGCTTACGGTACTCAACTAGCAAGAACATAGACAACTCATTTGGCACTGTTGTTTAGGAGTGACAGAAGTAACTTGTCATTCAAATGGTTAGAATTATAGAAAAGGGAAACTAAATGGACGACGTTTGAAGAGGATGTAATTATACATACCTACCAACTCAAATTACCTCGTTCATATATGCACCGCTTCTAAGAAAATCAGCATATCGCACAAGATTTTAGTGTTTGGAAGACCTGAGCACATTTTGAAACAAGCTTACCAAAGTGATCTGCAGTTAGCTATGGACAAAGTAAATTCTGTGCGTTTACGTGAATGTTTCTCTTCATCGCTAAGGAGCAAAAATAGAAACTTTCAGATATTGGTGTCCACATTACGTTTTCATTCAGCGACTACGCGCCTGCGGGTTATTTCCACCTGGAAGAGCATCTGGAAGATAAAAGTTTTTTTTTTTTTGCTTAAATTTGACTCAGTTGTTGATACTGGGCTTCCGTCAGAACACGTTCGCTAGTACACACATGATCCCTATACGAAATCAGCTGAGTAAGCCGTTCAAGCAGCACAGTGAACTGACAAGTCACATAAGTAAGTTACTTGTAGGTATCTTTGATTCCACAACACACACATACACACACACACACACACACACACACACACACACGCACGCACGCACGCACGCACACATAATTAGCACCGAGTAACCGTATCATTCAATGTTTTGAAATCCTTCAATTTCATATTTTGTAATATAAAAGTACTGTGAAAAAAGGCAAACTTCAATTACTTTTTCTGTCACTTTTTTCTTCTAAAACTGAAGCAAAAACACTGTACTCTTTTACCTCTACAATCTACAGTTCTTCGTGTTCTTACAACTCACAGTTGTGTCTTTTCGTAATCTTACAACACAGTTTTCTGTGTTTCTTTACTCTCTTTCTCTTTCTTCCTGTCTCACAAATAACTGGATTTGACGATCACTCAACACTCATTAAAGCTGCTTCACTTCAAGACTAGCTACGACGAGACATATTTGAAACTTTCTCTGTCAAACGCACTGCTAGCAGCTTGTTCTGTTCACGAACAAACAACTGCCTCTTCTCTCGTCGTCCCGCAAGCTTTTATACCGGGAATGGCGTAGCACGGACCATTCTCGAAACATTTTCAAATAAGCCGGCAGGTAGAACTGTTGCAAACTTTCCAGAAACCCCTTTGTTCTGCCTCGCTGATTGTTAGTCACGTATTCACGTTTGGGATTGCTTGACCGTGGCTCTTTTGATGTGCCGCACAGGACCGGCGTCACAGTAGTTTAAACATAGAGCCCACACACATAATTTATTATGTTTAATTACTTTAACATACTAATAAAAATCTGTGAAATTGCTAATTGTGCTGCTTTTATAAATACTTAAGTACACAGTTAACTACAACTCTTAGATACCCTATAAGGGACAAAAAGTAAACAAAATAAATAAAATCACAAAGAAAACATTGCACATACGTAACCACAAATATCACGAATATATATTCATTAAATAGTTATTGTACAGTCAACACTTGCGGTAGTGCCATATTTTAGTTTACTTAGTTTCCTTATGACATCCCAGGACCCTTAAAAAGTACAAATACCTATAGACATGTGAAAATAAGATTAATGTTATTTTTTAGCCTCTGTTGCCCGTGGTCTGGCCCTAGGCTTGCGTTTCTTTGGAGACATTTAAAGAATATTATACGTGGCACTCAACGAGTTAATCAAAACTCTCAGGACACCACAAAAGCAAATATATATGCCGAGGAAATATTATTGAAAAGCATTGTTAACCATAAATACAACAGTTTATGATGATTTCTCCTCAATACAGCTGATTCCACGTTCTCGCATTCGGGCTACTTCGTTCCTATTTATGGAAAAACATCACTGAGAAGAAATAATAGCAGTTTGTGTAATATTAGTCTATTCTTGTGTGTTCTCAATAACAAACCTACAGAACACAACTAAGTACAAGAAACTCATGCACTGCAAAATAAAGACCAAATTTGACTTATTACTATATGCTCGATATCAGAGACGAGATCAAGGAATGTTCCTTGTGCTTTTGTTATTTTGGAAGACCGTGGAAATTTGATTTATTATTCTTATGTTGGTAACTAGCTATTATTATTATTATTATTATTATTATTATTATTATTATTATTATTATTATTATTATTATTATTATTATTATTATTATTATTATTATTATTATTATTATTATTATTATTATTATTATTATTATTATTATTATTATTATTATTATTATTATTATTATTATTATTATTATTATTATTATTATTATTATTATTATTATTATTATTACTGCTGACAAAGAAGTAGATGGCCTTGCTAGCTTTTATAGGCATCGAATTCTAAGTTAGACAGTAACTTAGCCCTTCTGTCAAAGATCGTCAAGTTTGGTTGAAATCGGTGCAGCAGTGTAGAAACATAAGAAATATACACATACATACTCACTTGTACATACATACCTAACATTAAGGTAACTAACTTTTCTGATAATTAATCTCAATTCTTCAGAATTTAAAAAATCCATCTAGCTGCTACATTTGGAAGAAGAGAAAGAGTCTTACATTAATTTAGAAGTCACTAAAAGTTCCCATAGATTTAAGTGTTAATAAACTTGGCCATACCTGTACCAATTCCTGCAATTCACATTACTTAAATGTTATTTGAAGAAAGTTGGACTACTTCTAAGAACACAAGCGAATGAAGTGCGCTGTATACTTTGCTATTGTTTTTATGAAAAGGCATTACGAAATGATAGTGCTTTATCACTATGACGACGCTTGTCTTCATTAAATCTTGTGTGCAGTGCCCTCATTTATGCCACGTTGGACTTCAGCGATAGTAGCGCTTCAAGGATCTGACATGTTAATATCTAGATAGAATCTTCTTTTTGTAGTGACAACTCTGCAGAATACCAGAAGCTCAAGATGCTACTGATGACAGCAACTGTTGCTTATGATGATTAACAGAAAACATAGTCATTAAAATGGTACAAATAAGAAATATATTGCATTGCACAGAGGAAACAAGCAATGTCAATAATTACCGGTGTAACTGAAGTAGGGCTTCATCTTGAATGCCTTTGAACAGAGAATAATAAACTTCAGAACATCAACTGTGTTGCATGCCTCTAGACATGAAGAACCAATTGGTGTTGAACATAATGGCTGATCGCCGTTAAGGTTTGAATTTGCTTTTCAGTTATATCCTGCAGATGTTGAGTTCATTAACAAGTTCGGAAACTAGTGGTAGGAGTTCAGTGTTTTCAGAACTCTCCAGCGAGAAGAGATGCTTTGCGTGGAGATTCTCTTTGAGAAATATCCCCATTTTCAGTCACTGTAATAACCGAGGATAGCTTTCTGCTAAGAAAAGCCATTTTCTGCCAACCATATTCCTCAATTCCTTCTATTTTCTTCTTCATTTGCACTTATAAACCACTTGACATTGCCAACTAAGCACATTCTTGTCATTCTTAATCTTTTTCACACAGCATTCTTTCCAGCCACTTCTAAGTATAATCCTTTTCCCCCTATTTTCCAGGCAGTTTCTCTTCAAGGTTAATTTTAGTGTAATTTATTCCTCTATGCATCTTTCAAAAGGACTTCAACACTTATTTTATCGGCGAAGTTCATTCTCTCCTTTGAAGTTGTTTTGATCACAACATTGCAGAGTCTAATTTCGGAATACTGCTTGTTTATGTACTGAGCTAGGGAAAGTGACACCCACATAAACTGCAGTGTTGCCAGCTTGACTTCTAGAAAACTAAAATGTTTCATAGGAAATGGTCAAAGACAAAAACGGAAGATACAAATTGTGTTCCAAATATCGAGATGTATCACTGGTTTAAATTAATGTAATGACTTCCCTTCAATTCGGTATATATACAGGCTGGAAGGGAAGTCATTACATGCCTTCTAATATGTGCTTCACAGAAGTATTACAACAACAAAAATCTGATGGTGTTTTGCTCTTTGATCATCCAATTTTGAAAAAGAAAGGTAGTTTTTAATTCCAATTGGATGCGTAATTCCACCAGAATGTACGAAGAAAACAGTTTGTTACTTGTAAGATGCGTAGAGTAACTTATTTCTGACATAGCTTTGGTAGCAATTATGGGACATCACGCAGGATTAAACTGACATATCCAGTTATTTTAACATTGATTTAATTGGGAAATTGTAGCTGAGGAACGATAGCTCAAGTTTTGAGGTTGCTTGCTCCTAGAGCAGAAGTCACCGAGATCTGCAATTTCCTCATGGTTGATGTCCTGTTAAATCTTCGCTGGTTTGTCTGGAATTAGTGAGGCACTTAAAGGTAGGTATAGGCACAGAAAGAACGAATGTAAGCCATCTTTTCCATTTATTGGTTGATTATAGCAATGGCCGATTATGAGGTCTTACTTGTCGTTCATGCTCATCCCTAGTATTAGGATTACGGTCACCTAAGTATGATTTAATAGTCCTCCTAGCCGAATTGCATCCTCTGAAGGTAGGTAATACAAGTGTCTTACCGTATTTCCAATGACGGATTAATCCTTAAATACGTTGGGCACACGAAAGTGGCATGCTTCAGAATCCCTAGCCACATCATTCCCAACTTCTCATCTATTTCCCCCAGTAAGCGTTGAGGATTAGTGATCGTAGGGTGCAGTTAGAAGATTTTACGTGAAGTACCCATGACTGTCCAATCTTAGTCGTGAAAGTAATACCTATTATATTGGAACTTCGAGACACTTAAAAAAATTGCTACATTTTCTCCATAAAGAACAACCAGCAGTTGAAAAACCAACAAAAAAGGAAAAAAATGCACACCTATATATCCGTAATTGTGTTATGCGATCAGGTGGTTACAACAGCGGATGTACACGATGAAGAGATTTCGAATTTGAATCCTGCCCTAATCTGTAGAGTTTTTATATGTAATTATATGCTTCACGTATTATATAAGAAATTCCAGTTGCTATATAGACGAACTTGGCCCAATATCGACGGCAGGATTATGCTTTGTAAGAGCTCCAAAATGAATGAGAAAATCTGGCAGTGTATGTTTAGAGTATTTGAGGAAGATTAGACAAAATATTTGGGTATATATGTATAGTTTATATTTATATATATATATACTGAAAAATGCAATGCCGCAGCCGAGATTTGAAATACGGATCTTCTAGTTTCTATCCTGTAGCTCTAATCAAATCGCAACATGCCAACGCAATACTAAATTCTCCAACTGACTCGCATTTTTTCCTGCTGATCCACAAGGAGATCTCAAATTTATTTAGGGACAACAAATCCAAATGGTGACGTAAAATGTCTTAAGTACCCAGGCTTCATTATTCACACAACTATTAGATCAATCAATGATGATGTTATTGTGGTTTCATGTTAGCCGTGCGTAGGATAAGTTTGGAGATGTAGTGCCACATAAAAGATTTAAATTGCATAGTCGGTATTTCAACCACGGATTTTTCGGCTTTCCTTTAGTTGCTCTAACCAACTGAGTAGCGCGCAGCATGCTGGCACGACATTTAATTCCCCAAATAACCGGCAAACAGGGAGTATTCTACCGCAAAACATTAGTAAACCAACTTTAAACCTGCATTTGAATGTTACAAATTATCATTAAGGTCTAAGTCCTCAATATGCCCTTTACAGGTTAAAGGGTACAACACAAACGAAATAAAAAAAATTAAACTTTAAAATTTTGGAAATATGAACTAATCAAAGGTAATGGCTACATTTACGAAGCAAGCATTAATAAAGATCATAACAGAGAAATTCACCACTGTGAAGCAAAATGGCACTGAAGTATGGAAAATGGTACTGATCAATTAGAAACATCTGCTAAAACTTTCTCAGATGGAGTCATTTTAGTCAGTTCTCCTCTCTGTACAATTTCAAAACTCTTCTGAATGAAACTTAAAGTAATGTGGATAAGTTATAGATAGAAGCATATAAAGAGCGTGGGGATGGGAGTATGCTGCTTTGAATATTTAAGAAGAGGGGAAAAGGTTGAGGCTCTTGAGAAAGAATTAAAGTTAAGAGGTTAGAAACGGGAAGGGAAGGTGAACTGAAGATTTGATAAGTGAGGTGGTAAAACAGTGCAGACATTTACAAAATTTATGAGGTTAGGGTGACAGTATATCTCTATATTTTATTGCCTTAATTCTTATTCAAATAATCTGAAAGTCTTGACCCTGAAGCGCGTCTCTGATTAAAAATAGAGCATAGGTCATTTAAAAGAGCATTGTCGTGTGAGAATCTTAGAAGCGTGCTGTGTAATTCACGTGCATTGGGAGAATAACGATTTTGATTACGATGGCACATCTGTTTCCTTTATCAAAGGTCCGCTTAAGAGTGTGGCGTTCAATTTATCATCATTATCTCCATCACTGTCAACGTCCCCTCCAAGCATTGGCTGTTGTCTGGAGGCAGTGAAGGAATCTGTTAACTCTCAGTGCTCCAATAATACTTGGTATAAGAAAATTAATATCAACTGTTATTTTCTTGTTTCTTGGATTTTGGTTTGGAACATGAAATACCAGTATAATTAGCCTCTGTAAGACATACTTATTTTTCACCATACCTCTCAATATGAATAGATTAGTAGTATGTTAAACTTAAACAGTTTCTTACAAGATACAAGAATTTCTCACTGGTTATCCTTGAAGTAGAGAAGCTAAACTCTATGGAAAGTCCTAAATAGTAGGATTGCATTAGGTAATTCAATGCAGTAATCATGCATTTGAAGATACAGAAATTCTGTGATGTTAGAAAACGAGACATTTCTCAGGTGAATTGTATTGCCTACTCCATTTATACTCTTGCAAAAAATACTCAAATACGGCGAACGACTTCAGTCTGGAGGTGTGCTCATTTTAAAATTAAACAAAACGTTAACATAGGAGATAAAATTGCTCAAGTAATTGAGCAAACTTCTTCTCTAAAATAGAAATAAGCTAGTGTCTTCTGAGTATCAAGTTTGCGAGATTAGTACACCTTCACTTATAGAAGGGAAATGGGGTTGTCATAAAACAATGTAAAGTTACTTCATGAAACTCTATAGGGTTACCTTATGTAAGTGCATGGATGTAAACATGTCATAAAAATTGACCGAGATACTAGTCGCTAAGGGCTGCATAAAATAAAAACTGTGATACAATTCCCAAAAGAGAACCATCTTGTTTTTCTAAGATTATTGAACATTTTACAAATTAAATAGACAGGAAATTGATTGACTGGTTCATTCATGGATCACAAGTGAAGTTAAACCTCCAAGGTGTAATGTGTTTTCTTTGGAAGCACAGTTTGCAAACCAAATCTGATCTTGAATAAATCCTAGAATTTTCCCAGAGGAAATAAAAGATCTCACTAAAACAGAGAATTGTCTTACCCATAAATGGAGAGAATCGACACATTGTGTCATTTCCCCTACATAGAAGTTTTAACCTGTCTGCTGTCCGACACTTCACCTAGCTAGGATATGCTCTGCAGTGTCTTCAGTTTTCTTAGAATGGCGGTGTGTTGAAAATTAAATTAAATGATTTTGTTGTTTAATATGACTCTGTCAATTGCCAGGATCATATCAGCGGAGTTCTCTTATATGCCAGTGAATCTACTGACTTGGGGCTGTAGATTAAAAACCATCGGTCTGCGCTGGATTTGAACCCACGATCTTGGGATCAGTAGGTCAGCATCTAAACAACTGAGTCACCCAGTCCGACGGCGGTATGTTTAGGGGCCCTATTCAAGACCCACTGTCCGTAACTGTTCCTCGAACTACTAGTCACTGATCCAATAGCTATCGTAAGCAGAATGGTGCTTTATATTTTTATCAGATGTTCAATTTTAGCTAGGAGAAGTTCCTCCCTGTTACCTGGGTTTAGTTGTCTTTTTCATTTAATTATCATATCCATATTAATTTATTTCCTATTTGGCATCCTATTAAGGTTATGATACAGTTCAAGGAGTTTTAGCTCCCCAGATTTTCCAGTCTATCTGCCACCCAAATGCCTTGTGTGCTTTCTGTCATATATGTAGTTTCTTCTGGAAGGGTAATGAAAGCTTGTAGATGTTTCGATACAAACTTAGAACGGACGTTATAGACGCAAGTACAAATAATGTAGACACTCTGTCTTTGAGAATAATATATTTTCGAATGCAGTGTTTTTCACCCAGAGAAAGTGAGACAGAACATACCGCAGTCACTTTCACATGAAGACTGCTAAGACAAACATCTGACAGGGACCCAGCTTCACTTCCCAACTGATCAATCATCTGATAGGGATTATGTCCTCTGAAATTTCATTTCCAATAATTTGCAAGCCTTTCAGTAGTTCACTGGAAGAGATGTGTGTCATACATAGTTAATTTCTGCTTTAGAAACGACTATGTTATGTTAATTCACAACTAGGTATGCTTGTAACGCTTGGGAACGATAGACCGGAGTGCAGTGTTTTCGGGTTTCTTCCCTTCACGGAATGTGCCTCTATGTGAAGAAGAAAGCTTTTTAGTCTTTCAGTAATTTATGGGTTAAAATAGGTATTTAATATCCTACGTCCTTGAGAAAATAGGATAGGAAGTTTCAATGCAGAAAGAATTAGCAAAGTTCATTAAGTGGTTTTTGAGATACTCCTATGTAGGTAATCCTGTTGTACGCAGGTCGCACTGGGTTCCAAGTTCCCTGCAATTCCATGTGATATTAATGCATGTATCGTGTATTCACTTCACGTTTATCCACAATAAGTAAATTTATCACTTAATTGTACAGACATCAGAAAAAGGAAAATACTTCACACTTAGGAATAACACTTTGTAAATTAGACTCCTCACAGTTTTATTACGTGATTGTATGCATGTACTCCATTATTATGATGTTCTTTCTCTTGCTCCTTCTTAGAGTTCTTTACCCATTTATATCTCACTCTTCTAATTTCTTCTCTTCTACTGTTCACAATCATTTCGTACCGTAAGTATTTATTCTAACTTCTCGTTGAAGTGTCAACCTCTCACATTTTAACCATTTAACATTCAATTAGCTAGTGGTAGAGGTCATGAATACCAAAGAGGATTATGGAAGGGAAGATATATGGCAAGAGACCAGTTGGGAGACCTAGAAACAGTTGGATAGATGCCTTGAACTCTGATTCTAGAGTGTTTTTCGGTACTACAGTATGGAAAAGACTAGATTGGACAGAGAAGAATGGACGAAAATGATAAAGGAGGCTAAGGCCTCGTTTCCAACACATACTGCATCTCAAGTTTGATCTTAACCTTTTAAGAAACACTACATCTCTTCTCATCCAAGCGCAATCTTTCTCACTTTGTCGGAATTATCCACGCAGTTCTCCCTACCTCAATTGCTTTTAATCTTTCTTTGTTGTTCCAGTGAGCGGTTGTCCTCAAAACTAGCCCATATGTCATTTCTCTATGTCGCTGCCTCACCTCCTTCCAGAAGTCAATGCACCCGATGCCTAACTTCTTCCACCTTAGTTTCATCACTTCCTGAAACCAATTCTTTCCCCATTTATTACTTTTCTTTCATATCACATTATTTTGGTACATTATGATCAGCTAGGTTCAGGCACATATCTACACCGGTATTCCAAAATTCTGTCAATCCTTTCTCACTGTTCTTCATAGTTCAGCCAAATTACTCCTCTAGGACTCGGTTGCATAAATATTACTGACTGGAGATCAGATTTAATCTAAGGCCAGAACATGAACTGAGATCAGTGTATAATCATATTGTATAAATATAATCTAAGATCAAGTATCAGTTAAACTTTGATCTTAGTTCGTAACACAACATTTGGAAACATCGTAAAACAGCTGAAAATCTTCACTTCCGGACAGCAACAATCACTTGTTTTTCAGCTTCGGAGGGTTTCAAAAAGGAGCAGTGCGAAAGAAAAATGGCGCAAAGGAAGAAACAAGAGTGGTCGTCAAGTTTCAGATTGGTGGATATTGTAATTTAACTATAAACACATAGCGAATCAAAAAAAAGAAAAAAAAAGAAAGGAATACAACACTCCAGCAAAGCTTCGGTGTCTCAGGAAGAAACTACATGGGAGGAAGTCGCTGGGAATTTCAATTATAGGTTATGTATTTGGTTATTAATCGTTTATTTGTATATTTCACCAATTATTGAATTAAAGCATATCTAAGCCGAATACATTTTCCTTAAATTTGAAGAACACACTTTCAAACTGATTTTACTTCTTTACGTTTCTAGACGTATGGCATAAACACAATAAGTTCACATTTTGCCATTTGTGAAAAATTTCCTTTTAGAACATAATACAATTTGAAACGACGTTTCTATTATCCAAATAATTACAAGAAGACAGTGCTACCATTTTGTTATTTTATTTAAAGCTGTACATTTCATTTGTTCTTTTTGAAGTTCTCCGATTTATATAAGTTCAGTCAAGGTAACTTGAGAAATTCAACAGCTAGATTTGATCTTAGATCAAGATGCCATGAACTTAGATCAAAGTTTATATAACCAAAATTCTAAGTTCAACTTCACTGAAGATCATTTTCAGGTGGTTGAACTGAAATGAACTTTCATGCTCTCTCCAAAGTATTCTGTGGGCCATTTAAATTTTTAGCCAAGCTTTTGCCATTTCTGAGATTTCTACAGGAATCTCCAACTTGGCTTTCACTACTGCTTGATATTAGTAATTCATTGTTTCAGCTGTGGATAAAGAAAGTAACGAGAGTTAAGATAAAAGTGAGTAATTCATTAGCCGTCAGAAGCAGTGTTTATCACATTCCTTCACATAAGGAAGTTACTGGAGTAATTAGCGTAGCATGCATCGGATGGACGGTGGTGTAAGACGTAACAGGCGTGTGAACATTCTCCTACCTGATACAGGCCTGTTAGCAACCGGCACACCGGAAATGATTACCCACTCCATCACTTTTTATATATGGGTATTGTGATGCCTTATCAGCGTTGAGTGCCGAGGTTGCGATGTATTTCTTCTGCTTCTGGTATTGTTTTGGTGCTTCTCCTGCATTATTAAAGGTAATGAGCGAGATTTTTTGTGACCTTATCTTCATACGGACTTGGTCAGAGTTGCATTCTGTAAATTAATTTAATAAGCAGCATGTAAAACGATTCATAGCTTTTTCTCCACTTCTAACATTGTTATGAATCTTATTTAACGCAGACCTTTATAGCATGCGCCGCTTCTCTGACTACGTTCAACATCGATTCCTATCGCAAGTATCCTTTCTTTCAAATATTTCTGCTTCATGCCCAGCCAGTTGCGCTTAGGTTGCCTTCTCTTCTAGCTATTCATGGAATTTTTGGAGTACTCTATCGTCTATCAGTTACCTCATTTACAATAGGAATATGAAAAGGAACAGAAGAGATACGAAGGGGGTTCGGCACTGAAGCTGTGCTTAATGCCCTTAGGGAGCACCCTCGGGAGGAACGAATGAGGCGAGAGGAGATGCCAGGCGGCCAAATCCAATCCAGCGGCTCAGACATTGGCAGAGGCCCCTAAGGCTTACCAAATTTAACGACGACTTCTCGAGGTCTTCCGTCCCCTTCCACGGAGACCTAAGTGGGGTCCAACGCTCCCAGGTGCCCCCTCCCAGAACCCAACGACTAGGGACGGAGAGAGTTCCTTATTTTTGTCTCATAATACTGAATCGACATCCGACCATCGCCTGTTTACTTAAAGTAATTCCCAAATATTTCACTTTGGATAACCACTTATCCGCCAGTTGATCTTGTTATTCTATACTATCACATTCTACAAAATTAATAGACAGAACAATTCAGCATAGGCTTCTTGGTAGCTCAAGGAAGTAGCCTCCAAGAAAGACCTGCTGGTCTTCGGCCATTGATCAACACCATTGAACAACACCAAATAATGACGGAATATTTTATAATCATTTATTGGAATTGCGACATATGTGTAGGTACCTCTCGCAGATATTAATTTTCTAAAATTTTATTCTAATACAATCTGAATAACGCTGATGTTAGTCTTCATCCTTGTCGCAATCCTTTATTTACTACTTGTAATCATTTTATTTTTTTATCAGATCCAGTATTACTTTGTTATCTTGATATAACCTGACTACCGATTTATTATTCTTGGCCTGATTCCTATTGCTTGTATTTGCTTCATCAATAAGCTATGCTATGGGGCATTATTAAAATTGCCTTGTAGTTCTTTATTTTTTATTTTTTTTTTATTTTTGCTCTTTTGTTTATTTAGAATCGCTTTAACAGTTAGGTCATATGGCGACTATTTTGTATAATACAGTGGCATACAATGAATTTGTTACAATTATTTAAACAAAAATATAGAGTGCCTGGAAGTTGTATTTACGTTGAAAGTGTTCCGACTTCGTCCAGTTTGTCAATCCATTTTGCTCAGTTTTCTTTTTCACTTAATAATCGAGTTCAGCGTTCGCCGGGAGTTCGCTTAGCTCATTTTGGCACACCACTAAGGTAAGCTATTTCCACAATTTACTGTCTTCCGTAAGGTAACTCTGTATCGAAATATGCTCAGTCTCAAACACCTCAAGATTGCTCACTTATATAGCCGGAAGAAATTTCCAAAACATTTAAGATGTCGAAATCTCCTGAATATTTCCTCTTTTCTGGAGGAAAACAAAAGGTTTATCTGATTACGCTGGGCGAGTGCGCCGCTTATGTTGTTTACGGTTCCGACTGCCCAGCGCCGATGTCCGGATAAGCTTAGGCATAACGCTGCGCCACAATACGAGCCAAGATCTGCTTATACTCGAGTCAGTTGTGAAATCAAATACGTACCGCCATGTACCATGACAACTTAGATGGTAGAACAACTGTGCGTAGAGTAAAACATACGTGGTTCACGTTCCGGCTATTCCATTGGTTGTTTTTCATTCTGATTCTACCTCTCAATCTAATCTTGGTTTTGCTTTTGAGAGCATTTCCATTTTTCAGTGATTATCCTTTATTCCTATTCTCCATCTGTGCCTTTCATTGCAGTCAATGCCAATGTCCGCTCATCCATCATCCGCGATATTCCGAACTTCCAGGACGTTCTAGGTGGTCCCCGTTTCGTTCTGCCCACCGGAGACCATTGAAACAGGACATCTGGCCATCTCTCCTCATCCAGCCTTCTTACGTGACCGTACCATCAAGTACTCAGTTCTTCGGTCACTAATTCTTCCATATACATTATTCTTCTAGTATCCTCCTTCCTTCTTTTCTCTCACCTGGATGCTCTAGACTCTCGCCTTATTCAACATATTTCAACTGCCTGTACCTTGCTTTTTGACCCTCAGTAGAGCTTGCTTTTTGGTCTTCTGCCCCGTATGTCAATATACTTTCTATAATGACCCGAAGAATCTTTTTTGTTTCTATTGTTATTATCCCACTCCATAATACTCCATTGAGCATACTTATGGTTCCTCTATCCGCATCATTCTGCAATCTATATTCGCTTTATAGTTTTCATACACTGAAGAGCTGATCCGAAACATAATTTTTTTCACCAGTTTAATTATTTCATGAGCTAATTCAACGTTTCTTCCTTTTCCGTCTATTGATAAATATTCAGTTTTGTGATAATTTTCAATCCACTGCTTTAAATGCTGCAAAAGTTTTCTCTGCATAAAGTTCACATCTTCACCACATTGTGTAATTATTATCTGATCGTCTGCAAATAGTACCGAATGTACAGTTTTCTGTCCAACTGGAATTCCCATTCCACATTTTAGACAGGTTAGGAGACATACGACATTTTCTCAAGTCTTAGGTTGTATGAAAAGCACGTGATAATCTCTGTCCTACCTTAACAGTAGCTGGACAGTTCTGATACAACCTCGAAATTAATGCTGTTAGGAGTAACCTAACACCAGTGTCTTTCATTTCTTTCCATAGTCTAATCTAATCAGTGTGTTAAAAACTGTGCAGCCTTTTGAGTTGCAGAATGGTTGCCAGTATTCCATTTTGTAGCTAGTCTCCCAGGACATGACTTTATGTTATGCATTCTTTTATCATTTCTACATGGCTATTAAACATTCAGCAGCAGCTGCCAAATCTCAAAGCGGTGAAGCCATTTGGAAGCATGTCATGCGCTTTCTTTTCTTAGCTAGTATGGCCTCTTAACACTTCGGCGGCACCTTTTTTTAGCAATGGCACATCATCTTGATGTATAAACCAAAATAACTTTATGTCTATCACAAAAGCGCCGTGGAGTGTAAATTGTTGTAATTGGCTCCTTAGTGTAATCATAAGTTTGCATTCACCCAACGTAGATATACCGGAAGTTAAAATCAACGTTGTAATTACAGTCGTGGCAAACACGTGCAGCCAGTTTGTAATCTTGTGTTTGTGTAACTATAGTGTGTCTCCTTGTAGCAATAATAAAATGTACACGGTTAGTTAGATGTTAGTAACTATTTGAGCCTAAGCCTACTGTACAGTTTTTCAAGCAGAAGTATTTGCTGCCCTGAACTGGATTGAAGTTTGTTGCAGAAATCGAATTCTTTTCCTCACAAAGTGCTTTAGAAACACTCTTTAGGTCAGATGAAATCAAAACCGGAAATGCATACACGTCGTGATTAACCTGGGTTCCCTCAAATGGTGAGTGCCTGGGCATCTATGGAAATAAAATGGATGATTACCTGGCTAAAAGCTGTAATGAAACCGTTGTTGTAATCAGTAGATGTAGTGAGAAACCCTCAGTAGAAACATGAATTAGGAAAACACACCATCTCAGGTGGTGAAATTATCTTGGACAAAGGCAAACCAGATAGGTATCTGCTTCTAGGACCCCGTGGTACTCTTTTTCCATCTCCGCTGTGATTGGATAAAAGACGAATAAGGAAATTCGTTGCATTAATTTCTAAACATGGATTTATTATTTTACTACAAAAAACGGTTCAGCAAATTGGACAAACCCTTTTTATATATACCTATATTATATCTAAAAGCTGAAACATAATTTTTTAAAAAGTTAAAAGCACCAGTTAATCTAGATAAAATCAGACTAAAGACCGGCTCCACCTATATTAAAAAATCACATCTGGCTCAAATTAGTTCAGGAAGCATTTACGTAAGGAAAAGATGAACCCATTTGAGAATGTGTGAAGAGAACAAGGAAACTGTCTTGTTTATGTATTTATTTATTCTATACAAATGGGTACTATCCGGTGGCAGAGTTATATGTGTAAATTAAGATTACAAGAAATAAGTGTATAAATAATAGTAATACAAGGAACAATAAACGATAATATGGATAAAATGGATCCTTTTACGTATTATATTATTATAGCCACCAGCTTATGGTTTTGTAATACAGCAGTTAGTATTTTTAAAATTATTAATTAGTTTACTAATTTTCACTCGTTAATTAGCTATATTGTCAGTACAACCAATAAAGTTACCACTAGTATTCACAATAAGCTTGTAAAATGTAAAACGTACACCTAAGTAACCTTTATAATAAATTATTTAATATTTACTCTATTAAAGCCTGTCCCAAATTTCTTCACGGATATAGGACAGTCCTGAAACGCTGAAACAATTCGTTCCATTCCTCAATGGCTCTATTGACAACGAAGAAGTTTCCTACGTTGGTTCTGTGCCTTCTACCTTTAATTTTACAACAATGATCGTTCTTTCCACAATATTTTGGGCTTTCCAATGTTTTATTAATGCTCACCTGTTTTGTTGCCCATTACTCTTTCTATAACCAGGAAAGATCTAGGAATGACTACTGCTGATATCAGAACCATGTTTTTCGGAAAACAGATTTTAGAAAACATTGAAGGAATCCTTTCCAATGAGGTTGCACAATAAACGTTTTGACCTGTGAGGGATCAATGCAATTCTTCCTCTTCCTTCACCCCCCCCCCAAAAAAAAAGAAAATCAATTATCCAATTTTTTTAGTGTATTTCGAATGCTACATAATATCAGTTGGCAGTTCGTATCAGAAAGTGGCGTCAATTATATGTTACAGATTGGTATTTGTTATGGACTATTGCGACTTTTGTACAAGTACCGCTGTTTTTGAAACCTTTCATTATCACTGATTTTCGCATACATTGAACGACATACAATTTAAAATTAAACAATCTGATGTGTTGCACTCATATGACTTTCTCTACTACTGTACTAACCATTCTTACAAACCCTTATTCCTGTATCTTCTTCAGTTAGTTGAGATAAACATTTGCAGAAATTATCTCATTGTTTATTTTCTTGTTGGTGCAAGAATATGGGATTACAGCTTTGAGTGATAGTCAAATCCTTTAAAGCTTCACATTCCGTTCTCTTTGCACTGTTAACATATAAAAAAATTAACAACCATGTTCCATTTCACAGACGTATATGCTCTCCAAAACTAACAGAAATAACGAGGAATATTTCCGAAATGATTCACTCTAAAAAAATTAATTAGAGAAAAATTGTGTGCTTTAGCAAGATCTAAATTTTTTGTATAGCAAGATTTGGTCTATCTGTTACAGTTCACCAGTTATGCAAAAGTCATCCAGAGTATATAGAACTTTATGGGCTATAGGCAGAAAATTCAAGATATACACATAAAAATATCTCACGCATGTCATTTTAATCAAAATCGTTGGAGCCATTTTCAAGAAAATAACAATTTTCGATAAATTTTCCATGTAAAGGTAGTTTAGGGTGCAGAAATTTTCTTAAAAATCTTCGTGTCTCATCATTAAACTTAAATACCAACTTTGGTTGTTCGTTTTTGAGTTATGCTGTCCATAGGCTGACAGGCTGACACACAGACAGACACACACATCGACCTTTTTCTAAAAATGCTTTTCTACTTTCTCTACTGGTAAGTAGGGGAAGTATTGTATTCCACCCAAAAATTCGAAGTCGAGATTTCACCGGAAATACATGTTTTGAGCCCCCCTGAATCCAAAAAAAAGCATTTTTAGAAAAAGGTCCATGTGTGTGTCTGTGTATCTATGTGTTGTGTGTCTGTGTGTCTGTCAGTCTGTCAGTCTGTCAGTCTGTCAGTCTGTCAGTCTGTCAGTCTGTCAGTCTGTCAGTCTGTCAGTCTGTCAGTCTGTCAGTCTGTCAGTCTGTGGACAGCATAGCTCAAAAACGAAAAGTTGGTTAAAAACCAAAGTTGGTATTTAAGTTTAATGTCGTTCAAGGATATGACACGAAGATTTTAAAGAAAATAACCCCACCCTAAACTACCCTTTACATGGAAAATTTTTCGAAAATTTTGATTTTCTTGAAAATGGCTCTAACGATTTTGATTAAAATGTCATATGTTTGAGATATTTTTATGACAAATAAAATGTATATCTTGAATTTTCTGGCTATAGCCCCTGTAGTCGTATTTACTCTGGACGACTTTTGCATAACTGGTAAACTGTTAGAGATAGACCAAATTATACTATACAAAAAATGTAGATCTTGCTAAAATACACAATTTATGTCTCAATAAATTTTCTTGTAGGGTGAACCATTTCGGAGATATACCTTGTTATGTGTGTGAGTTTCGGAAAACTTGGAACTTTCGTGAAATGGGTCATCGTTGTTCATTTTTTTTATATGTCACGTGTACAAAGACAACGGAATCTCAAATCTTTAAAAGATTTTACTATCGCACAAAGCCTACTGTATTCCAATATTCCCCTTGCACCTACAAGGAAATAAGCAATAAGATAATTTGTACAAATGTTTATTTTAACTAACACGAAGAAGATATAGGAATAAGAGTTTGTAAGAATGGTTAGTACAAGAGTAGAGAAAGTCATGTGAGTGCAACACATCAGATTTTTTTTTGATTCAGAGGACCTCAAAACAAATATTTCTGGTGAAATCTGGACATCGAATTTTTGGGTGGAATGCAATACTTCCTCTACTTTATACGTAGTAGAGAAAGTAAAAAAGCGAACCGGTAGATCCAATAAACGAGGTGTCTGCAAAGAAACTTCTTAGTTTAGAGGCAAATGTATATAAAGTAAACTATCATTATACTTCTAATATATTATTATTACACGTTCTGGGAAGTCTCAAACATTCTAATTTCAACTGTTTATACTAATATAGAAATGGGTCCCAATGTTATAGCTTATTTTTCAAACAAAAATTTCGTTAAATTTCAACACCTTTTTCATGTTTGTGTGTTCAAAAGCACTATTTTAAAAATATCACGAACTAATTTGTAGAACTATTTTGAAGATAATCTGTCCAAAATAAATAACAATATTCTGCAATATTTTTTATACTCTCGGTTTCCTGAAGCATTTCTCAACAGGAAACATTTCCTTTTTATGCCTTTGTCCTAGAATTAGTCGCCTGCGATGAAAGCATTGACACTACTATCGTCTACCTTCAGAAGTTAAGTCCTTGGCCTGTTTGTCATGAGCCAAGTAACTTCACTCTTGGAACTCAGTAACCAGAGAGCAAAAAGTATATCAAAATAAAATATGTAAAAGACCTTCAATGTTTTTGAAATTGAAGGTTCAATTATTGTGTATCCTTGAAGATATATGAAACGGCAACACGGAACTTTTCAACATTTCTCTAAAAACAAACTTTTTCTATTTAAGTTTGCACAAACTGTTCTCAGGAGCGCTTATTCTATTACTTATTTCATGTTAATAATGTTAGGAATTTATAAATATGGCTTTATTATTTGCAGATGCAATGGGAACAGCGGAATGTAGTAGGCTTATGCAATGTTCAAATGTTTTAAGAGCTAGTCGGTGTGTGATGGCTTTTGAATTTCAATGTCTTTGGAGCCAGAAAAATAATTAATTAACTTAAAAAATAAAAAAAGAAATCACTTACAATTTGAGAAAAGTATACGTCAAACCAATAAGAAGGTATAGTTAACTCACATAAGGTTAACTTTATGAAAAAAGACAAATTGTATGCTTGAGCAAGATCTTAATATTCTGTATTACGATTCTGTTTCTCTCTTCAATTTACCAGTCACGCAAAAATTATTTAGATGGGTACTTCAGAGAATTTTTCAGAAAATTCAGGATATTTATTCTATTTGCCATAAAAATATATTAAACTTTCGTAATTTAATAAAAATTGTTGCAACAATTTTGGCCAAAATAAAACTTTTTGACATTTTTACCATAGGTTGGGTGAATGCACTTTCTTTTGGTGTATAACGGACTTTTCAATTATGAGTCAGCTGTTCATACACACGTGCAAATATACATACATACACAACTTTTTATTTCTTTATTGAAGGAGTCTCTGAACATGCTTTTTTCTGTGAAATTTCGGTATCGAATTTTTTCGGTGAAGTACAGTACTTCCTCTAATTAATTTTAAGAAATAATGAATAAGGTGATAAACTCATGACAGTTTCTCCCTCTCATTTCGCCTACGAGCATTTTCATAATTGGCTACTTTTTCTGACAGGCAACGTCTATTTGAATTTAAATATGTGGGTAAGTATCCGTCCAACCCCATTATTAGCCATGCACGACAACTCCAATTTCCAATCAAGTTTCTCATGGGCGTTTCAAGATTGTACAAATATTTCAGCATTTTAGTACTTCATAGAAATGTTTCAGATGGAGTTGACGACATAAGGCAGACAGATAAAGGTGTGTAGGTATGTAAATAAAAATGTAGATATCAAACAACGTCTGTAATAGAAATGCTTGTTGCCTGTTCCATTAGTACATCTTCTTGGTGACCCTGAAAGAGATCTAACGATAATACTTTTGTTTGGGAAGTTTGACTCGTTTATTCTTGTTAAATGAACGTGTTTGGAATCCAGGCATGTAAGACATTGAAGCACGTGGTGTGATAGCTAGCTTTTGTTATTCCTGTTGTGAAAGCGGAATATCTATTGATACCAACAGTGGTCAGCACACCACTTTTGCCTTTAACATGAACAAAAAATTGGGTCAAAGTTTTTTTGTGCCCATCCAGAGAAATTGTATCTGGAGATGTGGAGAACAATGGGAAGTAAACTTTCACCCGAGTTTCACCATTTATGTACCATGTTAAGGGTAAAATAAAACTCCAAAGGTTTTTGTTTGACTTCTGGACCTTTCTCTGCCATATATCACAGCCAACACGGTTTTCAGATGTTCAAGAAGGGGCATATTTGAATGCAGATTTAGGGCTGTGTGTGCATCATTAAAATGAGAATGTAAACATGCAATAGCTAATGTATCAGGATGACTCAAATAATTGTGACTAGTAAGTCGGAATTTTAAAAATACTTCATGAATAACGGACACCATATCACCATATGGTATGCTTTTGAATTTTACTTCTTTCCACATACACTCTTGAAAATTCTGTGTTTACATTTAGAGGAGAGTGCGTAGTTAATTTTTTCACTATATGAAATTGGGTTTTCAGCATTCAACCAGATTTTATGATTTAATAAAGTAAAGCTGATTGTGGTTTCTAAGCCAAGAGTTCATGGCTTAAAACTCTATTACTTGTCATAATATCTTAATCTCTGATTTTGATAATTCAGTATTAACCACTAGAAGAAAACGTATGTGCAAATTACATCACATAAATTAAAATGAGCTAATTTAAAAAGCGTACTCCGTGTTGACAGTCAACTAAACTGAAATTAGTACCTTATATAAGACTGTTACATTTAATTTATTTTTTCCTTGTTATTCATTTTGTAGTATTACGTAAGAATCAATTTCAATATCAGTAAAATCTGAATAATGCTTCAATTTATGATAAGATATTAGATCAATACATTGTCATTTAAAACAAAATTTCGTCGATTCTTTTGGGATTTTAAATATTGATTTAGAAACCGCACAATTTGCTTTGAAAAAGTGGACTTTATGTATGATACTGTAAATTTAAGATCTTTTCAGATCACAGATCACAGATCACACCTAATATTTGTAGTGAAATATATGTGTACAAGAAACTTCAAAATCTAGAAAATGTGCTGCCTATATTGCCATAGTTTAGATACATTTATCGATGCTAACAACAAAGATAAACTCTTATCGATGATGATTTTTAGTGTAGCTAAGGGCCAAACAATGCTATTTGTTTACCAAGCAATTATGTCTGCCAATAGCCATTTATATTATGTGAGTCCACCCCATCCTCTAACAAAATCTTGTCAGCATCTAAATATTAGATTAGTGGTCAGTCAATTTCAGTGTTTTAGCCTTCTTAGTTATAAAAATAGGGACAGGTAACTAATTTTGTAGACATAAGAACTGGCTTTTGTCGGAAAATAGGTACACTAACTTAACCACCCCACACAATCTCTAAGGACACTATGAAATGAATAAGTTGGTGATTAATATGCTCTAAATACACCGGTTTTCAAAGATCTCAGAAGGCAAACTCACTACTCAAAGTTTCAGAATATTCTAGAGACTAACGAAAAGGAAACCTACAGATGCTGTGGTTATCTGACCTGTACTTCCGGTGTTTATCTTGGTGAGCGCATCGCTTATCTTTGTTTATCTCTTCAACTTTAAAACTTAACTCTTAACCGTCACAAGACTACTCGCCTCTCATTGCTGTTGTGAAATAACTTGCTTTGCGATATAAAATAGTTTATTGAACTGGGTTCTTATATATTCCAAAAAATTAAATTTTAAAAATCGTATGTATAAAATATATAACGTAAAGAAGTTAATACCTCAGGAATTCATTAACATTGTTGTCAGCAAATAGTTCTAGCATTCTTCGATTTAGACCTGTCTCTCAGGACGACAAAGAAACTTGTGTTTATGTCGCTTTCAGGTTGCATTGCACAGGGCTTGTTTGACATTATACCTTCATTAGCCAATAATGGGAAAAGGGAAGGAAACGCAACACAAAAGAATACAAGACAGTGGGGCAAGGCGCATTACAAAAATCCTATTCTTAATAATATGTTATCCCTATCAGGAATAGAAATTGCTCCCCATCCCCCTCCGAACCAGGCAGTTGGACATTCTGCGGCTACTACAATTAGGACTCAGGACTACTTAATTTCGTGCTCCTAAATTGGGGTTTTTATTTGGTATAGTGTTTATCAGTTAAATATAAATCACGCCAGATGTCACCAGCGGCTATACAAACACAGATCATAAGTTATTTGACACGTAAGTTTGAAACATTCGGTGGTGCCGATATCACAACATTTTGATTTACGACTACTTACGAAAGGAGTGTTGCGTGACACTGGTTACAAGTACTCCATGCTGATTTATATCGTTTATACTTGTCACATTGTATTTGTCAACTTGTTGAACAGCTGGGAACGGGCCTGTGGGAATAGGAAAGGGGACGGTGCTATAGATTACATTAGCAATATACTCGACGTTCCTCAAAACTGCAACAGGTTAACCCAGTCTCACAGATTCTAGAGTACGAATTGTTTCTATTACATATCAACACCAGTGGCGTAGCGTGGTGTGTGAAGTTGGTATGCACTTTGAAATGCATAGGTGAAATTTCTAAATTCTACAATTATTAGCGAACTTTTTTCAAACTCATATCAGACATAATACATAGGCATAAGAAGTAATATACATTCAAATTTTCTTTGTATTATCTTCAACGTCTTTAAATTTATCTTTTCTAGCTAATGTTTTGACAGCGTACCTAAAATGCTCCACACGATGAAGATTTCAAAATTTTGATAATTTTAAATATTATTCTGCTATAGATAAGTACTCTCAAAGGAATGTTGGAAACAAAGTTTTATAATCCTCTGGTTTACTAAATAAGTTATTAACTTCTTTATAGTTGTAAATATTAAAGTTACAGAACAATCACTCCCATTATTTTTGCAGCATTCTTAGTCAATTGTAAGCAGTCGGATTCCATATTCGAAGCCCTAGGTTCCCAGGAAATACATCGTTCTCTCCACTACACGTGTTTTCCTCGTAATGAACCACGCGGAAGCACAGGAGCAGTGTGCATACCCTGCCTTCGGTTTCCTGGTGTATTTTTCTCTTACACGTTTACACACATTATTGCTCAAAAAGCTGGTTGTTGTACTCTGATACGTACAAAAGCTAAAAATATGAAATTAATGTTCACTGTCAAACAAAGTACTGAAAAACTTAGCTTTAACACTCATTAACATTTCCAAGCGAGATGCACTTTTCTGCACTGCATCCACATCGTTTGTTGTGACTGGCGTGAGGCTAGCCGCTGTATTTCAATACTTGCCGTGATACACTAACAATACTAATTCATCGCAGAGTGTTGTCCTACTCTTCAGCAAGCATTAGGCCAATTGGATTAGTATATAGGTAATAGGAAAAGTAAACTAACTAAAACTGGCAGGGTATGCAACACATCACCCACATCCATTGACTCTACGTCCCTGATCAACACTTTAGGTATGAAAATAAAAGGGAAGGGAGAATTTTTACAAAGAAACTTTATTATATTGCTGGGCTATTTTGATTTTCTAAAACTTTTCAGTGTCATCCTTGGATTCCAATATATGGCTAGCTATAGGAATTTTAAGTTTTAATAATGCTTTTAATATGTGTGCATTAATACACTAAAAACTTCCATAGTATACACATCATACATCTGTATACCTAATATAAAAAATTGAACATTTCAAACTAATAACAGCAAATGTTTCAGAAATGGTTAACTCCTTAAAAAAATAAAAGCACAAATTTTGTGGTTAAGTGATTTCTTCATTTTGCACAGCTAGAATTGTGTGTCTCTTACGATTTACCTGTTAATCCAAAATGAAGAGGACCTTATGTAGAGGCAGTTCTAGAAAATTCTGGATAAACATTTTCTGTCATCAAAAAATCTTAGACGTATAGTAATTTAAACAAAATTTTAGAGCTACTTTAGAGAACATCAAAATGTACGAAAATACTAATCGAAATGGAGGGATTTTCTTGAAAATCTTCGTGTCGTGTCCTTGAAAGATCTTAAATACCAAGTTTGATGTTTAACCGGCCTTTCATTTTTGGCTATGCTGTTCATAGAGACATAAGCACTCACTGACAGACCTTTTTCGAAAAATATCTTTTTATTCGGGAAGTCTCGAAATATGAATTTCAGGTGAAATTGGAGTATAGAATATTCTAGTGGAACAATACTTTTTCTACTAAGTAGTAGTAGTAGAGTAGTAAGTAGTAGAGAAGAAAAAAAAGACTTCCTGGGAAGCGTAACGTTACAATTTGTGATACGGATGTAGATAGTCATACTTATTCCTAAACAACAGGCTTATAACTAAAAATAAGTAAAACTCTGGAGACAGATTGAATTGGGTCCGTTGCCAGTAAGATCTCGGCAGTGCTGTAAGAAAGGGAATGTATTGCATTTAAAGACTGGTTCAAGGTAAGCAGCGCTTCTCTAACGCACATAATAAAAGCATTTCTAGCCTCAAATATCACAGGGTTAAAGTGACATGCTTTCAAACGATAATAATGCTTGAACATCGTTACCCCACAACACATGAAACTACTCACCTTCCGTAAATCTTGTTCTGCAATAACACTTTTGGATAAAATCACTTCCGAACGCTAAGTATCGTAATATTAAATATATTAAATAATTAAATATTAAATAATACACTACTATGTAGCGAACACAAAAATAACAACAGTAATTAACTGTATATGCCTACTACTCTAAAACAATTCAAGACAAAATCATGCAAACACGAGCAATACAATGGCGTCCTAGATAGATTAATTAATACGGTGTGTAAACAGAATCTTGTTTTAAACTCTATCAGTTGGCCTCTCTGCAACGTGTTCAATATTTTTGTGACAACATAGCGGATGCAATAACACCAACTACGGCCGTTTGAAATGGTTATATTTTACGAAAGGCAGTACTAATACAACCTAACAGATGGAATATCACCAAATATAGCCAAACCACGTCATAATGGGGGGAAAATGTCACAGTCCAACAAGCAGTTGTGTTAAAGACAACATAATAATATGAAATGAAAATTTAAGACAATTTGGTGTAATTTTTTGTGAATAAAACAATTGTAAATGCTGTACAAATTATCTAATTCATTTAGGACATATGTACATGAATGGAAGGCCTTCATCATCCTATAGATACTACACCGCTGATTGAATTGAATTACCTGACGTTTCAAATGGAAACCGACTGCCAACCTATAGGAATATTCTTGGAAATGAATTCCTATAACTATTAATGGCTGCGGATTCTGAAATACTTTTCTTGGTGTAAATTTGTAGGTTACATTCTTATAAATCATAAGAAGTAGATAATAAGAAATAAAATAGAACCAAGTTTAATACTATGTACCTATAGCCATCACGTCTGAACTCACTCCCCAAAAATCGTTAACAGCCACCTTCAAGTCCTAAGAAAACGGCTAAGACCAGATAAGCTGGGGATTCACCGAAATGACGTTCGTTATGATTGCGCCATGTGCGGGCTACTGTCAATTCCAAAATATCATATTTGTAAATAAAGCAAAGATAAAATGAATAACATTAAATATATCTGTAAAATATGCACGTAAAGCAAGCAAATATGCAGCATAATTTGCAAAGTCCTGTAATATGATTTTTAACAAACAGGCAAGAAATGGATTACCTATACGCTGTGTAACATATCGTTTCATTCTTCGTCATTTAGTAATGAACTTGTGTCAGAAGTGAGCATACTTTCTGGCACAGTAAAGAAATAATGTTATTAGACTAAAATCCGGTTCTTAGTTAAATGACCGCAGAGGAAACAAAATTTTTGGTACATCTAGAAATACATCGCATCGTTGGTTTATTTGCGTTTATTTTAAGTATCGTAAAAGGGTATTTGTTAGATAATCATACACATAAACTTAATAAATAGTGAAAATAGTTTGTATTAACACACAAATTATTGGATGCTAAACATTTTAGAGATATGCTAATAATATTCTCCTTAGAATAAATAAAAATGCTATTCTGTTAGGTAATTAATATGATTCTGTATGTTTTTTACATTTATATTTCGATTATTTACCATTTAATTTAAAGGTAGCTTGGATATTTTGCGACAGAAAATTTGAGATGTAAGTCATACTGTTATGCAGTAGAGTTATATAGATGTGTAAGAAAATCTAACGCTGTAAAAGAAATACGTTACTCCTTTTAAAAACTCAATTTTTGATAGATTCCTTAAACAAAACTTCCATTATCTGGATTTCAGTCTCTCGGTTTTCGATTATTGGGCTACATCAAAAACGAGTTTTGGAGCCGAACCCAAAAAGCCTGGAATATTTCCTCCTGAAAGAAACCTTGGCTGAAAATTCTTCTTATTAGCATTGCAGAAAAAATGGTGCACTGTGTATGAAAACAATTCTTGTAAGTATATTCAAGTATCATTACTTGATTGATGCCTTTGTGCTTCTCCATTCTTGCTTTAAGTTGTTGGTTGTATCTTGAGTGGTTTAAAGTCTTCAATATGTGTTATCTTTTATGGTTTTCGAGGCAAACCTGTCCATTTTAATACGTTTCATTTTATAAATGAGAGAAAATTGCAAATCTAGGATGAAATTCTCCCAGGAAGTTTGACTATAACAAAACACTTTGGTGTTAGCTCTGACATCAATGTCACAATTAATAAAAGATGGAAAAAGGGGTTCATTTTCCGCATTTCTTCATCAAAAAGCATTCTTAGATTAAGTAGTTCTTCAAGGTTATTGTTGTGCCAAAGGCTTGTGTGATAAGAAAATGAATATTCTTAATAACATATTGACGTTAATATTTCCTAAAACGGTCAATATTTTGGCATCCATAACTAAGATAAATGTCACATTTATTTATTTCAAATGTTAAGATAGTATCAGTCACTTTTACTTAATTTGGTGTCAAACATAAAATCTTCAAAAGCTTACATTATACCATTCCAAAGTTACAAGTAATGATAGTTACGGATCACTGGAAATTTCATGTTAAATGTTTAAACCAAATAGATTTGAACAGTGATTCATAGCTACAACTGGTAAACCGGTTATAAATCTGTGAGACTTTGCAGCACTGAGGCATCCATGATCTCTGGCTCTCAACTTGTTTGTTGAACATTTAAACTGACCACTGAATTTTCATACATACCTAGTAACTTGAGTTATCATCGTACTGAACTTTTTAATGTAATTTGAAATTTTTATTCATTTTTAACCAGAATTATTTCACGAACCACAAAAATTACGAATTTCGCTGTGCTGGTTTTGAAAGAAGATACCCCTTGTGGAGCACTTGAATTCTTGGGGAACGAAACCCTTTTAAAATATATTGCTATACTACTTTTACTTATTTGTTACTAACTATATATTTATATATTTAACTAAGGACAATATATTTGAAATTTTTATGTCACATAACTCAACATCTGGTTGAGAACTTTAGAGTTATAGATATTTGAAAATTATATCTTTAGTGTTTTAGTTTCACTGGGTCATATTTTAAATGGAATGTCAGAATTGCAATTGTGTTTGTTTTTGTAAGTAATGTACGCCGACGTAGGTTAAACATTTGAGGTTAACATTACAATGTTATCCTTAATAACCAAACTAAGTTTTGAGAAATTGTAAACGAAATCAATAAATAATACTGTAAACTAGAAGTGATTCAAGATATTGGGGGATAGATGCTTTTCTGTGTTACACGTGAAAGTTGTACTTGAAAAATAACAGCGTAATGGCTTAAAGTTTTGTAATTTATTTATTAAATTTCGTTTTCTGTTATATGAAGACATATGGAACATATGTATTCTTAAAAAAGAATCATAGTTTAATAAATATAAGGAATATTATATAAAATTTAGATAAAGGATCATGCTAAAAATTTCAAAATAGAGAAAATCCTAATGAATACTAGTATATGATATTTTAAAATTTCTGCTGTAAATTGCAGTCATTCCATTATCCATGAACGTTTAACAAAGAATTGATTATAAGATTTAATGGCTAAATTACTCGTACAGCTTGTGATGGTTAAACATTTTGTGATTCATATAAATCTTTACAGAGAAATAATTGGTAAAACATTACGTATTAGAGTAAATTAAGTACATTGCCTTAAGTATTTTATGAAAACCACATTTCGTATCGCTAATCTGCACACCAGTTAAGTATGTGAAAGATACGAAATGCAAGCAGCATATAATTATATGTTGGTGTTTACGGCCTTCCGAGAAGTGGTGAAGATGTCAGATAGCATACTTTCCTTCAGCAGGTAGATAATTAGAGGTTCTAGTGCTAGAGGAAGGAATAATGACCCAGTAGGAGAGAAAGCAGGACTCTTTATAATAACCATTCATTACTTAATCTTCATCCTGCTTCTTAAGTAACTCTTAAGTATATACATTTATTCACCTTCTTGCAAATTAATTTCTACATAGGTGTATTGTGCTTTGAAATTTAAAGTACTCGCCAATTTTGTAAGGGCTGGCCAAAATGATGTATTATATTCATTAAAATAACCTAATTTGTACCTAACTTTTATTAATACTTAACCTTAGTGACACTTAAATTCCTATGAATAAGGTAATACAGCTGTAAAATTTGGCAACTCCATACTGTACAAATTCTTGTCAGTTATTAGACAGAATATTAGTATAATTTTTCCCACGTTTCAAAATATTATTTTGCATAGCTATTGAAGTGAGGTTCAATTCTTTTTACTGTGTAAAAACTCTTTTTGTTTCATTCATCTGAACATTGTAATATTACTCAAATGTCCAATGAAAATGCTCAAAACAATGCATTTTTAACCATATTAATATAAAAATTAGGTTTACAACAAATGAATATAAAAAATATATTGTACCAGATTTTTATATTATTTGTTATTTCCGGAAAAAGTCATTAAAGTTATAAAAAGTCATTTTATACTCCCCAAAACGATTTATGCTCCAAAAGTTAATGATTTACTTCTCAAACGTTATTTAAAAAATTTAGGTCATTTTCTTTTATTTACTTTGAGGGCAATACAAAAACTATTACACAATTAGTATAAAATTGCATCATATGGAGTATTTTGAATATGAAAAAATGGAGAATAAAGGTGTCCCAAAAAATTACGTTTTCAGTGGTGATTTAAATGAACAAGTGAACAAATTTCGTTTTTTTTTAATTTTTCACAAATTTTGGTCGAATTTTACAACTGCATCACCTTAAAAGTTTGTTCTTGCTTTTAAGTATAAGGCACACAGTTACCTGAATAAATAAACACAGTGGCACTTAACGTTTGAAATAGTATACCATTAAATCCCATACTTTGTCTTGATTCATAGTTTAAATTATACTAGTTAACAGTGTTTTTCTCCATTTCTTATATTTCATTTTAGCTTGAGATGTATGTGTAAGGCTGTATGAACTGAAATAAGTGGCTTTTATTGCTGCAAAATACATTTTATCAGCATGAATCTGAGATGTTTTTGCAGTTCTTTTCAAATACAATATAATTTAGCTTATATTACACACCAAATTCTACATAACCCAATGAAATTTAATTTAATTACGTTTAATTAGTAAATTATAATAGAAAACTAATAGTAATTGATATTGTTTTCAGTTAAGTACTCCTAAAGGCATAAACCTCCATTTTAACAATCTTCATTTCAGTATTTTAATTATTTAATAAGATCAAGAGATTAATAAGAAATGCTAATTTTCAAAATAACAAGTAGGTGTCGATAAAATTAAGTTGTCTTGCAAGTTTTATCTGTCTAAAACAACTATCAGAAATATGTGACTTCTGTATCTAGTCTAACCATGCAGTCAGAATATGATTGTAATACAATGAATGGAAAATTTTTAACATAAAACTCGCAAATAAACCAAAAAAAGCTCAACAAATAAGTACCACATTGTATATTATGGCCACAAACTTGGCTGGCACGGAATCTGTGGCAATTATATCCTATAAAAGTTTACCTACAGCTCCATATTGATATCTACAGAATTGCATTATTTGCCTAGCTTGACATATGTCTAATTTTTTATATCAACAATGTTTCTCCGTCTATCTCAGTTTGAATTAATTTCAACATCTGTCACGAGAGAGATCACACCACTCTCCCGTACTATTTGAGGCTTTACTCATTCACTACCAACCCCAAATTATCAATGCTACTTCACCTGCACATGTCAGAACGAGTAATCGATATGTCATGAGGATTAAGATAAACGCATGTACCCACATATCAAGAGCTAGTTCAAATGTTTCGAAATATTTTATCGAGAGACTGTTAATTGAATTGTCGTCTAGAAACTGCAGATTAGTAATGCAATTATTGTTATTAATTATTATTCTTTATTATTATATTCTTCAGTATTATTATTATTATTATTATTATTATTATTATTAATTATTAATTATTATTATTATTATTATTATTACTATTATTACTATTATTACTATTATTACTATTATTACTATTATTACTATTATTACTATTATTACTATTACTATTATTACTATTACTGTATCCAGAAAATTAAATAGTTTAGTTGCTATGAGTACTGCTTATCTTCAGACACTTTTAGCACATACATTTGGAAATTATATATCAAGATTTCTGCTAAGAAGAGTTAGGAATTTACAATTACTATATTTTGACATACAAAAATTGTTTGTACATACTGAAAATTAGGTTTAATATTAATGTGTTTCATTTAAGTACATAATAGAAATATTTCTCTCCCTCATATTATATTTATATTTTAAGACATCAAAGTTTTATGTTAAATTATTTTTTATCTTAAATCTACAAATAGTCGTACTCTGGCGGATTTCATGGCATTTATAGCTTTCATTAAAATGTCATTGGGAAGTTAACCCTAGCAATGCCGACCCTTGTTACAGAACTACTACTACCAACCGGGGGGGGGGGGGCACTTAGTGACCACCACTGGTAACAAAATGTCTGAGCAACTTTTAGCAAACAATTGTAAAACTGGGTATTATATCTTGTCATGTTTATAAAGGTAATATTTAACATTGTTTAACTACTTTTTTATTTAACATGAATCACATTATAACATATAGGGATGCTTTATGACCACCCTAGTATTTGTTTGTTTCTCAGGAAACCCAACATTGAAAACTTTGAAACAATTGCGTAATTCAGCGATAGTAACAGTGACTGACAATAACTATTAACTGCATGCCTATAATAAAAAATTAAAAGGCAGAATATAAAAAATTACAGAAGGTGGGCATAAAGCACCCCCTCTCCACCCGTTGGTATTGGTAGGGTTAAGTTATTTTAATATCGGAGTGGTAAAATATTAGTTTCTGTGAGGCAAAGCGTGATGAATCAAGGAAATGTAATTACGTATGCTTCTAACAATATATGCTGACACAGAAAATCACTTTGCCTTATGCACCTATGCAATTGCTTGTAATATATGTATTTTTACTAGTAGATGATCCAACAAGCTTCGTATGTTATACTTGTGACAGACTACTACAAAAGACATGCAACATTCCTGTCATATTAACAGAAAAATATGGCTACTCACCCTCGGCTTACATTTAGCATCTGTAATGAGGCTTTTGTAGGGAAAATATAGGTGAACAGGAAAACGCTGACGAGGTTATCTATGGAAGCCGGCGTGGGGTGGACCACTCGGATGACGACGGTGGCGGCGGCGACGACGGCGACGGCGGCCATGTTGTCTACACAGGTCGAACGAAACAAATGACACACTGGAAGCGACGAGCGAGTTGAGTGACGACAGATCACGGCGGCTGGGGGAAACAAAAACGGAATGAGCGTATGTTAGTGTATGCAAAGGATATTACTGAGAGTACGGGCAAGAAATCCTCAATGCGCCAGCTATTGGGTGGCGTTGCCAAGTCGGGAAAGGGTGTCCGGATGCGTAATCTCAATGCCAAACGTCTCTAATAAGAAAACAAACCCGTCTACTACCTTCAACTGACTATGTATGAATTACTTCGAGGGAAAATTGCAGGAAAAAAATTAAAAAAGAACGCGACACCACCCTCTCCTTTCCTCCCTGGAAGGTCCTGTCGGTAGGTTCGGTTTCTCGGCCAACAAACACTAAGAGGGTATACTCTATGGGTTGATGGGGGGCTCAAAAATGGCTGGGTGCTAGAGAAACACACATCACACGTTGACAGAGAGGGTGAGATACCATTGACAGAAAGAGCGAAAGAGAAGGACGGAGGCGATGTAAGGCTAGGCCGGGCTAGATACTAGGCGACCCAGGAGGGGCGAAGCGCAGTCGTAAGTCTTCTAGCATTATGGGCAAGCCACATTGGAAGAGAGGCCATCAAGCATAGCGATGTAAAACTTTTAAGGGACACTTCGCAAAGCGAACACACATACAAACTCTCCCCCCTATACTATACGTCAGAAAAAGGAGGCGGAGGAGCAGCGGAGATGGGTGAAGGAGGGGCGAGGTGAGGCAGAGAGGGTGCAAGGCAAAGAGAAATGTCGGAGAGGGAGAGAGTGTATGTGTGTGACGGATTTGGGCAGGGCAATACCGTTGTTGAGTTGCAAAACAATAACGCATTGAACCTGCGATTTCCTAATCGATAGTAATGAGAATCGATTAACGCAAGGGGGTTCACCCTGATTGTTACGTAATCTCACTTCTCAGTCAAGGTTGTGTGCGGTCCCAGCTTCCCACAGGAGTACGGGTTAGCACGCAACCTTATCTTACAAAGGTAACTTCGAAAGTCACGCCAACCGCCTTGTTTACTGCTGGTCGCTTCACACGAAGGAACAAGTATTCGTCTGTTTCTCAAACAGAAGAAGTTAACTGCCTAGGAATGGGGCAACCGCATGCGAGTAATAATACCTTCTAAAACTAATAGTTAACTTCACTTTTTGGAAGGAAAAGGGGCGGAATCACAGACGCCCACTCTGGTTTGTAGTTTGTAACATTTGGCGGCATAAATAAACAGTTATCGTTGTACATTGACAAGAGTACTTTCTTAGAAATACGAAGCAGTTATTTTACATACGTTGTAGCCATTGCAACTTAAGTGCATTTCGGGCCTAGCACACCGTGCTTTTAACATTACAAAATTACATCACCTCAGCTTTCAAATATTCATCCTTTTCCAGTGTGCTTGGTGATTTTAGCCTCCTTTTATTTATTTATGATATTAACACAAACTGCACGCACAGAGGGGTATTCTTAGCTACAATGGACAAATTAAATGGTTATTAATTGATAACTTTGAACAAGCTAATCTACACAAAAATGTTCTATATTACAAGAAAAATACATTTTACTCAATTCTATATATTGTGCCGCATTGAAAAGTTTAGAATTCGTATTGTGGACAGTTACCACAAACATTTAAAACAGTTTCCTTTGTCTAGTAAACAACTTTGAGCAAACTTAACTTTCAACATGGTTAATAGAAAGCAAGTAGGCAGCTGTTCCTTTTTTAATTAAATGTCTACATTCGTTTTCGAGACACATTTTCTTTGTGTTTTTAAATTAATATTTTAAGAGCATCAAACAGCATAAATGAAATTAACTTCAAATTAACTCATTCTGAGAAATCTATAATGTTATCGCTATTTAATGTTGTTGCCACAGGTTTTAATAATAATAATAATAATAATAATAATAATAATAATAATAATAATAATAATAATAATAATAATAATAATAATAATAATAATAATAATAATAATAATAATAATAATAATAATAATAATAATAATAATAATAATAATAATAATAATAATAATAATAATAATAATAATAAATAATAAATAATAAATAATACAATTTAATAGACCTTTCTTCATTCAAAAATAAACACAGCATACAGCTTGTTTGCATTTGGGCAAACAGTCGCCATTTTACAAGCTTCATTTACCATAGTACTTCATGGAATTTGAAAAATGCATGTGCCAGATGCTACAATAATAAAATTCCAATTCAAAGTTTCTTTACTGCTAGTCTATTTAAAAGTTTGTAAATGTATACATAAACATCAAATGGCACTGATTCTTATTTTCTTTAGACTAAGTTCTCTTCTATACAAGAATAGGTTTACTTCTAACAAAACAAAGGGAGTTATAAGATAATTCAGTCCTTTTTAAACTTGGTTTCTCGTAATCGTGTTTTTCAGTGTTTTCGAGCATTGCAAAGAATTTTTCTAAATACTAAGTTATTTGCACCATGTCATATAAGCCTCTACGTGATTAACCATGAGTTATCTATCCTTTTTCTTCTTTGTTAAAGTAATGAAGAAGTGTATATTTCCTGTAGAAAAATATGTAATGCAATCAGATCACAGTTCCTAATTCAAACACTATGCTCATCAGATTAAGACATCAAAATATCACATGCCTATTCATCCATCACTTCAAAAAGTAACAGATTAGAATATTTTTCAACTTAGTTTAAAAAAAAATTATTAAACATTTAATTACAATGGTTGAAATATAAAGTTGGTAATTTCCATAACAGATCCCCTTAACATAGTGGCAGAGCAATACGAAGACCTCCCGGTGAATGTGTGTAGACAAACATCCTTATAATAAGCCATATTTCAAAATAAACTGGAATCTTACCAAATCGGTTTTCTCGCATCGTGTAATATAAAATAGACGAGAACAACTCATATACAAGGTCAAGTGATGCTGTGATTCCAACAGGATTACACGTACTTCAACCCGGATCTTGGAAGCTTGATCTAACCTGAACAGAGCTTAAGATGCTATAGAAAATCACTGACATACGGATGCTGTACTTATATGGGTTAATTTGCAACTATTTGGAATGTATTTATCTGCTTTAAATACTCTATATTTACTATAAGCATTATATTTCGCTGGACTAAAGAATAAATATACGTTCTGCAAAAGCTAAAGTAAGAAATATTTTGACGATACGAAATGTTTTTATATTTGCATAAAAAGTATGTTATGTAACACAAATTATAGTAGCCCATTTACTCGAAATCTCTTTATATTTAAGTTTGGATTTTATTAATCAAAACTACTCTAAACACTTTAAACGACACTAATATAATAGACAGCAACTTAATGTTGTTAATTTTCTGGAGTCTCTTCTGCAAGTAGCTATCTACAAATATCAAATGAAGTAAACATGTTTGCTTCACAAATGACAAACCATAGTTTTGCTGCCTTGAAGCAATTTTCTTAAAATCCAAAAAATCAGAACCAAACTCAAGAATTTATCGATAACTTAACTTTCAGAGCCGTTTCTTTTCGCAATGTTATGCAATGCAGCTGAATATGTACGGAATATGGGTACCCAATTAGAGACGGGAAGTCCAAAGTGAAATTTAAAATAAATATTGCTAATTTTTCTGGCATTTAAACGTTTGAAAATTTACAGACGTTGATAGCACTGATCATGCATTTCAGAGCCTTTCTATGTTTGATGTGTGTTTCAAACTAAATATTAGTTTGCAAAAATCATTTATGTCAGTATATTTCCCACAAAAATAAAGATTACTCGTTCAGGATGTGCTACACAAACTAATTCACTTATTTCTAGTGATATTAACTGTAGTGCCGAATGACAGTTAAACTAATACCCATTAGAATCTCATTTTAACAAATTTCAGTTATTATTTGTTTATTTAGAAAATCACTTTATTACCTAAGATAATGTTTTCATTTACGAAACTAATACTCGTGTCGTATTTAATCCTTTGAGATAGAAATGTTATATATTATTCCAGAAATAAAGGCTAGAGGAACTTATGGTATCTCTTTTGGATGTTGTAAGATAAGTTTGAAGAAAAAAGATGTTATTAAGCATTTTTAATATCATTATACGTTAGACAAGTACTATACACACTTGAGCTTATTTTGCAGAAAGGAACCTATTTCTGTTTTAATAAAGTGTGACGACAATGCTCATTGCCGATCTCTGTTTATGAAAATATTCGCACAGTCCATAGTTTATACATTTAAAAACTCGTAATCATAAAGCTAAGTATTCATAAATATACGTAGTACGTCATTATCATAACTGATTACATTTGGTCACCTTCGAAACATACATTAGATTGAGTTAAACAATTCGTTAGCTTTAGATACGTTAAACAAATGTTAATTCATTAAATACTATAAAATTCACGTAAGTTGTCTTTAAATAACACATATTACGAAATAAAAATGTATTTTTAGTGTAAGTTACTATACCATTTTAGTTCTGATCCTTTATAAATTGCTAATTGCAACTTCTATCTGCATATAATTTCTAAGGATAATTTTCATGCCGCAGAAATTTTGTCAACGACTACACGAAGAAATCAATGAACACAACTGAACAAAAGGAATCTCTCTATTTCATATTTTACACTTAAGATTAATGAAAGGACACAGTGGTTTTATAATTTAATTGTACATGTCAAAGACAATTTCAATAAACGTGCATTTTATGTTAATAAAATTAAAAGACGTACATAAAATAAATAATTTATTACTAAGCCATGTTTTGTTTATATATGATTTAAAATCTCCAGAACTACAGGAACTGAATTACTGAGCAGCAATTATGAAGTGTTGAAGGAGATTGTAGAATCTGTAAACTTACTTTAAAACAACCTAACAATTATAAAATCGTTACTGCCTTATAACGTAAGGTAGTGTTAAACTTGACATAATCAGAACATCAAATAATTCATGGAATTTACGAAATCGAGTCCAACGTTTTACGCGCTTCGAAAGAAGCCAGGGATTGCAGCATTCCTGTCAACACGATTTCGAGAGACAAGGGAAGCGAGAGGGAGGAAAACAAATGAAGCAAAGGAAGCGAAGTATACAAGAAGTCTGACAAAGTCGTCCCACTCAAGCACATCTCTCATTAAGTGTGGTGGGCAGCATGTGGGCTTCACGTTTTATACATCAGTGTAAACTTTAGTCTACGCTTCTCCTTTATTTTCATTAGTGCGGCGATTTGGAGTTCTAAGTTTAGATGTGCGGCAGCCACTCAAGTAAAAACGGTTTGGAAGGAACCTTAACGGACAACATTCTTAGCTTTTGGAACTAAAACTTTCGGCCCAAAATTCCAAGCCGCAGCATTTTTAAAAAAGCGTTCTGTTTGTTTTTATAGACTGAATGACTCAAAAATGGAAAGTCATAAGTCCAGATTATAACACAAACACTTTCCCGAAATCTCGGTCCATTTCTGGAAAAAATGTCAATATTTTTTTCCAAGGTTTCTAATGTTCTACTTGGACTAAGGCATCACGTTTGTGAACTTGAATTTTCTGTAATATATGACGTCTCCCACATTCTGATTAACATTTTAGTCTATCAATGATCACCCCTAGCAATTAGAGAACTTATTGCATTCCACTCAAAATTTGATATCGATAACACACCGGAAATGCAGTTTTGAAACTCCTTCAATCTACAAACAAGAAATTTTCTTTTCCTTCGCAACTACACATTACTACGCGGTGCTGTTTCCGAATATTGAATCTAATAATTCAGCATATATTCCCTAATCTAAAATCATTTCTAGCAAAAACCTGATAATGTGAATTTACATGAAAAATACGACACATGTGAATTTTTGATGAGTAGAGTATGTCTGGGAGTGTCCCAAAAACACATTTTTTGTTGCACTTATCTTAGTTAAAACTGTATTGTCCTCATGAAGAAGGAAATGACTAAGATTGTCATTTCAGATATGTCTGAGCTGAGTATGATTCAGGGCGAGTCATATAAAACAGAACACTTTTGAACATCTGTATGTTCCCTCTGGATATTGATTAAAATGTAGTTTTATTTGAGAGGTAGAATCGGAACTGAAAAATTCAATGCCACAGCCGGGATTTGAACTACAGACTTTCTGCTTTATACGCGACTGCTCTAGCCACTGAGATACTGCGACAGCTTGCCAGTATGACCTTAAATTTTCCTACCGATTCGTATTTTACTCGGTAGACCACAAAGAGAATCTCACACCACCACTAAGTTTGTTGGCGTAAATAAATAATGGAGTTTTGTTATTTCAGTGGCTATTAAAAATCGATATTAGCTCAATTAATAGGCTAGGTCAGATGGATAAATGAAATGTGAGAAATAATGCTCAAATGAGTCCGGGATTCATAGACCTCAAAGTTATTCGACAATTAAGTATTTTAGGGATAAAGAAAACAAGGCCGCTGAATTAAGCAGTGCGTCTTCGTTTATGGTTGCAAAACTTTAAAGCATAATCAACCAACTTATAGATACTACTATTACGCTTTTAAAATGGGAAGAGTTCTGATCTGCAGCCAATGAGATACGAACGTTTACATGCACAGCGTTGCGAGCTCATTACCCCCACTCTTCATATTTCTTTTCGCGCGTCAAGCCCCACTTAAGGGGAAAACAATATGACAACACAGCAGGACTCCAATTGGTTTCTGGCCTGGAGACGCTCAAGGACAAACTCCTTCCCATTTGAAAAGCACAGTAGATCCTTTTGTCATATAAAATGACATTTAGCTATCTTCAATGGTTACCAAAATGGATCATGCTATTTATACAAAATACTGTTAAAAGTAAAACTGGAGCAAGGAGTGTCATAAATATTTACAAAGCAAAATTAACATCGCTTAAACTTAAGACATCTGCAATGTTTAAAAGTGGTAGTGATTTGTAAAGCAAAGCTTTGCTAAAGACTCAGCTAAAATGTAATTCTGGTACTCCAGAAAGTATAGGAGCCTTTTGTTACCTTTGTACAAAATTCAGTGTGCAAAATGGCAAATGAAGTATCATTTTAAAAATGGATTTAAAAATATACATACATTTCACATATATGCACAGCAAATTAAACGAGTTACCAATTTAGGTATAACACTGCACAAAAATATATAATTTTTTGATAGATTTCGCTTTTAGCTTTAAATAAACTACGCAGAACTTGGTAACAAAGCGAATTCAGTTAAATAAAGTCCTGTCCTTTATGAGTGTATAGAGTACCACAGAAACTGAACTAATGAGCAGGTAACAATCAATTAGTTCGTGTTGATTATTATATCATATCTGCTTTCATAACGAAGTCAAAGATCTCAATGAAAATGGGTCCATTACTCAATGATGTATGAACATTTTTCATATGAAATCTAGAACAAAAAGAAAAAAAAAAAAAAACTTTAATCACGATAAGCTTTGAGTAGATATGGTCTCAGTTACTCAACACTACAGTAATATGCATCTCATTTTGTAGGCTAAGAAAATACACAACTTTTTAATAATCAGACCAATAATTACATATTATGCTGGACATTACACACCCTTGTATGACCTGCTTAGAGAAAAGAATACCACCGTCCCCATAAATTTTAATATGTATCAATATCTTACATTTTCTAACTCAAAAGGAAATGACATACGAATATTTTGTAAAGCGATTAATGATACAAATAAACTTACCTGACAAGAATTTACATCTAACAAGATTTATACTTTTAGATCAGCACTCTTTTCTCTATATCATAGTTTGATTCTGAGAAAATTGTGGATTAGCAGTTCATTTGTGATGCCTCTGTTCCAAACACTTCATTTTTTAATCAAATAGCTATTTTTCCAAAATTAAAACAATGAAAAGTCTTTATTTATTTTGTGTGGTCTCCCTCTTGCGAACATGCACAGTTTTACTTGACATTCAGAAAGTATAAAAAAAATATTCATTATCAAAGCTTGATAATGAATTGAGGTACACCTAAGCACCTTCTATACCTTAAGCAACCAACAATTTATTATTATCTATTATTATTACTATTATTATTATTATTACTATTGTTATTATTATTATTATTATTATTATTATTATTATTATTATTATTATTATTATTATTATTATTATTATTATTATTATTATTATTATTATTATTATTATTATTATTATTATTATTATTATTATATTATAATAATAACAACTGAATGAATTGTTTTATAAATTTGGACTTTTAAGATGTGTGTGGCGTGGCCGAGCGGTTAGACCGTTCGGCTATCATCACGGCCCAGGTTCAATCCCAGGGACCCCGATTGGTATTCGTGGTGGACGAAGCAGCATCTGAGCGGGTTTTCTCTGGGTTCTTCGGTTCCCCCGCCCTCATTCTACCAACTGCTTCATCATTACCTTTTCCTTCATCCATTTCGCCTGCGTTTCATATCATCCTCTTCCTCACTATCATAGCTGGTGTTTGGCTGACCACTTGCTTCCAGGTCTTCACTCTGTCCTGTCTATAGGTTCGTTTGCTCCCCGACAGGCGTCTAACCCTAGGGTTCAGCTCTAGGGGTGTCCGTCCTCTATACGGGGAGGATAATCAAAAGAAGAAGTCTTTTAAGCTGTCTTCAAGCTTCAAGCATCGAAATAATTAAACGAATTGGTTATTGTCATATATATTTCAAGATATTAATTAAACAAAGTAATTGTTTAAAACTTGCGTGCAAATATACCTACGTTTAACACTAAGTATGCATATTGCAAACTGCTGAATATGCATAGCCAAATTGTGCTGGTCAAAGTAAATGGGTGTGCCTTCTTTTGTTCCATAACAATTTAAGACTAATTTACAAATAAACCTAGATGTTTATTATATACTATCTAAACAGATATATTTTTAGTAATTTGTTGGTCATGAGGGAAGAGGGTTATTAGTAATTCTAAAAGCTCCTGCATTGCTATACTGAAGGAGAACTTTCTTGTGAATATGTTGTATTTCTATGCTTTTTTAAAGCAAAGAAATAAATTAGTAAAAACGTTTAAGTTTAAATGCTCTGTTTAAAAATCCACTTAGAAACTGGAGTTTTAGTATTTTTCACTCCCGTTACACGAATAGCGAATGCCTCTTAACATTTTCTGTAATGATTTAAATTATTGACCGCCATGACAAAACTGAGCTCGTATAACCCAGAGCAGAGTTTATCTGTAGACGTTTACTGCAGATAAGCGGTGGCAGAATGAATTAAAGTCTTCGATTCTTTAGCCGCTCTTTATCCCTCGCATCTAGAATTCCTTTCTGTTTACCCTTTCTTTAGTACGTTATTATCACAAAACATTTTGCATTCTAGATATTTTTTCCTATCACGCAATGTTAAATCACAGCTTGTAAATCAAACGCAATAACTGCGTTGTAACAATATAACTTTGTTCCTCCCAAATCATGAATGTTATTCAGTTAAGTAAAATGAGTAGCTCTTGTGAATGCAAAGGTTCAACACTTCTTTCGTTTTATAATAATGACAACGAAAAAAAGGTTTTTATATTTGATAATATATTTTTATATTTAATATTTATATTTGTGTCACACAAAAGTATTTTAGAATGACTATCGACAATCCCTAGCGCCTAAAGACTGCGGTTGGGTTATACAGACTTGGCGATCGCTACAACAGTATTCTCCGATTAGCATTTCAGTGACTCACGGTAACATACATTTCGTATTGTTGCTCAGAAAACAGTTATTTTTAAATGTAAAGTATCAGAGTTTAGAAGATGCAATACTTCAATAGTTGCAGTCTCTCGTACTAAGATTGCAAAATAATTGAATTCCATTATCTCAAAAAGTCAGCAACTTGGTTCAAATAGCCAAGTAGTTGACTTCCTTTAAATTGATCAGCAAATTTAACTGATGTTGTCTATCCCCACACCCACCCATGTTTACTTTATAGAAAGGTTCCACACATACTTCAGAACTGTAGCAGCCGGTAGAAGATTCATCGAAGACCGATATATTAGAAATGGCAAAGTTTACACACTGGTAAACTTCGTTATCAACTACCAATAAGAATGTCAGTATTCACACTTGACATCAAACTTCACCTAATAAAGGAAGGATGTAAATTAATGTTACTAGCAAAATGTGGACCAGCCAAATGGCTGCGAGCACAAGATTGCCTCATCGCTGACAGCTCCGTGCGCAACAGAGTCTTGTTTATGAATCGCCTAACACTTTGTAGCATTTATTGGGGTTCACATCTGGGTGGTCCCCACTTTGAACCACCGGCTTTCGGTGAGAAATAATTCAATGCTAAAAAATAACCACGTCTTGGTCAGAGATAACAAAGCCACAGGAAATGAAAAGTGGAAGAAAAGAAAATTATGCGTACTTACACTGAAGACAGTGTTCTTCTCCCATATAGTTAAACAGTTTATGCGTCACAACGCACTAATTCATACGAAGCTGCCGATTGGCTGAGTCACGAACATCCCCAGAGCTAACACGCTTCAACTCTTGTACCCGGCAATTTTCAATCTATTTTTATTACAAATAAAGGCTTGCCATTTGACACTGAATAACTCATTTACGTTTTATTTTGCTGTTAGAATACACAAACATTGAAGTTATAAAAAAGAAGACTAATGGTTAAAAGAGGAAAACTAAGTTGGATGAACCTTTTTGCTTTCTCTAGTATGTATTTGCAGCGCAGTGGTAGCGCGAAGAACCAGGGTTAGATCCCCGTAATCGTTGTGGGGATTTTTCCTACCTGGGAGATCACGGGGTGCACTCAGCCTCGTTAGGTTCCGGAGGGTCAATTAAGGACCTACTTAATAAATAAGTAGCGACCCCAGGTTGCAAAGGCCGCATAACCGGCCGGGAGGCCTCGGGGTGCTCATCACGTCCCACCCTCCAGTTCTGCATCCCCCTCATGATGCCTGTAGTGGGCAAAGGTGAGGGACGGGTGCTAAGCCTTGGTCCCCGATGGGCTGTTGCGATAGGGGTTTTTTATTCATTTATTGATTGATTCATTCATTCATTGATTTATTCACTTATTTATTTATTTACTCCTTTACTCTTTTATTTACCTACTGATTTATTTACTCTCTTGTTTACTCATTTATTTATTGACTGATTGTTTTACGTATTTACTTACCTTTTGTTATTTATTTTGTGTCATTTATTCATTTTTTGTTATTTATTTTTTCTTACTTATTTAGCTCGTTATTTAGTTATTTTTTTTTTTTTTTTTGTTATTCAGTCATTCATGCATTCACTCACTGACTCACTCACTCATTTATTGATTTATTTATTTTGTAATGTGTATTTACAATACGCAAGAATTCGATAGCAGCTTGTATTGGAAATCCTTGTTTGAGACTCTCTGAAATGAAACAGAAAGGTATTCAGAAAAGGTGTGTATATGTGTGTCTATTAAACGCAAAACTCGGTTATGTACCAAACTTGTTATTCAGGTTGCCCATGTTTCATGTATGCGACAAAAAGAATCCTCTAATTTCAAAATACCTTTTATACAACGTAAACGTTTTTAAAAATTTTGATTTTCTCAAAAATTACTAACGATATTGATCAAGTTATGTACATAATATTTTGTTGGAAAATAAAATTAATATCTTAAATTTGGGAATAGCCTCTGAACTCCTATTTATTCTGAATTACTTACATATATATCTGAATTACACACTAACACAAACGCGCACCTTTTTATAAAAATGCCTTTCTTTAGATGCAGGGACCTCAAAAAATATTTCCGTAAAATCTCTACATCGAAATTTTGAGTCGATACTTCCCCTACATACTATACCTACGTAGAGAAAATAAAAATAAATATGTTAATCCTGTGAATCAACTAAGATGTGCGTGAATAAATTTGCATAAACAAATAAAGGTACATGGGCATTGAAAGAGAAACGTACAAAGTTGTTATTCTTTAGAAACATTTAAGTGCTTCTCGTGTCAATTGTCAAATGCACTAAACCCCAACTTACAGAAACGTTCAACTGAAAAAAAATATTACTCGTTGTTTCTTGCAGTAATTTTGTTTTATAAAATATAACACAATTCAATTATTTTACTGCACCTAATTCTTAAAGCGCATAAAATAACAATAAATACAGCTTCGAGCCTTTACACACTAGCTCGCCACTTCAACGGAAGTCTGAGGAGGTAGAAAGCTTTTTTATGTTAATAATAAAGCATGGTATATTATAGCCAACTCTGCAACAAAGTTGCTATTCTCAATGCAAACATGTCACACATTTTTATTCATAGGGAAATCTCTCGTTTCGTGCACTGATGACTGCAAATACAAACGTAAAAACGGACTTGCAAAGTATGGAGAGACTTTATGGGTCGTGATATGCACATTCCCCGTGCTGAATCTAATATACGGAAGGGGTAGGAGAAGTTTTCTGCAGTCTCTGTGCATAGTTCGCACCACAAGCTCCCGGACTAGGGGGAGTTTTTCCCAGGGAATAAGGTTATTTCGTTGCTCCTGTTCTGCAAGGATCGTCATGACAATTTCGTTGTCCACGAAAGAATGTTATAAAATAACTTAGAATGACGTTCAACCTTAGCAGCTCCTTTTTACTATTCTTTACTACGTATAGTAACGTAGAGGAAGTATTGTGTTCCACCCAAAAATTCGATGTCAAGATTTCACCGGAAATATATGTTTTGAGGCCCCCTGAATCCATAAAAAGCATTTTAGTGTGTGTGTATGTGTGTATGTGTATGTGTGTGGTGTGTGTATGTGTGTGTGTATGTGTGTGTGTGTGCGTGTGTGTGTGTGTGTGATTAAGATTACGATCAAGATATATTTGACCTCTGGTATTGAATTTTCCGCATACCAAAATTTATACAACTACCCCGCAAAGACTAGGAGAAATGTTGGTACGCCGGAGAGTTTAACTCAATAGTATTAGAAAGAATGAAACCAGAACAAGTCTTATGAGGTTTAATCAATGAAGCTGATGAACTTCCTGTAAATAGCATGAGATTGAATTTAGTACAACTATGATATCTTAAAGATAAATAAAAACTTATCTTCGAAAAAAATGTAGTGGTGATAATACCTACCATTTGTGTTCAATCACCTCTTCGTGGCATTAACGGTTTTGAAATAATAATAATAATAATAATAATAATAATAATAATAATAATAATAATAATAATAATAATAATAATAATAATAATAATAATAATAATAATAATAATAATAATAATAATAATAATAATAATAATAATAATAATAATAATAATAATAACAATAACAACAATAACAACAACAATAATAACAATAACAACAATAATAACAATAACAACAATAATAACAATAGTAACAACAACAACAACAACAACAATAATAATAATAATAATAATAATAATAATAATAATAATAATAATAATAATAATAATAATAATAATAATAATAATAATAATAATAATAATAATAATAATAATAATAATAATAATAATAATAATAATAATAATAATAATAATAATAATAATAATAATAATAATAATAATAATAATAATAATAATAATAATAATAATAATAATAATAAATATGTAGTTTCAACTCCTTACAAAGTCATCTACAATACCTATTTGAAGTATTTTACTTTTGCTGCTGTTGGAATCACTTTCAAGTACTTCTTAAACCCAACGTCCACTTAGTCCCATTCTCCTCTCTTTTCTTATCAACTTTTCTGACCTTGTTTGGTTTTTATCTTTCCCTTCCCATCCTCTGTATTTCCTGTTATTTGGGATTTCTCTTAAAGCTACACACTTTTGAAACGTTACGTTATGCCCATTCCTTCTCTCTCATCAGGTTATGTACAGAGTATTCAAAATATTTAGTCTGTCATACTATTATAACTTTTGACCGTTGTACTAACTTGTTGTGCACTTCCGTTAATCTGCAATAAATATTATTGGAACCATTTGAGAAAATATATTCTGAATAACAAGAAGCTATTACGAATACTTCAGGAGTAGATACCTATACACAAATAAATTAAGAGTAGGTATATGTAAAACAGTAGCATGATGTAATAAATGAAAGAGCAATCAGAAGTATATTAAATACACTTTAAGTCCACCTGCAGGTTAACAACATTTCTTAACTTCAAGTTATGTCCTGTCTCGTTAAGTTCATGCAATTCCAGTATTATCCCACTTCAACAATTTCTGCAATACTCCAGGAGCAGTGTTTATCCGAGTCTTGCGCTTGACTGTATCTAAAGGCAATAGCTTATAGAATGGACTGTACATCTGCTAGGAATTTCAAATATTGCCTTTGTGTTATAACCCTTTGGTTCAACACAATACTTACATAAGAGTTTTTCGGAGATTTAGGCAATCTCTCTAAAAGCAAGCTTAGGCATGATGAGGTTCCGACCGCCATTTTAGCCCAAGGCGCCCGTAAAAGTTTATTTTTTCCCCTGCAAATGATAGCGGACTGCTCTTGCAGCATCTAATTTTCCTAGAAGCTTTACTTTGGATAAGAGCCTACCCCAAGTATTTGACTATTCTCGGCGTTTGGGGAGAAGAGACTTAAAAAAGCTGCCATGTTCACATGCCTCAAGCCCTTGCACTAAGTACGTAATTTCACGTAATGGTACTTAATAAGGCCCTAGATGGACTTCTCATGTTCAAAACCCATTACAAAGGCACGCGTCCACCATGCAACGCGCCGTCCCTTCTTCTGTCTTTTGCTTCTTTCAGAGCATTCCTCAAAACCTGGACATTTTTCTTGTGACGTATCGTTATGAAAATCTGCGCTGACATTGTTCAAGATAATTATGAAAACAAGAAATTTTACTTCAAGACAAACAATTTATCATTCATAATGCTATCTCTAGACTTAACAAGTGAACACCGTGTGCTCACTTTATAGCTAATATATTTGTTTCAATTAAATCATTTTTAGGTTATGAAAAGTAAACGCACGCGTGCGAGCCTGTGTGTGTGTCTGTCTGTCTGTCTGTCTGTCTGTCTGTCTGTCTGTCTGTCTGTCTGTCTGTCTGTCTGTCTGTCTGTCTGTGTGTGTGTGTGTGTTGATGTGTGTGTGTTTTATACCGCAAAATCGGTTAAATACCAAACTTTGATATCTAGGTCCAGATCTTCCAAGGATGGGCTCAAAGATTTTCATTAAATAATCATATATTTAAGGTATTTTCATGAAGAAATTAAACGTATCTTCAATTTTCTGGAAATAGATACTGAAGTCCTCTTTATAACCATTCTGTAACTGGTAAACACAAGAGACAAAACTTACTACATAAAATATGAAGAGCTATTTAAAGCACACAATTTATGTCAAATAATTTTTGTGGTGTTAATCATTTTGCAGATATTCCTTGTTACTTGTTTTAATTTTAAAATACCTACAGTTTTTTAGAAGGCGTAGACGTCGAAAGTTTCTCCTTCGTGGTCATACAAAGAGAAAATGGACTTCCAAAGCCATCATATGGCAACCAGCTCTTAAAGGATTTGAACATCATTTAAGGTTACTGTATTCTCTCATAAGATATGTAACAGGCAATTTCTGGAAACACCTATCTTAGATATCAGAATTTTTACTGCAAGGTTGCATAGTATCCTAAAGGTAGGTATATTGTTACCTCTTCAGCGCATTACCCTTCTCTTTTTAGGACTTGTATTCCAAGGACTTGTAAGTCAATGCCTTGGGTTAGTAGCCTGTTGAGGAGCAAGGAAACTTTGGGTCATATTACCTATATCCAGTATAGATGATCAGCAAAGCCTGGTCTGTCGCTGAAGAAGGCAATGAAATGTACTGATAAAAGAGATGATAGGAAAATTCGTGGCTCATATTATACCTACAACCAAATCATATTGTGACCGAGGAAAGTCGTTATAAAATCTTCCACCAGGTTGGTTCTTGTGGAGGTTTGAACTTGTTACTCCTCAAATGCAATTGCACGTGTTACTTCGATGTAATACTACCTACATAGCACTCTTAAACAGAAACATGTGACACTCACAAGGGTAAGAACTAAACAAACTATTTGTTTTCAACTTATTCTACGAATTAAACAGAACCTATGGGTTGAAACTACACCACCGTTAGTCGACAGTGACATTCGAATCAGATACAATGTCTTCACACGAGCTCATTAAAAACAACAGAACGACCACAAAACTATTCAAAGAATTCTACTTAAAATGTAAAACATTTCATACGTGCAATTGTAAATATTTAAGAAACAGTATATCAGAAGTTACGTTTAGTATAATTCGTATATCTTATGCAATTTCCTGGAGATGTTTGTTCATCCCAAAGTTTTGTAAACATGTAAACTTAAAAAGGAATGAGAAAAACTTCAAGTTTTGTTTGTATTAATCATTCCACCATCTCAGGCCACCTCATTTTAGTGCCTTTAGAAGTTTTGTTTGAGAAAAGAAATATTGAAAATGACTACATTTGAGTTGTGTAATACGGGGGAAACTTCCTTTGAACTTTAGCCCTTCAGTCATAAAACGAGTTTAAATTACTATGAAATTTGATATTTCTCTGACTATTCATGTTAGAGCTAAATTCTCACCCTCGTCCCTCTCCCTCTGGCCCCCATCTCTCTAACAACACATATGTAGGTTTTTGTAAAAAGTTTTTAATCGATTCAGGGAACCTCAGACATACTTCGAATATTGAAGTTTTGGGTTCAAGGCAAGGCTTCTTGTGTGCATAAGAGAAAGTAATAAGGTAATTATTCCAAGGACATCAGGGAATCTTCCAGTGCGCAGTTCCTTCTCTCAAATTGGAGGTTTAAGTTGACTTTAGCCTTTATATACTCGATTATTTTCTTCACTGAATTATGGTTTTGAAACCGGACAGCGTATTTTGGTTTGGTTTGGTTTAAGGGCGCTCAACTTCTAGGTCATCAGCGCTCTTAAAATATTCATGGCAATAGCCAGGTATAAATTTTACTCAAAATGAAAATACTAGCAACAAGAAAAATATACACAAAAAGTAAAAAACATTGATAATAGCCAGATATGAAACAAGGTGATAAATATGTCCAAAAGCATAAACAGATAACTAAAATTTTTAAATTCTCAAATTGATAGGTACTTGGACCTTTAGAAGGTTTATCTACGGGGTTCGTAGTTCAGTTGGCTATAGCTACGAACATCAATGATAAAGATTTTAATGTCTGAGACTAAGGTGCGCAATCAAGTTTCAAGCCTGTGATTCAGTCCTAAGTGGATTAACGTAAAATCTCGTATGCGGTGGCTGGCGTGCATCAATGGCAACTGTGCAATCCCACGATTATCATTATCATTATCATGATTATTATGATTATGATTATGATTATCATGATTATGATTATCATGATTATGATTATGATTATGATTATGATTATTATTATTATTATTATTATTATTATTATTATTATTATTATTATTATTATTATTATTATTATTATTATTAGGGCCCTAATGACCAAATTTTCGACGGACCCTTAGACCCGACTCACTCACTATCATTATCATTATTATTATTAGTATTATTATTACCTACTATTGATGTTTTTATTATTATACATTATTACTATTATTACTACAACTATGCTTATACTGATATAATAAACCATCGCTATTATAATGGTAATGTCCAGAGCTAAATATTCTACAGTCGTATCTTCTCGTTCAAGTTTTATTATAAAGCTATGTTTGTTATCTAACGTTCCAATTCTGGAACAATGAAATAAATGGATTTTCTATAAAATGGAATTTCCATAACAACACTCCTATGTGCACATCACAGATTTACTCGTGTAAACGTTTCTGGTGTTTTACGGCAGATAACGCTAATACGTATTTCATATCAGACAATAAACATAAAAAAATGTTCTCCTCAATTGCAAGAACACCAAATTAATCAGAAGATATATTGGTATTCACCAGCCAAAAACTAGAGTTTCAACAGTTCCAATGTATGCAAATTTATCTCCTTGGGAGAAGATTACTTTTTACACAATCTATATATAAAAACTGGAGAAGAAAAACTTGTCACATTATTTGTGCTTAGAACAGAAAATGTTAACGTAATCTTTTCAATAAACGATGTTTTTAAACTGGTTTGTAATCATTTTAAGTGAAGACATTAGAAAACACGTAAATAATTTATACACGTAGCACAACGCAATACAGCTAATAAAGGAACAAACGGAACAGAACTAAAATGTTTTACGTATGTTGTCAATAAATTTGAATAGCACACCTAAGAAGCTTCATAAGCAGGCATTCCCAAGAACAAGCATAGAACAAAGTGGTTTATTTTATGTGTAGTGTTAAAGGTAGGTATATCTTCACTGAATATTTCTGTGATATTTATAGCTTAATTTCTAGGCAATGAATCCCACTTTATCTGCAAAACATTACGTAGTACCGAAGGAAATGTTATTTTCTTGTAATTCTAGATAAGTGAAAATCATTTAAGATCATAGGCAAAACACAGCGCACTTTTGACAGTGCCCCATTCTAAACAAAAATGTGTTTTATTTCATGTTTCGGAATAACCACTGGTAGAGTAGTACCAAAGTAGAATGCGTTTAAACAAATATTTAAAACAAATTACATATTTATATGAACAAACTAACATTTTTGTTCAGTGATACTCAAGAACAATACAATCACGCTTTTCATGTTATTTTAAGATCGCTTCTTAAAACACAAGTTTTCATTATTCTGATTACCAAGATCATTTTTCTTTAAAGATGATTCGTTAGACTCCCTTGTTCATAACATTAATTAAGAATGTGATTAAATTTTTATGGTTACCCTTTAATTTTGGTGAGGCTTCTGGTTATTTGAATATCATTGTTTTGCATATATTCCTTTTAGTTCCATTAACATCGTTTCTTGCAATAATTTTAATTATACTAGTTATCAATATTTTTGGAAGGGTTAAACGAATTATGAAATTATTTGGAGCCCGTAGTTAACACAAGTCACTCAAACAGTTCTGGGCTTTGAAACTAGCTTATATCTTCAGCTAAATATTAAATGTTTGTTAATTCACACGTCAAGCCGAGCTTTGAATATATGAACCGCTCAACATTCACCAACTTGTAATGCAATCATATTACGGAAGTTAAACGCAATACATAAATATTCAATTAAGAAGCAAGAAGAATTTCACCTAGGTATTTCCTAAGTTGTTATTTACTTCACGGCTTGAGTCTTCGATATTATTCAGGCATGTTTATAGGTACCTACCTATATGACCTAAGTTACATATAAAAAGATCAGCTACTTACCTTTGTGGTGTGCGTCCTTAAAGTTCATCACTGATTTAAAAGTACAAGGTGCAGTTATAGATAAGCTAAAAAACGTGAACGTTCGGTACAATATCACAAGAAAATAGCCAGACTGAGCGGCAGCCATTTCGAATATGCGATGCCTTCGATCCCTTCACACTGTCAGCTCTTAGCCCGGGATTCCAACAGGCAGTTTCCCGTACATCTTCGCTGTGAAAGCTTAACCACAACTTTCACCTAGGCCACAAAAACCTCACCCTCATCAGGGGAATAACTGTACCTCTCTTACAAACTCTTTCCTATGCAACTTGATTACACTCAAAGAATTTAGAGAGTCACCAAGGAATTGAACCCTTGCGTATTATTTATTGAATAAACAAAAATAGTATAAAATTGAGATGTATATTAAATTAATATATTGCTTACTAAGTTAAGAATCAGTTGCTGAAATTTTAAATTAAAAAAGTTAACTGTTACGTTCACGTGAATTTTTCTACCTACTTTCGTTTGTTTTCATATAGCACAAATTTCCAGAAACTATTCCTGCGAAAGCCTAATTTTCTACATTAGCTTCAGAAGAACTGATGTCATTGCTATTGATAGAACCGAACCAATAGACTATATTAATGACTCACAGGAGACTGGAAGTAGACCTGGAACAACCAGCTATGGTTGACCTCAAGAACAAAAAAAAACGTATACTCCCACCATACCATATTTTAAATATAAATATAAAATGATTGGTAGTCGTGGAACAATCCCAAAACAGCTTCTGGATTTCTGCCAGAAATTTTCCAACCACAAGCAGCTTTGCATAGAAGTTGGCCTCATGGCATTAAAAGGCCCTATACAAATTTTGAACAGAACACCACCTCTTAATGTGGCTTTATGTGAACTTGTATTCTTATTGTTATGTATCTTAATTTTCAATTATTTTTGTTTTACTCTTTTGTTTAACCATTTTTTTGTGTATCAACAATCTAATTTATGTTAGTGTTATCTGTCATTTAAGCAATCTATACTTTTAGAGAATTTATTAAATAATATAATCGAGATAAACGTTTGAATAAATGTCGTTACATATTTATCTGAAGGCACTAGGAGATTAGAGTAAATGAATCAATAATCAACTGTTCAAAAGTAATCTAGTCTAGAAATACGATATTCTTTCCATGGCATCGAAAGAAACAACTGAATAGCATTAACACTTAAAAACTTGGTATTGAAAAATCTGATGTGTTGCACTCACATGACTTTCTCTACTCTTGTATTAAGCATTCTTACAAACTCTTATACCTCTATCGTCTTCATGTTTATTGAGATAAGCATTTTTACAAATTATCTTATTCTTTATTTCCTTGTAGGTGCAAGGGGAATATTAGAATACAGTAGGCTTTGTGAAACAGTGAACTCTTTTAAAGCTTTGAGATTCCGTTCTCTTTGCACGCTTAACGTATAAAAAAATGAACAATGATGTTCCATTTCACCAAAGTTTCAAGTTTTCCGAATCTGACACAAATAACAAGGAATATCTCCAAAACGGTTCACTCTACAAAAAAAGTTATTCAAGCATAAATTGTGTGTTTTAGTGACAGCTACATTTTTTATACTAAGACTTTGTCTATCACTTACGGTTTACGAGTTGTTCAAAAGTCATCCATAGCAAATAGTACTACAAAGGCTATAGCCAGAAAATTCAAACTATACATTTCATTTGTCATATTTGTCAATCTTAAACATATGACATTTTAATCAAAATTGTTAGAGCCATTTTCAAGAAAATAAAGATTTTTGAAAAATTTTCCCTGTAAGGAGTAGTTTAAGGTCACGCCATTTTCTTCAAAATCTCCTTTAAAAACATTGAACTCAAATATCAACTTTGGTTTTTAACCAACTTTTTTTAAGTTATGCTGTGCAGACAATAAGACAGACACAGACACAGACACAGACACAGATACAGACACACACACACACACACACACACACATACACTCACACGAACACACACTTTTTTCTAAAAATGCTTTTTTTTATTCAGGGGGTCTCAAAACTTATTTCCGGTGAAATCTCGACATCGAATCGATTACAATACTTCCTCTACTTATCAGCAGAGAAAGTAAAAATGCAAACTAAAAGCAACGCATGTTTCGAAAATAGCCAATGCCACTAAAAGTTATTTGAAATAAATTGCATTTTAAAAAGATTTTTGTTTTGTAGTACGTTTCTGATTAGCTCATATTTCACAAGTTACACAATTCCCCCCAAAATCCAATGTATTATTCTGAATGTAAACATAAATACATTACGTTTTAATTGAAATCGTTTGAGTCACGTTTTAGAAAATGGAATATATAAAAAAAACTTTCCATTATCGTGTAGTTTGGTATTCGGGAATTTTCTTAAAAATCTTTGTATCGCATTTTGGAAGATGCTGAATTTGAGTAACAAGTTTATTATTTACCGGACATTTAGTTTGTGTATTATGCAGGCGCGCAGATCTTTTTCTAGAATGCTTGTTAAGGGGTGTCACGTGTGCATACCTGTCCTGTGAAATCTCGATATCGTATTTTTGGGTGGAATACAATACTTCTGTTACTTTAGATACGTAGTGGAGAAGTGATAATCACGTTCAGGTTTCCATATATTTAACGTCCTGTTTGGCAAATCAATCCTTATTGAGGTCCTTTAAGGTAGCTACATATACACAGAGAAAGATTTTGAGCAACTCAATATTTCGCGATTCGTTCCATGATGAGTGATCAGACTTTCTTGTTTAGTATACCACAGTAAAATCTTGATTCTAAACATTTTTATATTTATGAAATAATAAGAAGTTTACTTTCAAAATTTTCTGAATATTTTGTAGTTCTTGACAGTCAATTAATGCTTACATAGTTAAAGCTTGCTTAGTAAACTGCAAAATGTACGTAAAGGCTATATTTTAATGTAGCAATGTATGTAAAACTAATAATAAAAGAATTACCATACTAAGCAAAGCTGTGCGCGAGCGTGCACGTGTGTGTGTGTGTGTGTGTGTGTGTGTGTGTGTGTGTGTGTGTGTGTGTGTGTGTGTGCGTGTTAATTTGAAATAAACTCAAAGATTACCACAAACAGGAAATGAATCAACACCATTACCATGACTGCTACGGGCAATAATTGCTCCTTGTTATTATTCCAAAGGTAAAGCCTCAATATGACCTATATGTTAGAAACGACATATAAATAAAAATAAAAGTAGACAATTTGTTCCATGCCCCAAGAAAATCTCTAAGCATTACGCCAGGGGCGGGAAGAATATCGCCTGCTCCGAATCCACTGTGCACGCTACCTGCGTAACATTCTTTCTGGTTGGAGTGAGTGAGTGTCGGGTTTAAGGGCCCGTCGACAACTTGGTCATTAGGGCCTTCTGGTTGGAAGAGTGTTAGTTCTTTGCTTCTTGAACTCTCGACAGTGGTGGATTGACAGAGTTAACGATCAGCATTTTTTTTTTTTTTTTTTTTTTTTTTTTTTTTTTTTTTTTTTATTCTTTCCAAACAGGAAACATTATACTTTTAGTATGTGAAATTCCAATTAGACACATTGTCATTATCCGAACATATAAAAAGACGTTTAAACTGTGGCGTAATATCTGTAATATCACCGAGAGATGATCAGAAACGCCAGATCTCAGTTGTAATTTTACCATGTTCATAAGAGAAAAATAATTGTTCACAGACATGTGGAGCAAAATATTGCTGAAACACAACCAGCAAATTCTTTCAAACAAACATATTTAACTTTACACAGTTCTTTGAATACGTCTGTGCCAACTAAATCTCTGCAATTATTTTTTGTCACTACCTCTATTAATACATCTGTGAGTTCACATTGCAAACTAACTCCTACATTGACTGCATCTACAGCAAAAAGGTTAACAGACCTTGAAATGTCAATTATTTATTTTTGCTATCAAACTTACTCTTGGAGTTTTTAAATATACAAGCCAAGTGTGGGCAATATTTGAGAGGTAGAACTGGAACTGAAAAGAGCACCTGCCTAAGTAAGCGGATGGTCTGTGCTTCATATTCCAGCTGTGGCATTGCATTGAAATGCCAGTTTTAAAATTCCCGAAATCATGGAACCTATGTGAAGTAAACTCAGATTTTAAGTCTTCAAGAATGCAAATACAACTACTTTATCCTCTGACACAGTACAAATGATTTTATATGTTTGAAATAATTATTTCATAATTGGATTTGTTGGATCAGAGAGTTGTCACGTGGCATGGTATGTGTGTTATGTTTGGATTGTAAGGCTGAATAATAATAATAATAATAATAATAATAATAATAATAATAATAATAATAATAATAATAATAATAATAATAATAATAATAATAATAATAATAATAATAATAATAATAATAATAATAATAATAATAATAATAATAATAATAATAATAATAATAATAATAATAATAATAATAATAATAATAATAATAATAATAATAATAATAATAATAATAATAATAATAATGAAGAAGAAGAAGAAGAAGAAGAGTAATAATTGTACACAATATGTAGAAAAATGTAGATCAGAAAATATTTTACACTACTACGTTTAGTAAAGTAGAGAAAGTATTGTATTCCATCCAAAAAATGTCTGTGTCTGTATGTGTGTCTGTCTGTCGGTAACATAACTGAAGAACGAAAAGTCGGTCAGAAACCAAACTTGGTATTTAAGGGGCAGGGTAGTGATTTGGGCTCAAAAAGTCAATATTTTGTTTTTCATCTTTAAAAAAAGTAGAAACCTTCCTCTTCAAAATTATATATATATTGTAAGGGTACCGGCACATTTAAAGCTTTAAATTACCCCATCAAAATGTGGCGGCGCGCTGGGCCATGCTGGGTTTTAGGGCTTCAGAGATGACACTTTTCTTTAAATGTAGTTTTCTGTAACTTGACATTTTTCAAACTCAGGTACATGTTTTTTCAAAAGCACTGAACCTATTTGAATGAAAATTTTACAGTAGTTCCAGAAGCATGTATTCTACAAACGTAACCAATTGTTATTGGAAAAATCCAAAACAGAAAATTTAAAAAAAATATTTGTGCAAAAAAAATGTACTTTTGTTTTTTACAAAAGTTCAATATTTTTTATTTTGAATATAGCCAGATGTATTTAAGTAAATTTAGGTTAACAGTTATAAATACACATTGCCTAGTGCACTACAAAAGTTTCAACACATATGCTTGTATGTTGTAGAAGGAATTTGTACCGTTAGTACTATATATATTTTTTTTTCAAAAACATGTTATCAGTTTTTGCCTTATTACATGCCCATTTTAAATAATTGTTTTGATGTTCTCTATAGCAATGTAATCACAATAAATCACTAAATATTCATCCCAAATTAAATTTTGATCTTAGCAGTAGAAGCTTAGATATCCTCAACTAAAGTTATGTTTTGAAATACTGAAATCGTGTACGAATCACTACCTCATCCCCTTAAGTTCAACGTCTTTCAATGAAGTGCCACAAAGATGTTGAAGAAAATTGCTCCACCCTAAACTACCCTTTACATGGAAAATTTTTAAAACATTTTTATTTTCTTGAAAATAGCTCTAACGATTTTGATTAAAGTTACATATGCCTGAGATATTTTTATGAGAAATGAAACGTAGGTATATCTATAATTTTCTGGTTATAGCCATGAAGCCTTTAAGTCCAAATATTCTTTATTTTTTTTTTTTTTTTTTTATTTTTTTTTTATTTTTTTTTTTTTTATTGAATCATTTCGTAGATATTATTCGTTATTTGTGTTAGTTTTGGAGAACTTATGTTTTTGTCAAATGGAACATCGCTATTCATTTTTTATCTGTTAACCGTGCAAAGAGAACAGAATTTGAAAGCTTTAAAAGATTTGACTATCGCTCAAAGTCTACGGTATTCTTATATTCGCGTTACACGTGCAAGAAAACGAGCAGTAAGATAATTTTTGCAAATGTTTATCTTAACTAATACGAAGGAGAGAAAAGAATAGGAGTTTGTAAGAATGGTTACGACAAGAGTAGATAAAGTCATGTGAGTACAACACATCAGATATTTTGTGATACCTACAATAAAGCTGTCCAGTGTTGGTTCGAAGAAAACCGTGTAATATCTTGATACAAATGAGGTAGACGATGTTGACACAAACATAATTCCTTCACTACTACCGGTCGCGAAGTGAATTAAGGAAGGTCGCATTGCACAGTTACAGGTGAAATGTTCATGAATCAGAGGGATTCATGAATCCGCTTTTGCCCACCTCTGCATTATGTCATTAAAATACTAAAATTTCTTTCAGATTACTTACTCTTCCACTTATCTTAACCACAGGAATATTTCGAATCCTTAGATAGACACAACACAGACAAATTAAAGGAAACCCATATCATAGCCAGCACAGAAACAGTATATTTCTAAGCCCTCATAACGAATGTCAGGTAGAAGCCTTGGAAAGTCGTTCGATTGCTATAAATAGAAACGATTCGAAAGATTGTTGAATAAGAAATCTCATTCAATGTAGTAACCGCTTGAAGTATTCCGTCAACGGAAATAAATCCATTTACGATAGATACGTGTGGAAAAGAATTTATTTCTAATTTGACATAGATCCGATACAACCCGAGAAGGCAGCAGTATCGCAGGTTATGTTGGCTGCTATATCAGCCTATAAACATCTCTTCAACTGTGCTGCAAGTCGTGGCTCAATACAAATAAGAAACAGAATTAATAAGCCTTTCGTATTTAAATTTTAAATCCCGTTTCAAAACTTAAGGACATAATTTGAATATTACAAGGAACTTTCCTCGGAGATATTTATGTTACATCGAACTAAACCCGCGGAGCAACAGTCCTTTGAGTGTTACAGTCTACCGCCCGGCCACTGCGTTTCCCATCTCTGCCCATCTCTGCGTTATGAGTAGGGTACAGTACTGGACATGGTATCTCGTCTGTACCCCGGGCCCTCCCGGCCGGTTATCCGGTCTTCGCATAACTTCTGAATCAAGTGGCTCCTCAATTGACCCATCAGGGACCTAGGAGGCTGAGTGCACCCCGGAACAGGTCTCCCAGCGGAGAAAATCCCCACGCCAGTACCGGAAATAGATAAGGAGACGACCAAGATTTTTATGCTATTTTATCAAAATTATCTACAAAGGTTTTGATGAATTGCTATTTATGCAACAAGTGAATAGTCATGATTATGGCAAGAAAGATGGTGGTGCTGGCGGTAACGGTGGTGTGGTGGTGATGGTGGTGATGGTGGTGGTGATAGTGGTGGGGTTGGTGGTAGTGGTGGTAGTGGTGGTGGTGGGGGTGGGGGTGGTACTGGTGGTAGTGGTGGTGGCGCTGGCGGTAACGGTGGTGTGGTGATGATGGTAGAGGTGGTGGTAGTGGTGGTAGTGGTGGTGGTGGTAGTGGTGGTGGTGGTGGTAGTGGTGGTGGTAGTGGTAGTGGTGGGGGTGGGGGTGGTATTGGTGGTAGTGGTGGTGGTGGCGCTGGCGGTAACGGTGGTGTGGTGATGATGGTGGTGGTGATGGTGGTAGTGGTGGTGGTGGTGGTAGTGGTGGTGGCGCTGGCGGTAACGGTGGTGTGGTGATGGTGGTGGTGATGGTGGTAGTGGTGGTGGTGGTGGTAGTGGTGGTGGTGGCGCTGGCGGTAACGGTGGTGTGGTGACGATGGTGGTGGTGATGGTGGTAGTGGTGGGGGTGGTACTGGTGGAAGTGGTGGTGGTGGTAGTGGTGGTGGTGGTGTTGGTGGTGGTAGTAGTGGTGATGGTGGTGGTGCTGGTGGTGGTAGTGGTGGGTGTGGTGGTGGTAGTGGTGGCAGTGGTGGTGGTGGCGCTGGGGGTAACAGTGGTGTGGTGGTGATGGTGGTAGTGGTGGGGGTGGTGATGGTGATGGTAGTGGTGGTGGTGGTAGTGGTAGTGGCAGTGGTGGTGTTGGTGATGGTGGTAGTGGTGAAGGTGGTGATGATGGTAGTGGTGGGGGTGATGGTGGTATTGGTGGTGGTGGTGCTGGTGGTGATGGTGCTAGTGGTGGGGGTGGTGGTGGTAACGGTGGTGTGGTGTTGATGGTGGTGGTAGTGGTGGGGGTTGTGGGGGTGGTGGTAGTGGTAGTGGTGGTGGTAGTGGTGGTGGTATTGGTGGTGGTGATGGTGGTAGTGGTAGTGGTAGTGGTAGTGGTAGTAGTGGTGGTGGTGGTGATGGTGGTGATGGTGGTAGTGGTAGTGGTAGTAGTGGTGGTGGTGGTGGTGGTGATGGTGGTGATGGTGGTGGTGGTGGTGATGGTGATGGTGGTGGTGGTGGCGGTGGCAGTGGCAGTGGCGGTGGAGGTGGCGGTGGCAGTGGTGGTGGCGGTGGCGGTCTATGGTCATCGGAGCTTCTGAGTGTGTTTTGTCGCTCGTTGCTGAGTTGAGTGACTTTTCCTAGGTAGCAGAACTGAGTTAAATTACTTATTGAAACCAACAGTCGTGAGATACAGTATCGCTAGAAATTATATTTATCTAAACATTTATATAATATAAGGTTATATTTAAATAGTGAGTTTTTATATTGCTCTTCATCGTTGGACACTACTCCTGCTCAGTCACTTGAAACATTCATTAAATATTCGATACCAAGAATCCATGTCATCCTTTTTGAAAAGCATATCTATGCATACCTTGAGATAAGACTCTCATTGCTCGGGTAATAGCCAGGCAGAGAAACCAGCTGAGAACTGCCAGACATTGTGAAGATACCATCTTCCCAGGCGCACATCCATTTCATAGAAATCAAAGAGCAATTAAGATACTGTTCCAACAACCGTAATCGTGGTGTTGTAGGTGGGGGCTTCAAACTATCGTACTAACGTGTCATAGGTTGAGTATCATTGAAAGTTGTTAGGTGTTATTAAAAGTACGTAACGGTTTTCCCAGGGGAAGTAGAGGTTTGAAGATGAGGACAAACTTTTACAGCGAGAAGCCAGATAAGTTTGGAATCCGTACTGAATGACGGGACAAGTATTCTTAATCCATAGAATGAAGTCAAAGTGATGGAGGCAACAAAAGGCAAAACTCAAAAGGCAGAAAACAAGAATGTCAGTTTGTGACCCGCAGTGTCATTCTCCTACTTCCCCCTTCCATCACCGCGTGTTTCGGGTGGCCGGGCTTTACGGCGACACAATGCTAAGAGTATAGAAGCTCTTTGGACGGTAGACAAACCGAACTACGAAACACGAGATGGATTAAAACACATGTCCCTTCCATTGGCACCACCGATCTAAGATCTGGAGTAGGTTTCTGAAACGATAGTCATCTTGAGTTAACGCATTAATATCGAAAATGCTGTTACTGGAACAAGAGTTACCTGGTTCACAATTGGTAACTCTAGTTATTCCTGCAGCCTTTCTTCTCTGTTCACCCTTCTTGATCATTTGAAATCCTTAACGTACCTCTGTCAGTAGCGTTCTTGTGGAGGTCAACCTTAGCCCAAACTTAGTCTAAACCCTCTATGGTTTATTACAAATTATTTACTATTATTTAAAAATAGTTATTGTTCTATCTACCTACAGGTAAATCGAGATAATAATTGTCGAAATGCTTTAATTACATACTTTCTAGCAGATACAATGAGAATGTGGGAATATCATACGTTTAAGTAATAGCCTAATTGTTAAAGACCTATGATGGCTTTGCACTTTCGGTCTCTTTGCGCGGCGAGGTGAAGCCAAAATTGTGATCGCCAAAATTATGGAAATAATACTGCTTCACATGGCAGAATTAAATAAATCGGGAAATACTAAAATCGTCGCTTGTATAAAAGGTACAGACCTGGAAGGATTGTCCAGGGCTAAAATTGCCATAAAGGACACTTAATGCTACAGATAGGTCATTAGGGGCAAGCGTCAGGTAATCAGCCTGAAACGTAAGACCACTTTTCCTGTAAATCGCTTAGTGCAGGTGTGTTGAACAGGAAAACAAGGGATGGTCACGTACGCTTCGGCGAAATCCAGTTGCCAGTGGAGAGGTAATTAAGAAGTGAAAAGCATTGACTTGTCACCGTGAGAGCTCAGTTGGGACACTAGTCGCCCAGATCCCCGAGCGAGCGAGGACTTACCTTCCGAATCCTCGATTATGAGGACACATTACATATTACAGTAACAATCTTCGGTCTTAGTAAAGACACAGTAACGACGTAACGTTTCTAATAGCGATTGGCAAATCTCAAGCACTATTTTGATTAAGAATAAAAGTAAGATTTGAAGCTTTCACGGCGAACGTTAGTGATAAGAGCTTCACGGGTGATCAGCCGTGTTAAACTTAAGAAGGTCGAGCTTTCGGCCATTATACTCTCCATGGCCATCTTCAGGACTAAAATGATGGAAAATTCCAGGAGTCCAGGAGTGAGTACTAGTCGTCTGGGTTAACCCAGGCGGATGGTAAGGTGGCCACGGTACCTATCCGTTTAAATACGGATTTACCCGTGTGGTGGTATAGGTTGGTATATGTAACAGGCTTTTTTGTCTTTGTAATGTCTGATGGTGCGGGGTGGGTTCCTGTGTTGTCACTGGCGGCGGGATCTGTCGGATCTTGGATGTCTAGCCATCCAAGCGACCATTTCCCTACTGATTACTTCGTCAGCCTTGGCCGGCGAGCAATGCAGTGCCAGTGACAGGAAACCGAGGGGAATAGGTGATAGGTGTGGAGGATGATGAAGACAAAGCGGTACCTACCAGCCAAGGGCGTCCTTGGGTAGGCGGTAGCTCTGTCTCCGCCTAGGGAGGCGATGGTCATATTGCCCCAGGCTGTTCACCAGCTGGTTTGGGTGAAGTATGAGTTTGTCATACATTGTGCGAGTCCTGTCCCGTACTACGTCCACAATGTATGGGATGCCGGAATGAGTGTGAAGGATGTGTGATGGAAACCTACGGTCGGTACCGTAGATCATCCTAAGCGCCCTGTTCTGCACGGTCTGCAGCCTGCGGATGGTGGAACGAGCCACCGTACCCCAGACCTCGCACCCGTACAGGATCAGGGGCGGGACGATCGCACGGTACAAGCGTAGTTTCAGGTATGTGGGCATGGTTGATTGGAGTATGGGATATAGCTGTCTCAGGGCGCCATGTCCCTGACCGACCTTTGTTCTGACATGTGGAGTGAAGGTTAGACCACGGTCAAGTAGTACCCCCAGGTATTTGGCAGAGTTAACCCAAGGGATTCTTCTCCGCCGCATTGCCAGGGATACACCCGGCCGCCAGTTTCGAACTTTGCCCAGTAGTAGAGCCTGGCTCTTCTGCGGGCTAATGGCCATTCTCCACTGTTCACTCCACCTGCCGATAGCGTCGACCTGTCGCTGAAGTGGAGGGAAGCAGTACCGAACATTTTTGTTCTGTGCCAGTATGAGGACATCGTCAGCATACTGGCACGTAACAGTATGCGGTTCCACGGGTAGGTCAGACATGTAGGCAGCAAAGAGCAACGGCGATAGCACGCTACCCTCCGGAACTCCAGCCGCTATGGGTCTGACCGAGGACAACTTCCCCTCCACCCGCACCCGAAAAGAGCGATCCCGAAGGAAGCTACCAATCAGGGTGAGGTAGGGGGGAGGGATTTCAGCCTCTCTGAGTTTGTACAGTAACCCCTGGTGCCATGTGGTTGCAAAGGCTTTTTCTACATCCAGAAGCACCGCGACTGTTTTGAAGTTTTCCTGGAAACCCAGGGCAACCTTCTCAACCAGCCGCAGCAGCTGTAGTGTAGTGGAATGTCCATGACGGAAACCGAACTGATGATCCGGGATAAGTTGCCTTTCCTCGAAGAGAGGAGTGAGGCGGGATAGGAATAATCGTTCAAAGATTTTTGAAACGATGGGTAATAGGCTTATGGAACGGTAATTGGAAGGGAAAACCGGGTCCTTGCCGGGCTTCAAAATGCAGACCACCCTCGCCTCCTTCCAACAAGTAGGAAAGTGACGAAGCTGCAGACATGCATTATAAATCCTCGTCAGGTGGACTACGGCCTTTCGGGGAAGGTGCTGGAGCATGGGCGCCGTGACGCCATCATGCCCAGGGGATTTGCCAGGTTTTAATCTTCTGATTTCAGAAGCCACCTGTCTTGGGGTGACTAAGGGGATTTGGATCTCTGCGCGTGGCGGCGGAGGTGCCTCATAGAGGTAATCTACCGTCGCCTCCACGAGTTCAGTAAAGTCTTCGTCCTGGACATCTTCCCGGGGTTCGAATTGGGACTCTAGATGGTCTGCGAAAGCCGTGGCTTTCTCTTGGGGCTCAAAAGAGAGTCTCCCGCGAGTGCCATGTAGAGGATGCTGATGTGCGTTTTTGTCCTTTCTAAGGGACCTAATTATCCGCCATGGTTGTTTCTCGGAGAGGTCTACGTTTGCCATCGTGTTTTCCCAGGCTGTTTTGCGGTGTAAACGCAGCAGGCGTCGTGACAGGGACTTGAACCGCTGGTAGACGGCCTGTATTCTGGGATGGCGGAAACGCTGCCAGAGCCTTCGGACAGTTGCTTTGGCTTTGAGCAACTGTCTGAGTTCGATGGGAATGGTGCGAGGGTTAGGTATGTCGGATGGAATGCGGTGCGTGTGGGCACGCACTACATCCCGGATGTGTTGGGAGAATGTCGTGGCTGCCGCCTCCAGTGTATCGATAGAATCGACACGCGGACGCGGGTCCACAGACTGGTTGAGTTCATGGATGGCTGCTTCCCAGTCGACCTCGTATGTCCAGTCTGGAGTGACCAGAGCTGGCGGGTCAATGTTGGAATCCACCAAGACAGGGTCATGGTCGGAGTCCAATTCATTGACCGCTGAGAGGTCTAGATGGAAAGGGATGTTTTTGGTGACCATGATATCGAGCACATCTGGCCTCCCTCGGGCCGGATGGAACGTAGGTCCTCTCGGTCCATGCGCAAGAATGCTTGGGTTACCGCTGATCAGGCGGTAGAGCCCTCGCCCCTTGGCATTGGTAGCGCGGCTATGCCAATGTGCATGCTTAGCGTTGAGGTCGCCGGCGATGCAAACCGCAGGATGCAGGTTCAGGAGGGTGTTAATATCGGCTTCGTAGAAGCGGTTGTCAGGAGGGTCGTATGCCACTACCAACACCGTGTCCACCCCGCCAATGGCAAGCCTAATGGCACAGGCCTCCACGTGTTGTAGTGGTGGGATAGGGAAGGATGTGTGAGTGATGTGGTTCTTGATGAAAATGGCTGTACCGCCCCCCGGTCGGCCGACCCGATCAGACCGATGGGTGACGTAACTCGGCAGCGAGAAGTTGGTTGCAGCATCCAAGTGGGTTTCGCAGACCATCAGAATGTCAATTCCATACGACTGCACAAACTCAACGAGGCTTGGGTAATGGCCCCTTATGCCATTTGCGTTCCAGAACGCAGCCCTGAATGGTCTCCGGACAAGTCTGGAGGCCATTACTTGGCTGAGTTAGGGAACAGCTGGGCCAGGGTTTGGACCAGTAGGGCATGCTTCTGCATGGGGATTAGGTTAGGGCTTTCGTATTGCAGCTTGAATTTACGAAGTGCAGGCAAGATTCGGTTAATTATGTTATTGAACCACAGGGTTAGGTCCTGAAATTCCTCCAGATCCGCCTGCGAGAGCGTTCCCCCTAATGCAGGGGGGGTCATGGGTACAGTGGGGACCACAGGTGCTACCTGTGGGTCGGCTGTAACAGCAGTATCCCTTGGTGCCAGAGCTGCCTCAGTGGACTGCTCTGCCGGCGCCTTGGGAGGCTGTTGAGGAGCTGTGCTTGCTCTCTCCGTGGCTGACGCTTGCTCTTGTGTTTCCTTCGCCGCTTAGGTTTAGGAGGAGCATTGGCCACAACAGACTCCTCTGTATGGCCTGGAGGTGGTGCCGAAACTTCAGTCGTGGCAGGGGCAGGTACTATTGCCTGTGCCAGTGTCTTTTCTGCCCTATTAAGGGCGTATGAGAAGGAAACGCCGGGGCGGACCTCTGCCGCTTCCGCACGTCCCTTGCGACGGCTATCTATGATTTTCAGACGCGTCGCGCATCCTTTGTAGACACTGCAGTGCGCGCCTTTGCAGTTGACACATTCCCTGTCCGTATCCGGCTTAGGGCAGTCCTGCACTCTGTGGGTTCCACCACATCGCAGACATGCAAGCGGGCGCTCACATGCCATGCTGGAATGGTGAAATCCCAGGCAATTGCGACACTGCACGGGACCCTCCTTACCGTAAAAGCGTTCCACCTTTACGGCAGTGTAGATTAGGTGACGCACAGTGTCAATGGGCTGAACTTGTTGGTCGTGCACTTTGTCCACCACGACCAGAAACAGTGGCATGGGCACCTTTTCAGGTCCTCTGTCGGAGACGATAGTCTTCTTCAACTGGGCCACTGTTGCTGTAATGTCATGTTCTTCGAGGAGTGCCAGCCTGACTTCCTCGGTAGAGCAGTCGGAGGCAAGGCCTCTGATTATTCGTCTTTCCACGTAAGGACGTGTGGGCGAATAACTGTAGAACGGGATTTTTAATTCCCTAAGTACAGCCTTGGCTGCCTCAAAATCCTCAAGTGAGGAGGTTTTGATGTTAACTTTCCGTGGCCTCCTTATTGCCTCAAAGCGTCTTTTCAGGCGCGAAGCTAGGAGCCGCATGGTTTTTGTATGCTCCTTGAAAGCATCCGCTACTATTGGCGGTATTTTCTCCCCCCCCCCCTTTTGTTGGGGGTTGGGTAGTAACCTGTGGTTCTTGCTGCTGAGAGCCCGTGGAGTTACGCCTGCTCCGGCGTCCCTTCACCTCAGTGAAGCCCTCGGTGTCAGTTTCCATGTCCGCCTCTGAGTCAGAGGGAGAGAAAGGATGATAGGAAACCAGTGGTGGTGACTCACTATCTATGACCTGTCGCGGGGCAGAACACTTGCGCTTTTTACGCGCAGGTGGTACCGCCTCGGGGACAGAGATGCATGACGATGATGTTGTTGGTCCGTCGGTCAGCACGGTTGCCCTCCGGCTGCTTGCAGAGGACCGGACCCCCTCCTTAGAGGAGGAGGCGCCTGGGCAAGCCATTACGGCTTGAGGTGTTGGACCAGGGGTCCTCACCTTTGGCTGCAGCCTTGCAAGCCCGTAGTCACGTGGTCCGTCAGTCAGTTTGTCTGAGTCGGGAATGGTGATGAAAGGAAGGGGTATAGTTACCTGGCTCCGCTATGTACCAGCACGCACCCCTCCGGGAGCAGGATCGATGTCGAAGAAGCGCAAGTGATGACTGGTGCGACACGCTACCGTTTGCTGTCAAACGTCTTGCAGCGTGCCGCGAAACTGTGCTTTCACCTGAGTAGGTGCGTAGTTTTTAGCTCCACCACCACGTCGCCGCGGTCGTTCTCCCGCTTATTCCCCTGAAACGAGGATCCAAGCAGTCCAAGCACTCCAAGCTCCCAATGGTCCCGCAGAATCGAGGTGTAGACGCTACGAGCTCCAATCATGGAATGGCCGATGGAAAATTCTCCTCAGTTTACAAATATATACTATGGTTAGGTTGTGTTGTCCGAACCAATGCGCGGGTGATGGTTTCTGATTGGGCCTGCTGTAGAGGAAAGATGCAAAGAACATCAACGGAGCATCAGACTTCTCCAGCCAGAAAAATCAGCAGTAGCCCAACACTGCATAGAACAGGTCCACAAAATAAATTTCCAAGACACAAAAATACTAGAACACGCAGAAAATTACTGGGACAGACTCATCAAGGAGGCCATCCACATCAAATTACACCCCCACAATTTCAACAGAGAGGGCGGACTCAAACTAAGTTCCGCGTGGACTATAGCCATCAGAAACACTGCACAAATTTCGTACCCGCGGGAAAACACTGCAGCCGAGCCTACAGCAGGCCCAATCAGAAACCATCACCCGCGCATTGGTTCGGACAACACAACCTAACCATAGTATATATTTGTAAACTGAGGAGATACGGATGCGAGAGCAGGTAAAGCCGTATGACGGCTAGGTACTGCGGTAAAGACACTCGACCGGAGGAACATTCACCTCACCTCCGTTCGACTCGAACTGGCGTCTGGCGTACGGATGCGAGATCTGGGGAGTGGTGGCAAGATCCACCTTCATCAGACTCCAGACGTTGCAGAACCGGGCATTAAGGATGATATATGATACAGGCCGAAGATTTCCTGCCCATATCCTACACGAACATTCCGGCATCCCGTACATTGTCGACGTGATCAAAACTCGCGCTCGAACAATGTACAATAAACTCCAGAACCACCCCAACCCTCTGGTGAATACCCTGGGCCAATACGACCAGAGACAGCCGCGCCGACTACCATCCAAAAGATTGCCGAAGGACATCTTAAGTCCGGCGATCTAACCCAAGATGGGAAAGGCGAAAATGCAATCTGTACTCAAAACAGAGCGAATCACCAGTTCAGTCACCTCTCAGCGAGTGACTGACGGCCAGAACCCTGGTAGGAATTAGCGCGTAAAATTCGCGCACAGCTCACTTGCGAACCAATCCCTACCTACAATTACTATAAAAACCCCTGTCCCAACAAATTTCCCAGTGAAAACATCCCTGTAGTGACACCGTCAAAACTATCGCGCAGGTAAAGCCGTATGACGGCTAGGTACTGCGGTAAAGACACTCGACCGGAGGAACATTCACCTCACCTCCGTTCGACTCGAACTGGCGTCTGGCGTCTGGCGTCCATCATTTTAGTCCTGAAGATGGCCATGGAGAGTATAATGGCCGAAAGCTCGACCTTCTTAAGTTTAACACGGCTGATCACCCGTGAAGCTCTTATCACCAAGAATAAAAGTGTTTCAACGAGAGTTCTGGCTTTTATGTGAAAACACTCACGCACACCCAAAAATTAAGATCCATACAGAGCAGCCGGAGCAGAAACCACCTGAGAACAGCATCAGCTTAGGATAGCGGGACGGAGCAGTGGTGATACCGCGTCACAGGATAGAGGACGAATAACTTCCCCCTTAACAGGGATAAGTAATGGAAAATTCTGCCAAATAAGGGATGTCTCGACATGCTTAGCTCAAAAAGGTAGGTATGTGACTAATTGCGTGCTTTTACAGATCTGCGTTTTCTTGTGTCTAAGATTATTGTCTATTTCTTACCGTGTATGTAAAATTCCTCCAGAATAAACAGGACTTCAGAAGCTATTCTCAGAAGATTCAATTGAACTACACATTTCATTAGTCATAAAAATTAATCTAAATCGTTAGATCCACTTTTGAGAAAAACAATATCTTGGAAATATGTTCCATGTAAAGCGTATTTTCTGCGACAACCTTGAAAAGCACTGAAATTTAAATAACAAGTTTGCTATTTACCGAAATTTTTGTTTTATTCGTTCAGACGCAGCAAAGCAGGTAGGTGCGAACAACGTCTCTACAGAATATTTTATTTTGGATTGAGGAAGTCTAAAACCCTGTATTTTCAGTGAAATCTTTGCTCAAATAGAATATACTTCGTACTTACTTTAAGCATGTAGGGAATAATACATGGCCTATATTAAAATATACTCGTAGAAACGGGAATACAATAAAGCAGGCATGGACAAAATCGGCTCAGCTGGGCCACTCCACTGGAACACGTTCTTGCCTCACTTCACCTCATTCAGTGGCGAGTGTGGCTGTTTAATGAAGAGTGGTAGACAAAATTTGTTTTAAGTTACTAAAGCAGGAAGGTTTGTTGTATAATATATGGATTTCAATTTGCAAATGTAAAGCATTAAAATATCAAACGCCACTTTGATCAGGAGTATAAATCAAACTTAAGGTATTTATTTCCAATTTCAAAAGGTAGTTTCTGAATACTCGTATTTGTAAACATATAAAGGGGACAATATGTTTGCATTTTTAGGGCTTTAGTTTCTTATTAGTTTGTTTAATAGGTATAAATTATTATACTTCGTGTTTCAAAGTTTGAACATAATATTAAGTTTAAAACCAAAGAATGTATTATGTTGATCGAATATTTTTAAAATGTTTTTCAGGCTAAATAGCAAGGGAACTTAACTACTTTATTTATTGTGAAAGAGAAACAATTTAGTGTGTTAACCATAAGGCAGCGTAAGGATTTTATGTGCATAACCTTCAAGATTATGTAATCTGCCTAACCACTGTAACAATTATTGTATGGAAAATATATTTAATACAAACAAAAGTAGTAATAATGTAGAAACTATTACTACCATGCGGGTGGAACGAACCCACCACTACACTTTGTCACTCAGCAAGAGAATGTGGGGTGGGTTCAATTGCTATCTCTCCTCTCGCACCCATGCCTGGAATAAAGGATATATATCATTAGAATTCTCTATTTTCCAAGTTATGCTTTTTAACTGAGATACAATTTTGTATATATTGCTATAGCCTATGTCAATATACTGCAAATTCAACAAATGATAATTATAATAGAGGTCTAAGATAAGATGTGTTCACGACTTCAAATTCATCCACAAACCATTTAAATATTTTTGGTTTTCAAGTTCCACAATGGACCGATTACATCAGTGAATAATTAAAATCGTTTGTTTTTAACTGAATTTGAAGAGGCAGTCTACTTTGTGTCAGCAATCTTCTGACAACATAGATAATACCGTTGTTATGCAAGAAGGTCCCTATTCAATAAAGCACAGCACATGATAAGACCCAGCAGGCTAAAAACTAATTTTATTTTATAACAAAGTATGGATAAGACTGAATATCTGGAAGTAGCAGGAAGAGGATGAGACGCCTCTCTACCCCAAAGAACTATTAAACTCGTTAAAAACTTTAAATACCTGGGATTGTTTATTGATGAATCAGGCAGCCGTAAAGTGAATGTAGACAGTAGGCTAGAACAAGCACGAAGAGCTATATGAATTTTGAATGGGGCTTTCTGGAGTAGACCCATTTTGAGCTGTACAAATAAGAGTATTTTGAGGGCTGTTCTGAGAAGCAAAATGACCTGTGGTGCGGAGGGGTGGATTTTGGCAGAGAGACAAAAATCTGAGATCTTGGCAGTGGAAATGGACGGAATAAGACGTAGTGTTATGGCATCAAGACTGGAAAGAAGGAGAAATGAAGAGGGGAGGCAGATGATGGATATGGACGACCCAGTGGTGGAGAGAATTGAAAGGCGGGGTCTTCATTAGTATGGGCACGTTAGAAAAATGGGGGATAATAGATGGACCAAGACTTTTTTAGAATGTTCACCTCGTGGAAAAAAGGAAGCGGGGCAGGTCAAGAGAAACTTGGAAGGGACACATTCATAGATCTTTTCTCACCTAAGTGGCTCGGGTTCGATCCCAGGCAACCACATGTGGGAATCGTGATGCACGAAGCAGCGCTGGGGCGTGTTTCCCCCGGTTGTCCGGTTTCCCCCGCCACCTCATTCCACGGTGCTCCATTCTCGTTCCATGTATCATCAGTGTTACCGCCTGTGGTGCCGTATGCAATAAAAGTGGGCGTTAAACACTGCAAAAAACATTCATGGAATGATGAATAAATGATACCTAGAGGAGGATGACTTGTTCAAACGGAAGGAATGGCAAATGGGAATACAGGGCAACTACTGAAAATTGGAGAAACCCTTAACAGTAAAAAGTAAGTAGTGACGGAATTAAAGTCTCAAGTAAACAAATAGACAAACAAAATTAAATACACAAGATCTATTCCATCACTCTTATATCATAGGCTTAGTAAACCAGAACTTTGAGTGGGCAACTGAGATTGAAGAGAAAATTGAATACTTTTACACTCTACCCTGAGCTACCATAAGCGCTAAACCACATAACCTTGTTCTGCACATGCGCAAACACCAATATGAACTACTGACATAGCGTGAAGGTTTACGTTAAATGCCTATATTTTGCGGCAAGAGACTACGTTTCGACATGAACAGAGATCTATGGGCTTGTTCTCGCAAATTTGTAGGAGGATACAAATTTATGGAAAGTAATAGATGTCTAGTACACATAAATCATACGACCATAACCTCAAACATAACCCGATGAGATCTATACTGATGACAGTGTATTCGGTGATGCAGATAAAATTAGCTAGTAGAGAATATTACTTTTCTTAATACGCGTTACTCATTCAGTTTCCAATGAACCAATTAAAATAAAGTTTTTGCAATTATTTGAATACGTACTGCAAGTCTTTGTGATATATGTAACGCGACAAAAACATATTGTATCAGAGAACAATTTAATATAGTAACTGCTTAATACTGCGCCGTCAGCCGCACATCAAAGGCGGCTGAAGGTCCCCCACTTCCCACCACTACGTTGCTACACATTGCGCGAACATGTCAGGTAAGAACAAAAGGTTGTTTCTAGAAGATCAAGAAGCTTAAAGTGCCGGTTTGACACTTCACAAAACTCCGATTTCCAGAGACATCGCCGTGACTTAAGTCTGTGCTATATAAGCGAGTCGGCATGGAGAGAGAAGTTTTAATGGGTTCATCGCCAGAGTTAGGTTTTGGTGAACGAGTGAATAGAACTGCAAGAGAGCGCTGCGGACAGCTGAGCTGTATTTTGTGCGTAAGGTTATAATAGAACAGAACAGCTTGAGCTGCAAGGTCACAAATTGTGAATTGCTATTCAATTTTAAGGGACATAAAGTGACACAAAAGATAACTGAACTTGTCATTTGTCACACTGCTTCAGGAGATGGAGATGATGAAACAAGGATTAGGCAAGGCAGTCAAAAGGGGAAGTGAATCAAACACCAAGATCTCTGACATAGAGGAAATGAAAACCGGAATGGACAAGATAGGAAGTGAAATAAGAACATTAAACTCCGTGATGGAAGAACTAAAGACGGAAGTGAATTCCGGCATACAGAAGATGGACGCAAAGATCAAATCCGGGATGGAGAAGATAAAAACGGAGCTATAAGCGCAGATTGGCGAACGACAAGTTGGAGTAGAGAAAGACGTGAAGGACTCCGGCCAACACATTGGAGGATGTCGCGGAACGACTTAGCGTCGAAGGCAGTGGAAGGCAGATTTGACAGCAGCCGCAAGATGAATTGGATAGCGTAGACCTGAGGAGCGAGTACCGTGGGCGAGGTAACAGCTACGCCCCTCTCGGAGAACAGAGATGTACGACACGATGAAGATAAAAAGCAGTTCAGGGACTTCTAAAAAAATCCCTTAGTGCACTGCTTTGGGCATGGAGTCAACCAGAACACATCGTGAAGGACTGGAAGCAGCAAAGCCCACGTGCAAGTGTGAGATAACTATGGACCAGCATGCCATGAGGCACGGAGGAGCCGTCGAAGCCATCCCATAAAGTGGCCCTTTGTGCCTTGGACAGAAGAATAGAGGACCTCATCGTGGAAGGCAGGATACAAGGAAGGTTGCTTCAGGTATTGGTGGACACGGGTGCAGCTGTGTCCGTGATTCGACATGACGTGGTAGAGGGCTTACCATCAAGCAAACCGATCGGCGCTATCACTTATTGTCGGACGATACCTTGCATGTGGCGGAGGCCTAGATGAAGTAGACCATTGCTAGAGCGTTATAAGCTTGCGGGTATTTGTCCCAAGGGTAGTTGAGGAAGTGATACTGGGAATACACACCCTCAGGAGTCGCGCGGTCACGATCCACGAATCTGACAAGACGAGATAAAGCTCAGAAACCCTAGCGAACACCTTGGGTTGCGCAGGGAAATCCTGGAGCAGGCTGCGATTGGGCCCGCACGCAGCAAGGTGGCTGCGTAGGCGCTCCAGGAAGGTCAGTGGTCATGGAATCCTGCCAATCGTCTTCACGTTATGCACAGGAGGTCCTGCCAACATACCTGGATGGAGGGCACACTTAAGAAGAGCGACGAGCCTAGAGCCAGACTTCAAGCAGGAGGACGTACATCGCCCTCGGCAGATCTTGGTGGTGTCCAGCAATAATGGTTGGGACGACTAGCAAGGAGGAGAGAACATTCTGGCGCCGTCGGCACATTAAAGGAGGCTGAAAGCCAACTCACGCCACTACGCGCTGGCAGCGCGCGACAATCCCGACTAAAACCAAAGGTAGTTTCCAGGAATTTCGAGAAGCTTCGTGACACGGTCATTTACAGAGTAATCCCCGGTAATTGATTCTCGGGAATATAAGCGAGATGACAGTTTTAGTGAGCTTATGTTCAGGGTCAGTTTTTAGTGAACGAGTAAAGCTGTCAGAGCAAACTGTGCACAGTTAAGCGGCGTTTTGTGCAGAAGTTACGATAGGGAAGAACAGCTGTGAGTTCAAGGTCACGAGTTGTGAATTGTGATTCAATTTTAAGGGAAATAAAGTGAAATAAAGCATAACGGATATATTTGTCACAATATTTTATATCACGTAACTGGCAACCAAAGATTAACATTCAAAGCGAAGAAAGTTGAAACTCCCTTTCTCGGAATTAATGTTTAATTTAATAACGGCCTTAATGAGTCGAAATTCCCCACGATTACAAATGAGCGTGTTCCTTAAAAGGTACATGTTCATAGAGAATTATTCTCCAATTATTACTCTGGTGTAGTTATGTTTAATATATGTAGAAGTTAAACAGTTGTCATTGGTCTCTTTTTATTTGGTAACATTCTTGTGCAGCTTTGTACGAGGACTGTCTCGATTGAGTAGTCGGAAGCTTTCACGGTCGGAGTTAGAATTAAGGCCAGAGATTTCTTCCGGGGTTAAAATCCGTGATCTGCTGAAGTTTTGAGGTCCAGACGTGTCGTCCACACCTGCGGTGGACATCTCGGTGGCGTAGTCTGAGTCTTCTCGTTGAAAGTTCAGTTACAAGAGAATCGTTTATGGCTGGAGGTGCCGTATTTGTATGTGGGCCGCTCACCTCTTCGACAACATAACGGCCGTGGCTGCAACGGACTATGTCGGCATATGAAGTGCACCAACAAATTCAACTGACACCATGACTGATCAACGACATCATCCACCACCACTACAGAGTTCATCACTCATAACATTCACCATCACTTGCTACCAGGGGGCACTCAGGGCTTAGGTCATGTTTGTCCTCTGGCACTTCAGTAATTTCACTCGCTGTTACTGCCACTGGCAGTCAGCATTCATTTATCACCACAGAATGCGCAGGTGCATCTATGCGGTACTGCAGCAATGAGGTTTTGACCTCAATACTTCCGGTAGGGTTTTTTAGTGAGTAGGCTGCCCGGGTTCGAAGCCCGGTTAGGAGTCTTATCGCATGCTTGCATGCGGTTAGGCGGTAAGTAGCCTTTTTCCCCACCACAAAAAGGGGGGGGGGGATTAGCTGAGCTTGAGCGGGAGGTGTGTGTTAGATGGGCGGGGCTTCTCTGTCTCGATTTGCACGTAACTTTTTTGGTATTGAAAACTTAAGTGGAATGAACATGAGTTGTACACTGATGCGTATATTGTTCAGTAACGACATGACCATTTATCAGGTGAAGTTATCTTTAGAAGCATATAGTGAGATGTTTTGGGGTAATTGTTTCCACAACCTATGGAACTACCTGAATTCTGTACTCTACGTGACTCTCTTTATTCGGTATTGCTTTGGTCCACGTCTAAGGTATATTTGGCTGACTGCCAAATTTTGTTGGGAGTGACTGGGTGGTTCTGCCTCTTTCAGTTCTGAGAGAATAGGAATGTTAAAAGATACCCCTGGTGCCGGAGTATTGGAGTCTCGATAGCAGGTAGGTCATGGCGTTGGGTGACTTCGTTAAAACTCTCTTTTCGGGTGTTTTAAAATTATATTTAACTTGTTTTTTAATTTGGGAACAGTCTTGGGGGAATTCCGTTCGTTGTGTTCCAATGGACTGGGTACTACGAATCTTAATTCGTGTGATTTGCTGTTGATCAACCACAACCCGGATAACTCTTGACGATGGCTGTACTCAAAACCAAAATCGACATGTAAGCAAGTCATTACTAGACGTATAATAGCGCTATGTTTTTGGTTTATAAAGGTCAGAACGACTTCTAACCAGTCGTCAATAATGGGTTGCTGAATAGTGGATTTCATATTGAATCTAAATATTACATTTACATACTTCTGTGTATCACCTTTCTAAAGCCATAATATATACAACTTTAATCCTTAATAATAACTTTTATCAAACTTCTATAATGCAGGAGTGTAAGAATAGTAGCATGATCACCATGATTATGAATTTAAGAGTGTCCGCTTTGTACTGCTACAATTATACAGCTTTTGTCATGACTTTTGAGTAAATTGTGTTCATTTAATTCATTTCATTGGACATGAAATTTAAGTTCCCATATGAATACATGAACGATTTGGTTGTTTATTTCCTCCAATTTCGAGATCATTGTACCTATGGGAAGTTTTCAACATTCGCACACACGCTTACTTGCTGGATTGGGCGTAAAGTCTTTAAAAGTGTGACATGATGATGAGTTTTAAGTTTATACTTGAATTACCAACAGGAAGAAACCGTTGCTTGTTTACGTCTCAACGAGGTTTAGGGTGTGAAGCAGTAAGCTTCTTTTGAGGATATAAAGGCAGAGATCGTTAATACACCTGCCTTGGCTTTTCCAACCTTTGGACCGAAGTCTGTTTTGCAGCGAGTGTTCTTAGACGGAGATGTTCAGGAGTTTCTGGAAGGGCTCAGAGCAAATTATTTCAGTTCTAGAACTTTGTCCACAGCCCAGGTAAATCTTTCACATTATGAACGAAAGTGGTACTTTTGTTTGGCCTAGAGTAACAAAGCCTACAAGAAAAGTCTCATTTAAACTAGTGATTGAGACAATTAAGTCTTGATGCTGTCCTCTGCACTTCTGCATCGGCTACCGGTAGCTGGCTGACTGACCACACCAAGAAAGATTGCTTTTCACTACCAAGCATTAAACACATCCTGGGTATCTTGCCGAACTTCGTTGGTTTACCATCCTAGATCGGCAGTTCGGTTACCGATAAATGACGCTCCAACCCTCAACAAGAACACCGGCATCGATCATTGGCTGTTCACCATAATGCTACAGAACCTTGCAACGCGTCTACAATGTCTCAGAGTCTATAATGATGGGCATTGCGCAATATGCGTGTCTTTACTACCTCGACATTGTTATAGGCACGACATTCAAGGACCAGCTGTCCAATCTGAGGGAGGCGTTTGAGGGACTTCAGCAGATCAATCACAAGCTAAACTCTACGAGATATAGCCTATTTAAAAAGCAGGTGCCCTTCTTGGAATACATTCTAAACCCTGGTGTACCAGCGGAGGATTCCCAGAGGTGGCCAATGTTAAGGAACAAAGAACTTCTAATGGTTTAGAGGCCTCTGCACGTACCTTGAAAATTTGCGGAGGGGTTGACAATCATCGCCAAACCTCTGACACAACAAACAAGCACGAAGGCCCTGAAGTACATACATCCTGAGCAGTTTCCCAATACTAAGACACCCAGTAAGACGCCAGTAAGGAGGGCATACGAGCCATCTTGACGCAACAGCAGGACGAAGAACAGAGAGAGCAATGGCCTTTTTTAGTACAGCCTTCTCCTAGACTGAGGGAAACCTACGTGACAACAAAGAGAGCAGCTACCACACTCGAAACAGTTCCAGGTTCCCTTACGGACAAGAGTTCCACTTCCATAGCACCGTTTCACGTAACTAACCTACTGGGTTTGCAATTTGGAATGACAGGTATCCGCTGACACCAATGGCTGGAAGGGCACAGTTTTATTTCTGAGCACTATGTAGGAGGTCTAATCCTCATGAAGACGCCCATTCTTGAAGACCGTGCCGGGAAACGTGCAACTACTGTATAACTGAAGAGGCCAAGGAGAGTGTTGCAGCCTTATGTTTGATTATGCTGTAGTGTGCAGTTTTATTAGGTCAATGAGACCTTGGGTTGGAAAATTAAAAATGATTTTGTTATTTAACGACGCTGTCAATTGCCAGGATCACATCAGCGTCACCGGTGTGCCGGAATTGTGTCCCGCAGGAGTTCTTTTACATGCCAGTAAATCTACTGGCATGTAGCTGTCGTTTTTAAGCACACTTAAAAACCATCGGCCTGGGCCGGGTTTGAACCCGCGACCTTGGGATCGGTAGGCCAGCATCTAACCAACTGAGCCACCAAGACCGACCCTTGGGTTGGAGGATAGATACGTACATGAGAACAATCATGACAGATAAACTATCCTACGGATGATTCTTGTGGGAGCGTACCGCTTATGCTACAGTATGCAGTTTTATTAGGACAATAAGACCTTGAGCTGAAAGGATAGCTAGCCAGACGGACAAGGTATATACCACGAAGGATAATTATGGGATACATAGGATACATAGGACCAAATCTGACGGATTAAGCTGATCAAGAATGATTCTTGGGGAAGGCATCACTCATGCTACAGTATGCAGTTTTATTTGGAAAACGAGATCCTGAGCTGAAGGGTACATATGGCAGATTCTGGCGGATAAGGTATCCCACGAATAATTCTTTCGGCAGTGCATCCCTAATGCTACAGTATGCAGTTTCAATGAAACAATATGTCCATGAGTTGCAGAGTAGACATATAGGGCCGCTCCTAACGGATAAACCATCCTAACGGATAAACTTATTATGGGAAGGCACCGCTCATGCTGCAGTATGCAGTTTTAATGGGGACAATGAGACCTTGACCTGGAGGATAAACAGGGCCGATCCTGACTGATAAAGAATCCCAAGGATGATTCTTGTGGGAGGGCACCACTGTATATGCCGGATGTATAGAACTCATCGGGCCTAGCATTTCTCCCTGTTGGTCAAATTCATGGAAAAGGTAACAGGATTCCGCAAACGGGCAACCAATCCATACTCCGGATTTTTCCACAAGAATCTCAAAAGACATTTGCCTCGATATTACAAAATACCGCAGTGCAGACTTTTGTTATCAAATAGACCGAAGTATTCAGGGGTGATTCCTAGGTGTATCAATCAATTCATTTCATGATCTCCATACCAGATTTATTTACTTGAACAGGGCCCATCGTGGTTGCTTTACAAGCTTTATTTATTTGTTTGTGTGTTCGTGTTGGAGCCGCCGTGTTGCAATGTAAGGGTAAATATCATTACAGTGCTATTAATTAAATTCAACAAACCTTTATTACTTGACAAACTTCTGCGTAGGATTGATGCTGTTAGATCAGATTGTGTTTCCTGAAGTTTCTTTTTAATTACTGCTATATTTTGACGCAAACGTTCCTCTCAGTCGAAGACGTCGCCTTTAAGACCTATAAGATCTCGTGTTTGGTGTCCGGACTAGCTCTAGCAAGAGGTCCTAATCTGCAGGGTGTGCGTGAGTTATGGTAGGAATGGAACCAAACGAAGAATCAACCAACATATCACTTTATTTTAAATTTCCAGATTTGTAGAGAACTGCCGACGATATTTAAATAGAATGTAACTTTGTAACTTCTACTACAACGTTATAACACTTTAACTTTGTCACCCTTTAGCAACCGCCGAATTATGTATACGGGCTAGCTTACGTACATCTCCCAAGTTGCACGTGCGTTATCTCGACTCGATTCGAGACGAGTGTGTGTTACGTTGCATTTGTTTTTGCGCGAGCAACACGAAGGAAGCGATTTCCATTGGCTAACTTTAGAGCACGTCATGGTAAGATAGGAATCAGCCCGCTGAATCACTATGGCTTAGTACAAGCAACAATTGTAACCTTATCACTCTTTTAAATCTGCCTAGGCTTCCATTCTTGAGACTTCAACATATTCAGCTTTAGTACGTTTTCCCCTTAACTATTGACTAGAATCTCCTTTTGTTTCCTTCCATTATCAGATATATTGACATTATAATTTCGGTTTCAACTTTTAATCTTTGATGTCAGGTAACATCTATTACTCATAGGAGAAACGTCATACCAAATAATTAAAAAGTCTATATTTATTGCTTAGTAACGTTTGGTTTGTGCCTTGTCTTGCTGGAACGAATTGGACCGTTGAATTTGCTGTCTTAAGCTTAACATTTTTTAAAAGAATAGGTGTTATCGCACCGTGAATTTATGTATACAGTTGTTCAAATGAAACCTAGTCTGCAGAACTTAGGGATGTCCAACACTCGGAAAGGAAACTTTCAGAGAAAAGGTAATAAAGAAAACCTTCCCAGGTAACTAAGCCGGAATAATATTCATTTTAAGTCATCCAGAATATAAGACAAACCCTTACATCACAGCTGTCATCAAACTGATCTACCAGGCGTTAAAGAACCATTTCTTAAGCACTCCCCACTTCGCTGACAATTTCTGATGACGTTGTTCGCGTTCGCCCCATTTAGAAAAACCCTTGCATTAGCCATTTGTCTGGCAATTCAGACAAATGAGCTGTGTGAAACTCTCACCTCGACCACTGATGTATTTTCGATTTAACCCAACCGGCTGTTTGAATAATAATGCTCAAGTAATTATTGCACATCCCTCCTTTGTACCGATAAGGAAATCTTGTATCATTCACATGGCTTTTTCGGCCTCTTCTCTTTCATATTAATTAAGACAACCAATTGCAGGAATGACTTTTAATGGCACCATAAAATACGACTTGCAACTTACAACTTCAGATTATTTGAAAATGTCAACCAATGTCACGGTATATATAGCAACCGCTCAAAACCGCAACGAATGTAATTTGACCTAGATATTGTGCTTTAACGAATATGCATTTTTTGAGTAGTATTTTTGTTTATATCTTACTGCTTACCAGGTATGCAGTATACACTCACAAAGAGGAGAGCATCAGAGACTATGCCCACAAAGTTGGAAACATACTCTTGATTTGTCACAAAACATATTGAACATGCGCTATTTTGATTGAAATCTTTGAACCATCTTTGAGAAAATCAAACACAACGAAATTAATTCCATCTAATTGTCTCCATCTTAAAAACCTTCGTGTCGTACACTTGGAAGATATTAAACTTATATGCCCAATGTGGTATCAAACCTGCTTCACTTTTTTACTTTCTCTACTGGTAAGTAGGGGAAGTATTGTATTCCACTCAAAAACTCGATGTCAAGATTTCACCAGAAATATATGTTTTGAGGCCCCCTGAATCCAAAAAAAGCATTTTTAGAAAAAGTCCGTGTGTGTGTCTGTGTGTCAGTCTGTGGACAGCATAACTCAAAAACGAAAAGTCGGTTAAAAACAAAAGTTGGTATTTGAGTTTAATGTCTTTCAAGGATGCGACACGAAGATTTTGAAGGAAATAGCCCCACCCTAAACTACCCTTTACATGGACCATTTTTCGAAATTTTTTATTTTCTTGAAAATGGCTCTAACGATTTTGATTAAAATGTCATATGTTTGAGATATTTTTATGACAAATGAAATGTATATCTTGAATTTTCTGGCTATAGCCCCTGTAGTCGTATTTACGCTGGACGACTTTTGCATAACTGGTAAACCGTTAGAGATAGACCAAATCGTACTATACAAAAAATGTAGATCTTGCTAAAACACACAATTTATGTCCGAGTAAATTTTCTTGTAGGGTGAACCATTTCGGAGATATTCCCTGTTATGTGTGTGAGTTTCGGAAAACTAAGAACTTTCGTGAAATGGATCATCGTTGTTCATTTTTTATATGTTAAGTGTGCAAAGAGAGCAGAATCTCAAAGCTTTAAAAGATTTGACTATCGCACAAAGCCTACTGTATTCTAATGTTCCCCTTGCACCTACAAGGAAATAAGCAATAAGATAATTTGTTCAAATGTTTATCTTGACTAACACGAAGAAGATATAGGAATAAGAGTTTGTAAGAATGGTTAGTACAAAAGTAGAGAAAGTCATGTGAGTGCAACACATCAGATTTTTTTAAAATTCTGTTGTTCACATAGAAAGACACACGCAAATACATACACGGGCGTCGCTGTTTCTCTAAAATTGTCTTTCTTTTCCTTTAATTTTTTTTGAGGGGGCCTCAGATTCTCAATACACACATTTTCGCTGAAATCTTGAAGGCCGTCATGCCGTAGTGAGCTACAGTGAACTGGCAGGGTGCTCTGTTTTAGAAATGTACCTGAAACCAGCTTTAGGTTAATGTGCATATCTATCGGTTTCAAACGCCATGTATTATATCAGAAATTGAAAAGTAAAGAAGCGAAGAGCGAGCTTAAGATGCTCTCCTAAAACTTAGGCTCAATGATGATGGACATAGTTAAACTTTTAACAAAAGTGTCAAAACCAGAAGTAAAAGCATCGTTAGTTTTGCACAATATGCTAATACAACTTAGCCGCTTTCCTTGTGGACGCGCTGCCTTGACAAAATGGATTAATGCGATGATATACGTATTGCTATGGTATTATAATCCTTGTAGCCAGAGCCATCAAATGGTCTCGGGCAACATGTCAGTGTTTTCCAGGCTGAGCTATGTGATATGTAAGCTAACACATGGGAAAGGATACGGTCAGACAGTCAAGCAGCCCTAAAGCCTCTTGAAGTGAATGAAGACAAATCAAATTTCTCTGGGAGTGCAAGAGCCTTTCATGAAACTGGCTGAATACAACAGTTTCACTATTATGGATTCCAGCACATATGGAAATTGATAGCCATGAAGGGACGCACGATTTGGTTGAAAAATGATCATCTGCTCCACCAAACAGAGCATAAGCAACTTTTGATAATACTGTGGACATGTTCAAGGAGTTATTGGTCGGTGGACTGCTGGAAAACATAAATAGTACTGGCAGTCAATAACTGATGGACACAGGTAATAAAAGTAAAAGTCACTAATCTAGACAATGTGAGGTCCTGTGAACTGATTTCTATGAATAAACTTGAATAGTTGGAATGATAACATGACACGGGTATCTCAAGAGACAATACAGTAACGAGATGCAAAATGCAGATTGAAACGGCAAGTCATCTGTTGTGCGGCTGTGAGCCACTTGGAGGTCAAAGGATTAAACAATTTACTCTTATGCAAGTGCACGCACTTAATAAAGTCTCAAGAAAGCTAGCCTCCTCTATAAAGGATGCTGGAATTCTGAGAGACTAGAAAATAAAGGGGCGTATAATGGATCACGAATGGGCGAGGTTCTTAGGTCTCCTACAGCCTGCTTCTTCTAAACGTAACCCTCCTTAACTCGAAATCGGATCAACAGAAACATCGGTTTATCAGTACCTGCTGTTTCGTTCCTGCCAAATTGCGTTAGATTATTTTCGTTACGTATTTCACATAAACTGCAATTTCTCAACAATGACTCGGATGGTTACTTGCTACTTACCTATGTGTTACTTCCACAGCGCAAAGATCCAGACAAATATTCACCGAATATTTGGTCTTTTGCTTTCGCTCCATCACTGGCAATGCCTCCGAAACAGAAAAATGCTCTTACACTGGAGCAAATGTTTGAAGTGAAGAGAAGTCAAACACAGATTTAAATCCAGAAGTCTACTCTCTCATCGATTGTAAGTTCAAGATAAAAATCTGGCAAACTGTTTCTTTGGTGCGTGAGGTCAGCTAAACATGAAGATGAAGACGATTCGCTGTTCGGATGGTTCCAATACATACGTTGACAGCAAAGTACAGATACAGTAGTTTGATTTTTTTTATAGGTCACTCAATCATTGGTACCCATAATAAGAGACAAAATGAACTAAACAGTTGTATTTGCCGTTTCAGATAAGGGACTATACATGAACATATTTTTAGAAAACCTCGCTAATTCTAATTTTGTTAAATCGAAGTAGATCTTTTAGTCCTTTTAAATTCGGCTAAATGTGATTCTATTGTGTATAAACAAGTATCTTAAAAAGGTAGGTTGAGGATTTACAGGCTATGGAAGTTAGCACATCTCTTGAGTCACTGTTATTTGTATTTCATTCCTTAAATCACTCTTTTCATGGGAATAGATGATTAAATGACGCAAGCTAGCTAAAGAGCAAAGCTTGATAATCAGTTATGTATAAAAATACATATACCACATTTAGTGAAGACAAGTTAATGATAAACATGTTTGTATCCCGGCCAATTACTAATCATCCCGGCCAATTACTAATCAATAGTTGTATTCTTCCCTGTTAAACTCACAGTGTAGAGGTAGAGTATGGATGAAGGGGATTCCACACTGAGCCACCTTTTGAGGCTAGTGTACGTTACACTCCGGAAGGAAGGGATGAGGTGAGAGCGCTCTACGGGCGTGTTGGAACCTAAACGACTACCGCGAGCCAACGTTAGGATCCCTAACGTGTGATGCAGATTCTTCATCTGGACATCACGGTTCGCCAAGCAACCACCTGCCAAGCGATAACCCCACCCATTTGCCGAGAACACCAGATACTGTTCGTACAGCCGCCACACAGCAACGTCAAACTCGCCCATCACCAACACTTCCCACTCTGAAAGACCGCATTGAAATGAAAGTGAAATGAAATGGACAGGAAATTCGCGGATGTAATATTATGCCTCCTAGCATTTGTCTAGTGACCCAGGAAAACTCCCGAAAAAAACCATAAATCAGGAAGGTCGGCCGCGCAAACTTAATCCAAACCTCACACGTTACGTCAAGCCATATCACTCGGTACCTGACAGTGAAAGCATGTACGAGTAGCTCCGAATGACTAATTCCTGATAAAGAGCAGAGCTTAATAAGGAATCGTACGTGAACACATCATTGCGTTACCAGCAAGCACATGTTTCATGGTAAAATTACTCATCAATAATTCTACTCTTGCATAAATTAATAGTGAATGTTCTTGTGTCAGTAACTGTGAAAGATTAAGAATAAAACTTAATCAAACCTGAGAAGATTCACATCCTAAAAACAAGTTACATTACAAGCAGGCTTATGTGCGTGGTCGAATAATTAATCAGTAATATTTTCCCATTTTAGTACAAGTATGTTGCATCAAGAAATTTTAAAACAATAAGAAGTTATGTGTAAAGATACACTTACTGAAAACAAGTTACATTATAAGCAATCTGTGTTCTTGGCCTAATTAGATATCAATAACTTTACTCTTCCCAGATAAATCCACAGTATTAGTATACTGTACCTGTAAGTCTAAATTAATAATGCCTGATAAATAGCAAAACTTCATAACCAAGTGTGCGTAAAGATTCAAAGCAAGTTAAATTATAAACAAGCTGGTAACAGTATCATAAGTGAATGAAATACTTTCTAAGACACTTTGTTATATACGACATTCATAGCTGAATGACAACAAAGTACTCAATTTTGCTAATACTGTGCATGCGCTGAAGAAAGTGCTAATCCAACAGTATTAGCGTAAGCTGTGAAATCAGCGATATTTGTAGTTGTTCTGAACACACTGTATCCAATTCATCTCCCTCAATCATCAACAAGCCTAACGTCAATGCAATCTTATAACATTCGTTTTCACGTATTTACTGCAGAATTCTAACATAAAACCCGTTATTTGGAACCCATTTGTATACATACTGTGGTATTTAAATACATTTATATACATAGTCCGAAACCAGGGCAATCTGTCGATTCCCCGCTACAGCCTGACAAATTATGTTTGTGGATATTCGTTTCTTTCTTTCCATGTTCTATTACCTTCTCTACTACTTGAGGAAGTATTGTATTCCACCCAAAAATTCGATGTCGAGATTTCATCGGAAATATATGTTTTGAGGCCCCCTGAATAAAAAAAAAGCATTTTAGAAAAAGGTCCGTGTGTGTGTGTGGGGGGGGGGGGTTGTGTGTGTGCGTGTGTGTGCGTGTGTGTGTGCGTGTGTGTGTGTGTGTGTGTGTGTGTGTCAGACTGTGGACAGCATAACTCAAAAGAGAAAAGTCGGTTGAAAACCAAAGTTGGTATTTAAGTTTAATGTCTTACAAGAATGCGACACGGATATTTTGAAGAAAATTGCTGCACCCTAAACCACCTTTACATGCAAAATTTTTCGAAAATGTTTATTTTCTTGAAAATGGCTAACGATTTTGATTAAAATGGCATATGTTTGAGATATTTTTGTGAGAAATGGAATATATATCTTGAATTTTCTAGCTATAGCCCATGAAGTCCTAGTTACTCTGGATGACTTTTGCATAACTGGTAAACCGTAAGAGATAGACCAAATCTTACCTACTACACAAAAAATGTAGATCTTGCTAAACCTCACAATTTATGTCTAAATAAATTGTTTTGTAGAGTGAAGGTTTACGGAGACATTCCTTGCTATTTGTGTGAGTTTTGGATAACTTATGCTTCCGTCAAATGGAACATCGTTATTCAGTTTTTATATGTTAAGCAAAGAGAACGAAACTCAACGCTTTAAAAGAGTTGACTTTCACTCAAAGCCTACTGTATTCCCATATTCCCCTTGCACCTACAAGAAAATAAGCAGTAAGATAACTTTTGCAAACGTTTATCTCAACTAACACGAAGAAGATTGAGTAGTAAGATTTTGGTTAGTACTAGAGCAGAGAAAGTCATGTGAGTGCAACAGATCAAATTCTTTTGTTTAATGGCACTCTTTAATACTAATCATATTCAATCAGTATTCCCCTTGCACGTTTTTCGCCGAGATGCTCATCAGCATGAACATCACAATCACAAAGTATTCGAATAAAGCGTGATCTGTTTAGGAAGTGTGGACTTGGAACAAAGTCGCCATCTGGTCCTAACAGCTTAAGTGACAGAAAACCCTGTGCTCTAAAACAAAATTCAAATTCCGAAAGGATTTACACTGGGAGAAAGCTAAGAGGTTTTGAACTTGGACTTTATGACGTTAATGTAACCCAAAATTAAACACTATGAATCACCGACTAAGACAAAAAGACAAGCGATGAGCGGAGATGGCCTCCTTTATGTCGATATTTTACTATGCAAATCCAAACATACCTACTTGCCTCGACATCATAACCAAGAACTTATATAAACAGTTCTAAACCCAAAACAAAACCTCCGGTAGATAGAGGCAGAGCCGCTGATGTAGTATTATAAAGAAAATTGCCAGCCAACTACACATCTAGCATTGAATGACGCAGGGGGCCCAACCACACACTATAATAGGTAGTAAAGAAAGTAACAATTTTAAAGAATGTATAGATGGGCTGTTTTGATACGACACCGAACTAATATAACAGTCCCATACCTTTTATTTTAACTAGTACAAAGTTTGAAAGTGCTCAAAGAATTGGCACAAACAATTGAATGGTTTATGTGATCTCTGACTCTCTCTGTCTCTGTCTTTCTGTCTTTCTGTCTGTCTGTCCCTGTCGGTCTCTGTCTGTCCCTGTCTGTCTCTGTGTGTTCCTGTCTGTCTCTGTGTGTCCGTGTCTGTCTCGGTCTGTCTATGTCTCTGTCTCTGTCTGTCTGTCTATGTCTCTGTCTGTCTCTATCTGTCTGTCTCTATCTGTCTGTCCCTGTCGGTCTCTGTCTCTCCCTGTCTATCCCTGTCTGTCTGTCTCTGTCCGTGTCTGTCCGTCTCTGTCCGTCTCGGTCCGTCTCGGTCCGTCTCGGTCCGTCTCGGTCCGTCTCGGTCCGTCTCGGTCCGTCTCGGTCCGTCTCGGTCCGTCTCGGTCCGTCTCGGTCCGTCTCGGTCCGTCTCGGTCCGTCTCGGTCCGTCTCGGTCCGTCTCGGTCCGTCTCGGTCCGTCTCGGTCCGTCTCGGTCCGTCTCGGTCCGTCCCGGTCCGTCCCGGTCCGTCCCGGTCCGTCCCGGTCCGTCCCGGTCCGTCCCGGTCCGTCCCGGTCCGTCCCGGTCCGTCCCGGTCCGTCCCGGTCCGTCTCGGTCCGTCTCGGTCCGTCTCGGTCTGTCTCGGTCTGTCTCGGTCTGTCCCGGTCTGTCCCTGTCTGTCCCTGTCTGTCCCTGTCTGTCCCTGTCTGTCCCTGTCTGTCCCTGTCTGTCCCTGTCTGTCCCTGTCTGTCCCTGTCTGTCCCTGTCTGCCTCTGTCTGCCTCTGTCTGCCTCTGTCTGCCTCTGTCTGCCTCTGTCTGCCTCTGTCTGCCTCTGTCTGCCTCTGTCTGCCTCTGTCTGCCTCTGTCTGCCTCTGTCTGTCTGTCTGTCTGTCTGTCTGTCTGTCTGTCTGTCTGTCTGTCTGTGTGTCTCTCTCTCTCAGACACGCACATGCACACAACGCAAACCATAAAATAAAACTGATACCGAACATTTCTGATAAATTTCGAAACTAAAAAAGTAACGAATGAGCTGTTCTGAAGCAAATGTATAATTTTCAGTTCTTTTTTACTTTCTCTACTGGTAAGTAGGAGAAGTATTGTATTCCACCCAAAAATTCGAAGTCGAGATTTCACCGGAAATACATGTTTTGAGGCCCCCTGAATCCAAAAAAAGCATTTTTAGAAAAAGGTCGGTGTGTGTCTGTGTGTCTGTCAGTCTGTCACTCTGTCAGTCTGTGGACAGCATAGCTCACAAACGAAAAGTCGGTTAAAAACCAAAGTTGATATTTAAGTTTAATGTCGTTCAAGGATGTGACACGAAGATTTTTAAGAAAATAGCCCCACCCTAAACTACCCTTTATATGGAAAATTTTGATTTTCTTGAAAATGGCTCTAACGATTTTGATTAAAATGTCATATGTTTGAGATATTTTTATGACAAATGAAATGTATATCTTGAATTTTCTGGCTATAGCCCCTGTAGTCGTATTTACTCTGGACGACTTTTGCATAACTGGTAAACCGTTAGAGATAGACCAAATTATACTATACAAAAAATGTAGATCTTGCTAAAATACTTAATTTATGTCTCAATAAATTTTCTTGTAGGGTGAACCATTTCGGAGATATACCTTGTTATGTGTGTGAGTTTCGGAAAACTTGGAACTTTCATGAAATGGGTCATCGTTGTTCATTTTTTTATATGTTACGTGTACAAAGAGAACAGAATCTCAAAGCTTTAAAAGATTTGACTATCGCACAAAGCCTACTGTATTCCAATATTCCCCTTGCACCTACAAGGAAATAAGCAATAAGATAATTTGTACAAATGTTTATTTTAACTAACACGAAGAAGATATAGGAATAAGAGTTTGTAAGAATGGTTAGTACAAGAGTAGAGAAAGTCATGTGAGTGCAACACATCAGATTTTTTCGATAAGAATGGCCAAACTGATGTGAAACATGGCATATAACATAGCTTAGTGAATACGCTGTATGACATTTTAATTATTCTCCTCGATTATTTGTATTTACTGCATTTCAATAGGAAGAATTTTCAAATTAAACTATCATCATTGTTGTTGTTATTATTATTCGTGAATATGAAATATACATAATTCTGAATCGGATAGTGCCATTTTCTGATCACCACAGGAAACAGAAATACTATAAGCAAATAGTAAAAAGTTGCTATTAAATATTTTACATGGATTTAATTTTATTGCCGGTTTCAAAGCATACGCAGGGTGGAGGTGAAATAATTTTGCAGACTTTAAGAACAAATTCGTCATACTGCGAAAAACAAGAATGTCTACTACCAAAAGGCAAACATTTATTGTATTCCATATAAAATACTTTTGTCCAAACTTTTACCATCAACTTGCTGGATTACTGTTCATTAAACGTTTGTAATTATGACTATTTTCATTTAAAATTAAAGAAACAACAGTGTTTTCCTTTGGTGTCTTTCAACGGGATAAATGATTTTGTATAAATTAATGTTGAAAAGTCCTTAATTCTGCTAGAACTGGCAACATCACAACAGCTGCATTTATTTCCTTTCGATATCGATGTAGATCTCTGGGAATGTTTACTTGAACTTAAGTGATTGCTATTCTATTAAAGCCACAAAAGGAGCATAGACATTTCCTGGTGTATATATGGAACATTTCCTCTAAATTGTTTCTTCAAATTTACATCCCGGAGGTAAGTTCATATATTTTGAATTCATCCCCAATCATGTCTGTTAATTTTAATGTCAGGAACATTATGGTTACTATTTGTTTCTAAAACTACCAATTAAATAATGTGACTTGTGGAATTGTTTAGGCACGAACAGCAATGTCAATTTAGTTTACTTACATTTCTTGAACTGCTATAATATCTGTCACACATATTCACACATATAAGTCTTATCTCTAGGGACCAACATTCATACAGCAAACAAAAGGTTGCGGAGTTTGGACTATAGGAAGTGGGAGGGGTCAGATTGCAACACAGAGGAGGAGAGGCACAGTCGACACAAAACACTGTAGATAATGTTGCTGCAAAACTTACATTCAATGCTGTCACCATTTACAGTAAAATGTTCACTCCCAAATTATTGTACAAGTTCAGCAATACATAAATATTTCAATTTTCGTGCTGTAGGCATTTTACTATTTGTGTGGAACTAGTAAACGCACTCGAGAAACACTATGCGCTGCAGGCAGTGAACCCATTTGTTTGTACTGTCACCGTACGCGCGCATTGACGTCACGCTCTATCCATGTGGCGGATAACTTGCGATCACCTCATTTCATGATAGCTGTATAAGGATTCTAAATCTACTTATCAGAAACATTAGTGCTGCAAATTTCACTAACGCTAGTTCTTTGGCGCCCATGTCTCATAAGTGTATAGTTATTCATGTTCGCGAAAGTACTTCCAAAATTTTCTGCATCATGTTATGCAATTTCCTGTAGGTAGGTAGATGTACATAGATGCTGGCATTAAGCACATTCCTCCTATCTTAAGATGTGTATATTAAAAACACACTTGCCTGCTGGCCATACCTAAACAGTTGTCCATAAAATTCGTTTAGGAGTATTGCAGGTGGAGTGTCAATTTGCAAATTTATATTAAAAATAATGCTTTCGTGAAGCTTTAGCAACTACTAGTGCCACATTGTTAAATTCAACACAGAATAGCAGTATTAGCCGCTTTAGAGGTATTTCACACCAAGAGTGACATAACCTTTGGAATGCTTGTTTTCATTTCAAGTAAAGAATTGCATAGTCACATAAATATCACTGCAGTATGGCATTGTATCCTAATTAAAACTCACCTTTTAAAATACGTACATACATAATATGTGTACACAAACTTTAAAACCGCTTAATATCAGTAACAGTTACATACGGGTTCACTACCTTACCACGGCACAAGCCACTCAAATGGAACAGACCAGATATTCAGCCCTTGAAATACATCAAATAAAATCTTCGTAGAATTTGAGATAATGCTTCCATACGGTGGAATGAACAGTAACCTCATTTTTCCCCCAGAATTTTCTGATGTCTCTTGCACCAGCGAAAAAAATCTGAATTCAATGCATGGCCAACAATGCATAAATGGTTTTTGTAGAGCATTAGCTCAGGGGAAGACAGGTAACGCTGCTGTGACGTCAGCCCACTGAGCACACATGCTCTCAGAGCAAGCCAGTTGAACGTGTGACGTCACAGCGGGCAAGAGGAAATGGGATATGGGACATCGTAATCTTAATGCTCACTGTTTCAATTACGGAATAGTCACAGATTATAAATAATTACATTTCGGCTTTATGCCATATATATATAATTCTAGTTTATGTGAACAGTCATGTTATAACGCAAATAGAACAGAAATTATAACTATTTTGCCTGAGCATGAGGAGAGCTATACAGAACAATTAGGTGGACATTTTCCGACATTTGTCGTTTCGCTTTTCTGTAACTAGTTTGTCAATGTTACGGCGTAATGTACGGCACATTTGTAACCGAAGACTGCATGTTAGATTGTGATCTGACAATATTCTTCGGGATTTTGACTTGGAAAGGTTCATAACCAAAAAGAATTGTTCGCACACATACGTGGAACCAAACATACATAATACCCGTGCAACAAGGGCATACAACCTCAGAAATCTGGTTTGAGGAACATTCTTATAACAATTAGCCAAGTCTTCCTTGTGTTTATATTTGTCCTTCAGCAAATCGTCGTACTGTAAATTTATCAATTCAATTTGCAACCGGCTAGAAACATTGTTAACATCCAATGAATACAGGGTCGCAAAGATCTGAAACGTAGTTGACAATGTTTCTACATCTTGAAGCCTGGTCTCAAACTGGTGTGAAACACGGAGAACTGAACACTTGCGCCGCTGATCTAGGCTGCATAGCAATACACTGCTCTCGCCTGACGTCACACGAACGTACAAGCTGGCTCTTCGTTTAAATACGTCACACGGCCCGAAGTTGTCTTCCCCTGCATTAGCTCATTGCGCTGCCAGCAGTTAAGTTGTCACATACTTCTAAATGCGATTATCTAGTTAACGGTGTATTTAATTACAAAAAGAGTTTTTTTAACTGATACCCACTCCTTCACTGTGCAGGATTATTACAGTTCCATCGTGTATAACACGCACGTTGCTATGAGAGAAAAGGAGAGTGTGACGTAGAGAGATAAGCGGATAAGTCTGGAAAGGGAGGGAAAGAGAAAAGAGTACAGAGGGAGATAGAGGGAGGGAGGGACGGAGAGAGAGAGGGAGAGAGAGTGAGAGAGAGAGAGAGAGCTAGGGATAGAGGAACAGAGAAAGGAAAGAAGAATCTCCGCAGTTAATAACAAATTAGGCTTCTGCTAATATTAAATAAAGACAACTTATTTCTTATCTAAGCTATACTTCCCTCTTTTTTCCTTTCATAGTGCTGAATTGTCTGCGAGTGCGAATGTAAAAATAAAATTCTGAATAACTCAACCAATGTATCACACTACGCAATAGTATTAAGGGCTTTTTTATGGTTTCATCTTTATAGACCCCTCGAAATTCTTTGGTTATATCAGGCACTTTGACTTTGATGGTGTTACTACTTATTTAAATATAGGTTCCTTAACGTTGATTTTTTATCATTTTTAACATCAAATGCACATCGCCACATTTAACATTGAATATGCTCACTTTGACTCCCACATTCATACTTCTAGGCTCCTTGGGTGATAGGTAATTATTCTGCGCAAAGAAAAAAATTTAATCCTTAAGCACAGCCAGGAATCAAACCAGAGACCTCTTGATTGAAAAGTTACAACCCTGAGCACTCTAACGTAGAGACAGTGCTTAAGAGTTTAATTTAGACATTACAGGCAATGATAAATTCATGCAGTAATACATGCTCTAAACTGCATAAAACTTTTCTAATAAAATTGTGTTATTCTTAGTACTATAAAGGAATGTTGGGAATATAAAATGCCCAATGCTTTGGTTTTTTCAATAAAAATGAGTATTGTATAATATAAACCTATGTGGACCGTAACATTGTATTATAGTTATTGTGATATTATGAGGAACAAGTTAGTTAAACATATATTCCAACAACAGCTGATAGCTAAAAAAAGAAAAGTTAGTCGATTTCTACCAATTAATATCCACGATTTGGCATTACATAAGGACGCTTCCATAGGTGGTTTATTTGGTACAGTGTAAACTTTTAGTTCTGTAATGATTTTCAACCCTTTAAAAACATTTGTTACGTTCCACGACCTTCTCTGCCCTCTGACACTTATTTGTGAGTATGGGAATTATTCTTACAGGACGACATTGTCCTAACCACAATAAAATACTCTGTGGCAATATGCCGAAATCATTTATATGATAACCATAACATTTAAATTTGAAAATTCTAATAATATAAATTAAATAATCATTTAACTGTACCATATACCATATAGTAACAAAAACATTTTTTTAAACTTTTTTATGTATTTATTTAAAACATCTGTACGTTATTCTGTGTCACATGGTAAACCTTTATATAAGGTCAGATTTAACAATAATAAATTATCTCTACTTCATTTTAACCGAGATATATCGTTGCATCTGAGAGTTCGTTATGGATAGAAAGGAAATAGCAACAGTCAAATGTTTAAGAACAGGGCGCTGTATGATAGCCTTAAAATACCGTACTTTTTCCATGCAGTCGCAAGAAACAACTGAATATTGACAAGGCTTTAAGAGAATAGCAAACTGTAGAACAATTTGAACCATTAATAACGAATAACTTGGAAATGGTTGATGCCACCCCAAAAAGTTCTTTATAATAAGTTGTGCCTTTTAAAGAGTTCGGCGGCGCCGTGGCCGAGCGGTTAGCGCGCTCGCCTACCACCTAGGCGGCCCGGGTTGGATCCCAGGGACCCACATGTGGTATTCGTGGTGGACGAAGCAGCGTCAGGGCGGGTTTTCTCCGGGTGCTCCGGTTTCCCCCGCCATCTCATTCCACCGGTGCTCCATCTTCATTCCATGTGTCATCAGTGCCACCGTCTGCGGTGCCGTAGTAGTAAAAGCGGGCGTTAAACACTACAACAACTTAAAGAGTTCTACTTTTTTGCAGTGCACGCTTTCGTTTATAGCTTATCGTTACCATATTTTGAATTATCAGAAAATTAAATATACGTATTTTGTATGACACAAATACTTCTATTCAGTGGTATCTTAAACAATTTTCTTGGTTGGGGGATTTTCTCGGAAATCTTTTTTGAAGGTTATTGAACTTAAATAGCAAGGTTTGTTAAACTTTTGGTTTTCTAAATAAGCTATTGCAACAAGACAATCCTTGCTACAAGTGTTGGGGATGACGGTTCGAAGCAGAGTATGACTATTTCCTCTCGTCGTTATACATTGTCGTCGTAACTATTAAAGTTGACAATGTTCTCCACTGATTAACACTATATAGATGATTTCTGTAGATCACCCTTCCTGCGTAGCTCGAGCAATGAATATCATTATCTCAGGGTGTGCGTGGGTGGAAAGGATGACACTGGTTTCGAATTTTAATTATGTATCACTTTTAAATACTGTTGCCAAGAGATACGCCGACCAATTGTGAAATTGTGGAGCTATAACTCAGCAATCCACACTAAAGATATATTAATACCTAAACTTTTAGAAGCACTTCTGTTTAATCGTTGCTCTTTACAAACTTGGAACTTCTCGCTTCCATCAGTATTGATAGACAAACGAATAATGACGCCAGAATCAGAACAAACGCTCAGAACATTCCCGCTTTCGAGATTACCACGTCCTTTACTTGTTTTCTATTTATATTTACTTCTATTTATTTTAAATCATTACAATATTTATTATTGTTCCTATTATTATTATTATTATTATTATTATTATTATTATTATTATTATTATTATTATTATTATTATTATTATTATTATTATTATTATTATTATTATTATTATTATTATTATTATTATTATCATTATTATCATTATTATCATTATTATCATTATCATCATTATCATCATTATCATCATTATCATCATTATCATCATTATCATCATTATCATTATTATCATTATTATCATTATTATCATTATTATCATTATTATCATTATTATCATTATTATCATTATTATCATTATTATCATTATTATCATTATTATCATTATTATCATTATTATCATTATTATCATTATTATCATTATTATTATTATTATTATTATTATTATTATTATTATTATTATTATTATTATTATTATTATTATTTATTATTAAATACTTTATTTCATTTTCATTTGATTAATTACTCTTTTTAAATTAGTTTTTCTAAAAATGCTGTTTTTGTGGGGGTGACTCAGGATACCTTTTACAATGAAGTATATAATTGGTAAAACTTCTCTATGCGATAAGTTAATTCCTTACAGGCTATTCTTTCATTCATTTCTTTCATATAATTTGTTTATTGAATGTTAGACAAAATAAACTGTTTCACATAGGATTACCAGCCTAAGTCAAAAAAGTGGATGAAGTGATAGTGACGTTTTGAATGCATCACAATGTCTTTGACATTATATGTTTTCTGTATTACCATGTATAAAGAAAATTGAGGTATAGCATTTATATTATATTACTTTCGGCATCGAAATTTTTTGTGAAATGCAATATGTTTTGTACTAGTAAGAAGTAGATAAGTAAAACTCCTTGATTTGATAGATACCCTTAAACGTACATTTCTAGTGAAAACATTCAAATTAATAATTTAACTCCAACAAATAATATGAAAAGTGAAAATATACCAACTATTTTCCTTCTGACCTACAATTTTTATTATAGAACATTTAAAATCTGATGTGTTACCCTTGCATAACATTCTCTACTGTTGTATTAACTATTCCTACAAACACTTAGTGTTCCTCTGTCTTCTGCATGTCAGTCGAGATAAACATCTGCAGAAATATATTGCTAGTATTCTTGTAGGTGCAGGGGGAATATGAGAGAAAATCCAGTACTTGGACAGCTATTCTATTTAAAGAGTCTCATAAAAGTACGCCTACTGATCTGTAAAAAATCTAAATATGAAGGATAAAATATTATAAATATCTGAGAGATAAAGTGTAATAATCTATAAAATTATGAATTTTGGAAATAGGACAGATAACCGTTTTAGAATTATTTATTTAGTAGTTTAGTGCAGTATACGGATAGTTGTGTAAAATATACTAAGAATCACGGATAATTAGTAAAGAAATATCTTCTAAAACACTTAATTGTAATTCAAAAGGTCGGAACAAATTAACAGTAAATTTATTAATCACTCCACGATTACCAAAATGTAGACCAATCACTTCCCAATTTTGTATTTGTCTCTTAAGTAAGGAGCAAGGCTCGGAGTGTTTTTTTTAATCTAAATTACGTCTATTATTTCATAAAAAAATAAGGTGAAAATATGTTGCCAATTTAATTTCCAAACCATCGCAATGTATACGTTCAAATAAATCGTAATTTATTATTCCTAGATATAAAATCCTCTTAATATTTCCACAAACCAGTATGTATCTTCAAACTTAAACGAACAAGATATGTGTATTTATGTCACCAAGTAATATGTGTAATTACCAATTCCTTATAGCAGTATTTAGAAAATCAAATGAGTTGTCATGGTTTCCATTAGGCTTTGAGTGATAACCAAATCTTTTAAAGCTGGTCGCTATAAGAAGGCTCTTTGCACAGCTAAGATATAAAATCTGAGTGTTACACTCGCATGACTTTCTCTACTTTTGTACTAACCATTGTTACAAACTCTTATTCTTTTATCTTCTTCTTGTTAGTTAAGATAAACTTTGGCAGAAATTATCTTATTGTTTATTTTCTTATAGGTCCAAAGGCAATGTGGGAATGCAACAGGCTTTGAGCAATAGTCAAATCTTTTAAAGCTTTGAGATTCCGTTTTCTTTGCACGGCTAAGATATAAAAAATGAATCAAGATCTTTCATTTGACGAAAGTTTTAAGTAATCCAAAAACTCGCACAAATAACAAGGAATATAGCCGAAATGGTTCAATCTAAAAAAATCATCCGGACATAAATGGTAAGTTTTAACAATATCTACGTTTTGTATAGTAGTATTTGATCTATATTACGGTTTATCAGTTATGAAAAGTCATCCAGAGTAAATAGGACTACATAGGCTGTAGCCAGAAAATTCAAAATATGCATTTCGATTACCAAACAATATCTCAGATATATGGCATTTTAATCAAAATCGTTAGCCGTTTTCGAAAAACTTTACATGTAAAAGGCAGTTTTGGGTGAAGGAATTTTCGTGTCACCATTAAAAGTCACTTAATACAATCTTTGGTTTTTAACCGACTTTTCATTTTCGAGTTATGCTTCCCACATACTGACAGACTGAGTGTCAGACAGACAGACACATATGGACCTCTTTCTAAATTTTTTTTTTTTCAGGGGGCCTCGAAACATATATTTAGGATGAGGTCTCAATATCGAATCTTTAGGTGGAATACAATATTTCCTCTACTTGCTATACGTAGTAGAGAAAGTAAAAACTGTTTTTCTTCTTTTACTCAGGGGCCTCAAAACTTATATTTCTGATGACATTTTGACATCGAATTTTGGGGTGGAATACAATACTTCGTCTCCTTACTATACGTAGCAGATAAAAGCAGATAAAGTAAAAAACCGAGAATGGGCCAATGGGCCAATGCCACATCACATTTTATTTCAGATTTCAAAAGTGCTCATACAAGGTAAACAGTACAGTATATCATATTGAAATGCGTAAGTGATAAATATATCATTGGAGAACGATGAAGAGCTTGAAAATAAGAGACAAAGTGGAATACTTTCTACTTCCAATTTGGTTAACACATTTGTATTGCACACTATTTGTTTCGAGGATAGTGAATAATTTAAACAGTACTGAAAATTACATTAACTCTCTAAGCTCTTTTAAATGGTGGTTTCATAACAGTCACTAACATTGTTGACCCCCTGCAATCACAGAACCTTCCCTTCACACTTTTGCACTAACTATACTTACAAACACATATTCTTATCTGCTTAATGTTAATCGAGATACATATTGGCAAATTCATTTAACAGGGAGTATCTTGGAAATGGTTTACTCAAAATAAAAACGAAGTATTTTACATAAATTGTGTGTTTTAAAGACATTCACATTTATATTCAGTAAGATTTTGTCTGTCTCTTACTGTTTACTATTTATACAAAAATCATCCAGGATGATGAGAACATTCCCAGAAAACTCAAGGTATGACTTAGAAATGACCATGGAATCCCCTGCTTATGTCCGTCACTGGATACTGACTGTTTGTCCCTCCAACTGAGAAGTGGACTGGGGATAGCCGTTCAAAGAGAGAAGGTTGGACATCCCTAGTGTAAGTATAGGAAAATTCAAACCAATAATAAGCAGTATTGGAATGATTAGCTCCATAAAAATGTATTTGACATTTTTCTACTTTGTGTGTAGTAAAATGGGTTACAGTCTACTGGTTCTGAAAAAGTCATCGAGAGTGAAAAGAACTTCAGAGGCTATTGCCAGAAAATTTAAGATATATGTTCCATTTATCATGAAAACATCTTTAACCAATGGTAATTTACTCAACATCGTTGATGTCTTCCTAAGAAAAGCAATTCAAAAGTGATTTGGGCGGAAGGGGGGGGGGGGCAGATTCTCTTAAAAATCTTCGTGTCACATCCTTGGATCCTGCTGAGCTTAAATACCATTGTTTCTCGTTTTTTGAGCTATACACATGCACGGCGTTTCTTTAAAATGCTTTCATTTTGCCTTCGGGGGGTTTCAAAACATGTATTTCCGGTGAGACCTGTATCGAAAATGTGGGTGGAATACAATAGTTGTCCCACGTGCAATTAGGTAGTAGAGAAACTAAACAGAAGCTAAGAACACAAATTGTTTAAATTTGACTATTAACTATTATTATAATCCAAGCATGTAATAATAAATATATGGAAAGTATGTCTTAATATATTTCATGCATTTATGTGACAAAACGCCAGATGGATATGATTATCAGCAATGATTGCAAGAAATTCAACGTCTAATCTTGAAGGCATGAACAGAAATTTGACCAACAGCAATTAAGTTTAAATTCTATTCGTAAAATATTATCAAGACGTCTTAGCAAAGTGAACAATACTCGCATGTTATATGAAGTAATACGGTGCCCACATTTTCGTAACAATCGGGGCAAGTGAGCAAGCAAGCAATGTTTGATAATATCAAAACAAATTAATATAATTTATAACATTCTTACGTTCTCTAAGAGGTATATAGTGGGAAGCACTTTTTGTGCGTCTGTAAACAAAATAAATAAAAAACGAAAGTCGTTCAAAACAAAACTTGGTATTTAACTTCAGCATCTTCGAAGGATGCGCTGAAAGTTTTCAAGAAAATCCTCCTACAGTTAGGTACCCTTCATATGGCAAATTTTTCGAAACTTTTGGTTTTATCAAAAATGGCTAACGATTTACATTAATATACCAAATCTTTAACACATTTTCACGATAAATAAAACATATATTTTAAATTTTCTGGCAATAGCCACTGTAGCAGTCATTCTGGATACCATTTACACAACTGGTAAACCATAAGAGACAAACTCTTAGTACACAAAAAATGCAGCTCTCGTCAAAACCCAAAACTTATGTAATGTTTACTTTCGCTACCACGTATAAGTAGGAGAAATATGGTATCCCACCCAAAAATTCAATGTCAATTTCACCAGAAATATATGTTTTGAGGCCCCCTGAGATAGGGTGGGTGTGGTTGGATGGGTGTCTGTAAACAGCATAACTCAAAAACGAAAAGTCGGTTAAAAACAAAAGTTGGTATCTAAGTTTAACATATAATACTTCAAGAATGTGATACGAATATTTTGAAGAAAATTTCTCCACCCTAACCTACCCTTCACATGGAAAATTTTGGTTTTCTCGAAAATGGCTAACGATTTTGATTAAAATGCTTTATGTTTAAGATATTTTTATGGCAAATGAAATGTATACTTTGAATTTCCTGGCTATAGCCCTGATATTTCCATTTACTCTTGATGACTTTTGCATAACAGGTAAACCGTAAGAGATAGACCAAACCTTACTACACAAAAGGTAGATTCCGTTAAAACATACGATTTATGTCCAAATGAATTTTTTTGTGGAATGAAGAGATATTCCTTGTTATCTGTATGCGTTTTGCAATACTAATATTTTCCAAAAATGGAAAATCGTTATTCATTTTTTATATCTTATTCCTGTAAAGAGAATGAAATTTCAAGATTTAAAAAATTTACTATCGCTCAAAGCCTACTGTATTCCCATTTTCCCCTTCTACCTACAAGAAAATGAACAGTAAGACAATTTCTGAAAATGGTTTTCTCGACTTACCTAAAGAAGATAGAGGAATAAGATCAAATTGGGAAGCTCTCACGGCTGGTGTCACAAAATAGAAAATGATTATCCGGATTTGTGGATCGTGGTCTAGTGGAAATTCTCCTTCGGGATGTTTCGTTCGAAGCTGCGTCGAACAAAACATCTGGAGGGAGATTTTCCACTAAACCACGGCCCACAAGGCCAAATAATAATTTTCTAGGGGAATAAGAGTTTATAAGAATAGTTATTACAGGAGCATAGAAAGTCATGTGAGTGCAACACATCAGATTTTTGTGAAGATAACCGATTGTGAAGTATTTTTTGGTAGTGTGCTGCTCTTTTTTGTTTTCCCTATTACGTATTTACAGTAAGTAGGGAAAATATTGCATTTTAATCAAGAATTCCACAGCAAGCAATTCGGCAAAACTACATGTTTTGAAATACCCTTGCAAATTTAGAAAGATTTCTTTGTCTGCGGGCACCTTGTGTGTGTATGTGTATGCGCATGTATGTGTGTATGTGTGTGTGTGTGTGTGTGTGTGTGTGTGTGTGTGTGTGTGTGTGTGAGAGAGAGAGAGAGAGAGAGAGAGAGATAGAGAGCGTGAGAGATTGTGTGTGAACAGCGTAACTCAAAAACGAGAAGCTGGTTGAATGCCAAACTTGATCAGGCTAAAAAATGGCTAACAATTTTGATTAAAATACAATATGTTTACGACATTTGTAGGCCAAATGAAATATACATCATGAATTTCCCTGTTTAAAAATCCTATTCGTTCTGAATAACCTAAGCATAGCTGATAAACCCCAAGGAATAGACAAAATCTTCTACCCAAAACTTGTATCGTTTAAAACACAATTTATGTCAAATAAAACTTCTTGTGGAGATAACTATTTTTCTTCCTTGTCATTAGCTCGGAATTTTAACTACTTACATATATTTTTTTCAAATAAGATGTGTTTATTCACTTTTATGGTGTCCATGCACAGATAATGGAGACATATCTTGGTGTCACGTACTTGGAAACTGTTGAACTTTAATACTAAGTTTTTTGCTTTTGTGTTATGTTAGGGCTATAAAATACGCACGCGCACATGCACACATATTTTTATAAAAATGCTTTCCTTCTGGATTCACGGATTTCCGGTAGAACCTAGTATCAAAATTGTGGGTGGAATACAATACTTCCCCCACTTTTTATAAGAACGTAGTAAAAGGAGTCAAAGACCCAAGTAACGTTAAATTGTTAAAATATGACTATCAAATATTATAATCCAAGTGCACAGGAGGATTTGGTATACCCATGCATTTAAGTGGCAAATCACACTGAATGCGAGACATTTAAGTTTTCGCCATGACAGCATAAGCAGAAATTTTATAAAAAGTAGTTAAACCGAAAGTCTAATGCAAAATACTCTCAAGAATTCCTAGGAAAATGAGCCTTTCTTGCCTATTATATTAAATAACAGTGCCGAAATTTTGTTATCAATCGGGATGAGCGAGTAAGCAAGCATCGGTTTAAAACATCAAAACAAATTAATATATCAGCATCTTGGAAGGATGTGGAAGAAAAACTCCCACAGTTAGCCATCCTAATACTGAAATGTTTCCAAAAGGTTTGATGTTCTCAAAAATGGCTGACGATGGACTACCCTGTAGACTGTGAACTACTTTTGCATAAGTGGCAAACTGTAAGAGATGCTATTACTCCACAAAAACTAAATCTTGTTAAGGCACATATTTCATATCCTTTTTTTTTTTTTTTTTTTTTTAAGATAACCATTTTCGAGATATTTTTTGTGTTATACTTTTCTCAAATGCGAAGTGTTATTCGGTTTTTACTTTCTCTATTATGTACCTACAGTAGGCAGGAGCAGTGCTGTATTTCACTCAAAAATTTGATACCAAGACTTTAGCGAAACATATATTTTGAGAAACTGTATGTCCCCAAAAATAATCAGAAGAGCTGTGCCCATTTGTCTGTCCGCCTGCAGAAGCGCGTATTCGTGTGTGTGTGTGTGTGTGTGTGTGTGTGTGTGTGTGTGTGTGTGTGTGTGTGTGTGTGTGTGTGTGTGTGTGTGTGTGTGTGTGTGTGCGCGTGCGTGCGTGCGTGCGTGTATGCGTTTATCTGTGTACATGGTTATATGTGTGTATGTGTGTTTATGAATAAACACAAGTTGCTTGAATACCAAACCTGGTATTTAAGTTTAGCGTACTCCAAAGATGGAATACGAAGATTTTCACCAGAATTTCCACAATCCAGATTACCCTTTACATGAAATATTTCCCGAAACTTTTCCTCAAGTAAAACTTATATAATTCTAAATGCCTTTAGTATTGCTGTTAAACCCTAAGAAGTGCACAAAATTGTACTACCCAGAAGCGTTATATCTCGTTAACACAAATAAATTGTTTCTTGGAGATAACCATTTTCCAGATCTTCTTTATTGATCTGAATTTTCAACTGTTTATACTTTTTTCAAACACGATATTATTATTCGCTTTTTATGTGCTATTTCTGCAAACAGAATGGATTGTCAAAGTCATCATGCAGCGAGCATTAAATATTGCCTAAACCTACTGTATTCCCGTATCCCATTGTACTTTTAACACTTATATAAACGATTACCTGTATTAACATAAAGTAGATATAGGAATCAGTCATTTTAAACTTAATTTATAAAGGAGTGAGTAGAGTATATAATTTGATGCACACATATCTTTTAACTTATGCATCAATATTGCAGCAGTATTTCTATCATGAATTGTGTGACTCAGCATTTAGAGCAATCTGAATTATCACTGCATAGTGTCAAAATTATACTAATCATAGCACAGTATTTATTATGAAACAAAAACACTTACATATGAGTCACGAATTCCCATTCACTGTTCATCCCGCATTTGTCACGTACAGCATAGTCACTTCTTGAGCTTGCCTGTCCCGGAACTCACTGCGAAGTAAATAACGAAAACAGAGCCTTGAGCACGTACCCTTCAAAGAAACGAGTCGATTGGTTCACACAGAATGCTCGACTAAAACAGACACCTGTGGGCCAGTTTAACTTGGTATTCGAAACCTGGGCTTGCATGATGCTTCACGCTTCATTTATTATCTGTAACATTATGTGAATCATTAACAGAATGCTTTAAATACTATTCTAAGACATCCATCCTTCCGACCCGAAATCTACCAAATCTTCACTTATTAAGGACTGTAAACACTTTTGAGTTATTCTCTCTCTCTTAATGTATCTCTCTCACTCTCTCTATATGTGCGCGCGCGCGCGCGCGTGTGTGTGTGTGTGTGTGTGTGTGTGTGTGTGTGTGTGTGTGTGTGTGTGTGTGTGTAATCCGGTGTTCATAACTGCTGACCCTGTCTTCCGGAAACCAAACGTCATTCCTCCCTGTCTCTCCACTGTTCAGGATCCAAATTTCTGGAAGCCATTGCCTTCAGAGGCTGGTTGACCTCTTTTCCTTTTTACTTTCCCTAATACGTTCATAAAAGTAGAGGAAGTATTATATTCAACCCAAAAATTCGATGTCAAGATTTCACCGGAAATGTTTTGAAGCCCCTGAATAAAAAAAGCAGTTTTGGAAAGAGGTCCGTGTGTACATGTGTGTGTGTGTGTGTGTGTGTGTGTGTGTGCGTGTGTGTGTGTGTGTCTGTCTGTATGTCTGTCTGCCTGTGCGCCTGTCAGTCTGTGGACAGCATAACTCAAAATCGAAAACTAAGTTAAAAACCAAAGTTCGTATTTAAGTTTAATTTATTTTAAGGATGCGACACGAAGATTTTGAAGAAAATTGTTGCACTCTAAACTACCCTTTACATGGAAAATTTTTAGAAAATTTTGATTTTCTTTTCTACTTCTGTCAAATGGAACATCGCTATTCACTTTTTATATGTTAACCATGCAAAGAGAACGGAATTTGAAAGCTTTAAAAGATTTGACTATCGCTCAAAGCCATATTCCCGTTGCACGTGCAAGAAAACAAGCAATAAGATAATTTCTGCAAATGTTGATCTCAACTAACACGAAGAAGATAGAAGAATAAGAGTTTGCAGGAATCATCAATACAAGAGCAGAGAAAGTCATATGAGTGCAACACATCAGATTTTTTCTGGTGGAATCCACTCCATAATTTGACGTAGAAGTCGTTCCTCCGTCATTCTTTTTACGTGTTCATACCAGTGTAGTCATTTGGTTTCTACTATATCTGTTCTGTCTGGGTCTTCCTCTACGTTCATAATTTATCTTATGTGTCTATTCTTCATTTTTGTTCTTTTCTTGATTTTCCTGCTGACCTTAAAACATCATTTCTGTGGCTAAAATTTTCTTTTGACTCCTGTTAGGGATTTGCCATACTTCTGCACTACAGGTAAGTATACTTTCAATTACTGTAATGTATATTTGTAATTTACTAGCTTTTGTTATATGCTTGTTCCACCAAATTGAATTTAGAGCATTAATTGCTTTCTTTGTTTCGAAAATTCTGTGCTCAGTTTCTGTATTGTATTTCCCATGTTCATCTCTTTTTGCTCACTCTGAATTCAAATGTTGCATAGCAATGGAACTTTTGTCTAGGAAAAGACATGCATGTATATTGCTGATAATACTCACTTATAAGTATTCGGAAATTAATTAGAAAATACAAAAATTATATATTTAATTTAATTAATTATAAATTATATAAATTTCAGAATGTATGTGGAACGCTTTAACGAACTCTGAAAAATAAAGTTCAAAATGAAACTATGATGAAGTTTTATAAAGTGATGGCTGTATCAATAATGGCTTATGGTTCCGAAAATTGGGCAATGAACAGAATGGATAGAAGAATGGCGGAAACAGTAGAAATGATTACTTCTAAATTGAACAAACCATGTACCTTTAGACGGTAATCATTATTTATTTATGCCAACAAGCTTACTGCTAGTGTTTTCAAACACACAAGCCGTGTGTAGGCCATGTTGAAGAGGTGGAATTAGGACTGAAAAATTCAATGCCATAGTCGGCATTTGAACCACGTATCTTCCGCTTATCGAGCGGCTGCTTGAACCACTAAGCTACCGCTAGTACGAATCAGCTGGAGAATTTAATGTCGTACTGGCAAGTTGGCCATGGTAGCTTAGTGGTTAAATCAGCCGCTCGATAAGTGGAAGATCCGTGGTTCTAATCCTGGCTATGGCATTGAAATTTTCAGTCTGGATCCACCTCTTAAAGGACCCACCTTCTGTGTTTTGATATGTATCAGTGGTGTACCTACAATTGCATATGAAGTGAATTAAAACATCCAACTCCAAAAATAGCATATTAAAAGAAACAAAATATATTTTATGTGTGTACTCATTTGATTTTCTCTAGTGGAAACTATTCTTAAAAACGCTTACACTCCTAAGGAAATCTAACCCCACTGCGCAGCAGCCCTATCCGAGCCAAGGCCTACCGCCCAGCCACTGCGTCCCCCACCTCTGCCCATTGCAGAAGTCATGAGCGGCGTGCAGTACTGGAGGGTGGTACATGGTCAGTACTCCGATCCCACTTGGCCTGCTTTCGATCTTCACGACCTGGGGCCACCACTTCTTTATTCAAGTAGCTCCTAAATTGGTCCCTCAGGTTCCATAACTTCATGCTTTTCTTATGGACAGCAGTTGCTGCAATAGACTGCAGGACGCGAGTGTTTCCTAGCCGTCGCATACCCTATACTTACAGTGTTACGTCTCTCCAATATTTGCTTACATCGTGAGCTGCTCCGTGCAGTTTGGTTTGGTTACCCCCTGAGATTAGTAAAGCTAAGAGAAATGTTCTTTTGTTTGCAATGTGTGTTTGCTGTATTTCGTATGGACAGTGTGGAGAGGGGAAGGGGTAATACAGGTTGCACTCACATGACTTTCTCTACTCTTGTACTAACCATTCTTAAACTTATTCCCATATCTTCGTCTTGTTAGTTAAGATAAACATTTGTACAAATTATCTTATTGCTTATTTCCTTGTAGGTGAAAGGGGAATATGGGAATACATACATTAGAATTTGACCGATAGTAAAATTTTTTAAAACTTTCAGATCCCGTTCTCTTTGCACACTTAACATATAAAAAAATCTGGTGTTGCACTCACATGACTTTCTGTACTGCTGTACTGGCCATTCTTTCAAACTCTTATTCCCAAATCTACTTGAGGTTAGTTCAGATAATCATTTGCAGAAATTATCTTATAGCTTTGTACCTTGTGGATACAAGGGGAATGTGGCAATACGGTAGGCTTTGAGCGACAGTCATATCTTTTAAAGCTTTACACGGTTAACATTTAAAAAAAAAAAAAAAAAAAAAAAAAAAAAATAATAATAATAATAATAATAATAATAATAATAATAATAATAATAATAATAATAATAATAATAATAATAATAATAATAATAATAATAATAATGATGATGATGTTCCGTTTGGCAGAAGTATGACGTCCAAAACTCACACAAATGACAAGGAAGATCTCCGAATGGTTCACTCTATAAAAATTTATTTTGATATAAATTGTGTATTTTAGCAAGATCTATATATTTTGTATATTAAGTTTCGATCTATCTCTTAGGGTTTCCCAGTTATGCAAAACTCAGCCAGAGTGAAAAGGACTACATGAACTATAGCCAGAAAATTCAAAATATGCAAGAGGTTGAATCAGAATTTCCGGATCTTCCGCTTATCGAGCGGCTGCTTTAACCACTAAGCTGCCAGTTCGACATTAAATTCCCCAGCTGATTCGTACTTTTTCCCGGTTAGCCACAAGGGAATCTCACATCAGACATAAATACTCCAAGGGCGACTTACAATTGTAAGTACTTTATTTCCCGGACATAAGTAATCTTTAGATGGTAATTATTATTTATTTATGCCAACAAGCTGACTGCACAAGCCTTAACCTCTTAAACATTGCCCACACACGGCTTGTGTGTTTAAAAACACCAGCAGTAAGATTGCTGGCATAAATAAATAATAATTCAAAATATACGTTTCATTTGTCATAAAAATACCTCAAACATCTGACATTTTAATCAAAATCGTCAGAGCCATTTTCAAGGAAACAAATATTTTCGAAAAATTGTCCATGTAAAGGGTAGTTTAGGGTGGACGAATTTCCTTCAAAATCTTCGTGTTGCATCCTTGAAAGACATTAAACTTAAATAGCAACTTTGGTTTACAACTGACTTTTAGTTTTTGACTTATGCTGTCCACAGACAGACAAACACACTGACTGACACACAGACACACACACAGGGAACTTTTTATAAAAATGCTTTTTTAGGATTCAGGGGGCCTCAAAACATATATTTCCGGTGATATCTCGACATCGAATTTTTGGGTGGAATACAATACTTTCTCTACATACCAGTAGAGAAAGTAAAATAAGCATTACATATAAATATTTATTCATTGTATTATTTTCTCGTTCGTCTTTTTGTTTGTCAAATAGTTGAGTATATTTCCTAATGAAATCTTTTACTCTGGATGGCGTGGCTAGTAAAATAGTATATTCGTATGTGTCATCATGTTACATAGATCTTCAAAGAACTTCGATTGTGGTGAAGATGGTAACTGAGGAAAAATAACGAAGACATTTAAGGTATTTAAAATACAGTGGAAACAATATCAGCGTAGAATTAAGTAGTATTGGATAGTCAGTATGAATTAAAGGAAAAAAGTGTAATTGGTAAGCAATATTAAATGTCTGGCAGTTTTCTATAAATAATTATATACACATATATTAAAATTGTTATACTGGGATCGTATTTTTAAATAAATTATTACTTTTCGTTGAACTATGCGAATCCTTTCTTTTTCTCCGGGCGAGGTACAAGGTGGAATGAATAAACACTCGATGTAACTTCACTATATATCATTTTATTACACTTGTTATAATGGAATTTATTTTCGCTGCACCTATTTGTATTTTCTTGATAGTCTTTCCACTTTTATAAAGTCTTTTAGACCCACATCCACGCACGTTACAGAAACGCGTCTTCACCTTTCAAACACACAGACGCTAATGACAAAATTGGCGCTTCTTTACATGACGCTCTTTTTCGTATACATGTGCGCATGTGTTCATTTCATATTTTCCTACGTTAAATAGTTCCTGTATTGTTAGGGAAGCGATCTTTATCTATTCTCCCTTCACTTTTAACATTAAATATATATGGTTCTTTTACTTATACATATTAAATCTAAACATGAAACGTAACATTTATGGCGTTTTTAAACAATTCTATTTTTCTCAACAATGAAAAAATAGCAACACGTTTTCGTCACTCAACTAATTCTTATCAACATGAAAAATAAATTACATTTGCAATAAATATTTACATAAATGATTTCCTAACAATATATTCTGTATCAATACTAAAATGAAAATTATATTTGAGTAGTAGTTATGGCAATAAATAGTATTTATGAACTTAAGGCAATAGCACCACCTATTTTCGTTTCTCCCTGAGAGGTAGCAGAGATAGAATATAAACGGACGGGATTCCACACTTGGCCTATAGTCAGTGTACGCGATTTAGTAAACTTTCATTTGTTCATGCTGGTACACGTCAGTAACCTTGGAGTTCATTAAAGATGGTTGATGTGCAATGAGAAATGCGTGTTGTTATTTCATCAGTTATTCCAGGTATTAGACTTGAAATAAATTAAATAATAACACCAAATTAAAGATACAGTCCATACCAGACCACATAAATGTTAGCAATTCTAACCATGATCCTAGACGGTCTGATTACGAACGGCAAATTGTGATTATTAAGTTGGATTATAAGATCGCAAAATGGCGATGCACGAAACTAACTGAAAAACTGGAACTGGTGTTCGCTAAATACGCAAAACTTTACGGCGCTTCCGTATTTCTTCTCAGTAAATTTCACAAGGAAATTGAAGAATATGGCTGACGAACAAATAAAGCAACTCGTTAGTGCCCGCACTCAAATAAAAGCAAGATTAACACGTTTACAGACATCTGTACAACAATATCAAAATACCGAAGACATTTTAAAAGTGAAGTTACGAGTTCCTAGACTACAAGAATTGTGGGAAAAATACGAATCTATTCAAGATCAAATAGAAACATTGGATGAGAACCCAGAAACTCATGATAAGGAAAGAGAAGAATTCGAGACTCGGTATTACGCAGTGCATGTGGTTATGCAAAGACTCATTGATGACCATGAAGTAAGAGTCAGTGTACCATCATTACCATCACAAGGATCGATGCATTCATCAGCAGACATACATATAAAACTTCCAGCTATCCAGCTACCTGAGTTCACAGGTAAATACGATCGATGGATCAGTTTTAGTGATACATTTAAAGCCCTAGTACATCAGAATTAACAATTGTCTGACATTCAAAAATTTCATTATTTGAAATCAGCACTGAAAGGATACGTTGAACAAACAATAAGTAGTATTCCTGTGACCCCAGCTAATTATCATATAGCCTGGGAAATATTAACAAAAAGTTTTGAAAACAAAAGACTCATTGCATCTTGTCATATTAAAAGTCTTTTCGAGTTGAAGGCAGTACAAAAAGAATCTGCACAAGAGCTCACTGAGTTAGTGAACAGCGTGTCAAATAATGTAAACGCTTTGGAAACACTAAGCATACAAATTAAGCTAAGTGATGTCATTATTGAACACTTGATAACACTAAAACTAGCCTGCAAGATCTTGTAGTGTTCATGTCTTGAGTTGAAGAGATCTACTACTAAGGGTTCAACATGTCCTTAATTTTCAATCGCAAGTACAAGCTGGAATAAGCGAGTATTTTGACGATATAATGAAGGCCCTTGGAGTGGGCCTAGTGACAAGAAAAATGGGAAATGCGGTTACTCCCATAATGTAACTTCTCAAAGAAGACGACGGCCGCTGACTCTAAAATCAACTTCAGCGTTTAAAAACTCCAGTATTACTTTTAAGCTTGGACAAGAGTTCGAGGAGGAAACTCCCGACGGGCGCAAAGTAAAGTCCGTTATTACCCAAGAGGGTAATAAATTGATCCACGTTCAAAAAGGGGAAATGGATACCATTATTGAGAGGGAGTTTACTCCCGAGGAAGTTAAGGTGACCCTCAGAGTTGACAACATTGCGTCCGATTTTATACAACAGTAGCACTTGAATTCCACCTAAATAGGATGCACAACTGTTAATGTTTGCTGTGCACCATTAGCGTTTCTGCTCTATGTATATAGTGACCCCCGAGTTGGAGGCGGGTCGAGTGACTGTTCCAGGTCCTCATGTGCGAACACTGGAAGAATGGGAGCCTTATACGGTCCAGGCGTAACTGGCACCAGGTCATCTGCAAGACTTACTGATACACCCTGCACTGGATTTGCAGGCTCATTGAAGATTCTGTCATCGAGATCTAACACCGGATGAAGGCATAGGAACCTCAGCCGTAGGTGGGAGCACCTCAGTTCCTATTGCGGACACAGCTCAGCCCGGTGTCTGGACGAGGGAGCTCGACAGCATTCCTAACCCGGTTGGCCTGGTCTCGATGCCAGATGAGATGGTTTCTCTGTCATTGTAGCGAGCGTACTCTCACATTCCCCACATGCAAAGGAAAGGACGGAGGTACCTCGCTGACCAATACCCTGTGGAGTAGGCAAACCACAAGCATGATTAGTAGGTTAATTAAGGAAATTGAAGTTATTAACAGTGTAGCAACAAGATTCTTAAGTAAGAACAAATTAGAAACTAAAAACTTCATTGAGAATGAGTGGGAGCCAACTCGAAACTTTAGTCAGCTTTGCACCAAGAACTTGCAATATTACTTAGGTAAATCAAGTTTTTAGTTTCTAATTTGTTTACTTTAGAATGATTAGTAGGTCTTACACCAAGGTCGGAATTAGACTTACGACAAAGATTCCTGGTTTCTAAGGTTCTGATGCCGTGGTTCCTTTAAAATTGACGCTTCACAGATGCTTGCATCACCGTCCACGAGTTTGCTTTGAAGGCGACATCTTTCCTCTGTGCAGTGGAATACATCTGCAACAGGAAAGCAATCAGACAGCTCGGAAAGAAATCAGCACTTCTTGCGGACACCTCATTCTTTACCGTTTGTAGGGTATCCAATTACGTCAAGGATTCATTTTCTTGGCTGATACTGTCACCTTGCTGGTCTCTGTTATCTGTATCGAACCAAAAGAGCATATCTATGCTGGAGTTGTCACCACATTGACTAATTACGAATAGGTATAGCCACCTCCCTCAATGGAGGGGAGGGAGGGGAAGTAACGTGTCCCCTTTCCAACTGTGGAGACCGATATCAGAAGCAGGGTTGCCAACCCGTACGATAATTATGGGGACATACGATAATTTGAATGTTTGTACTCATGGTTGTCAACCCGTACGATAATTATGGGGGTGTACGATAATTTGAATGTTTGTACTCATGGTTGTCAACCCGTACGATAATTATGGGGACATACGATAATTTGAATGTTTGTACTCATGGTTGTCAACCCGTACGATAATTATGGGGGTGTACGATAATTTGAATGTTTGTACTCATGGTTGTCAACCCGTACGATAATTATGGGGGTGTACGATAATTTGAATGTTTGTACTCATGGTTGTCAACCCGTACGATAATTATGGGGACATACGATAATTTGAATGTTTGTACTCATGGTTGTCAACCCGTACGATAATTATGGGGGTGTACGATAATTTGAATGTTTGTACTCATGGTTGTCAACCCGTACGATAATTATGGGGGTGTACGATAATTTCGATGCCGGTGGAATATCATTTTCACTGGTTTGTCACACCAGCGAAATGAAATTAATTACAAATAGTGACACCACTTTTGCCCTCATGGCCGGTCTCCACCCCTCTAAGACAACCATTTCATATCCTACTAATGCCATTGTGCCCAATGAAGACGGCACTGTTCAGAAAATTTATAATCAATGGAGAAAACGATATTCCGTATGAAATAAATAGAAAGAACAGCACTCCCAGTTTCTGGAGTGCTGTTAAACACGTATCACCTTGGTGGAAATACTGATTTCAAAGAACTGACGAGGTTGAACTATCAGTGATTTCATTGTCCTGCAGAAGCACTTCTCGTGAAAGTGTTTTTTCTAAACTAGGTTTAATAAAAGTCAAAATTAGAAACAGATTGGCGCTAGATACGGTAAATGGACTTATTCCGTCGTCTCAACTTATGAAAGAATGTGGTGGGTCCGAAAATTTGCAAGTCACCGAGAAGATGTTAAACTTTATCTCACCAACACATTTGTGTAATGCTGCAACAGTTGAGGAAGATGATGAATAGTGCGAGATACATAAGTACTAAAGTTGTAATACTGGTTGAGGTCATGAATCTTGTTACTGGATACCACAAACATCATTACAATTACATATTCATAAGTGTTATGCTGATACATTTATTGTTGTAGCATTTGGTTTATTATGTACGATAATTTTGAATCCAAATCTATAATTTTGAGTGGCTGGTAAGATAATTTTACTTTTAAACATTGGCAACCCTGATCAGAAGACACGTCCTATAAATAATCCTAAAGGCTATCAGAAATTCGATGTCTATTACTATTTGTGTTCTGTGTACCAACCAGATCCCCTTCTCATCAAAAGTAATAACACCGCAACGTTGACAAGGGACATCATTGCCTGACCTGCTTAAATCACTAAAATTAATTGAATTAAATCACCAAATTCATTAAATAACTAAACGCTTCTTACTACTGAACAGATATTAAACTGATGAGAAAAAGGCTACAATTCGGCAAAAATAATAAAACACGGTTATTTCCACTAAATCATTTCATTAAATCACTAAACACTTCTCACTACTGAAGAGATATTAAGCTGTTAAGAACAGTCTAAATTTCAACCAATAGTGCCATTAAAACACGGTTATTTGCACTAATTCTTTTGGCTGATTAAAACACAACAAAATGTAATTACATTAAGTTAAATTAGCAAGTGCTTCTCACTACTGAGCAGATATTAGGCTAGTAAAAACAGCATAAAATTCACCCAAAACTCCGTTAAAACAAGGGTTTTTCACTAATTCACTTAAATATGCAATAAATGCTAAAAATTCTGTTAAAATACGGTTATTTTAATTAATTGAGCTGGCTGCTTAAAAGGCTAAAATAAATTAAATTAAATCACTGAATTTATGAAAATACTAAATACGCATCACTATTAAACAGCTATTAAGCTGATTAAGGTAGCCTAAAATTCAGTCAAAGATGTTAAAATACGGTTATTTCCGCTACCTCACTTAAATATGGAATAAAATTTAGAGGAACGCCGTTAAACCATCGTTGCAACTAATTTACATAAATATGCATTTAAATTCGATAAATACCGTTAAAACACTATTATGTCCATTAACTCACTTAAATATGAATAAATGTTAAAAAACGGACTGGAAAATACATATGCATGCAAACAATTAGAATAAGCAAACTTCTTAACAAACTAATTAAAGCAAGAATACTTACCAAGTCCTTAACACTAACACTTCCACAATTATGAAATTTTACCCATGTTATAAGACGTAAACTACTAATTAAACAAAATATATGAATTTAAAGGCAGAATTAAGTACATTCATTCCATAGAATAGGAAGTAGAATGTCGTCACTAATGAGTAGAAACACCAACATCATGAGAAAATTATCTGGATGGAATTAAATTTCATCTGATCATAACTTTTTAGTAATATTTATTGAAAGCTATGCGTTTCCATGGAAACTATAACCCAGATGGCTTACATTTGGCCTTAAAACAGATACTTTTGTGGCGGTCACTAGTGGAGAAATCCAGGAACATTCTAGTGAAGTTGATATTCTATGTTGCTATCTTTTGTTTTCCTTTGTTTTAAATAAATCAATAAAATGTTTTAAAAGCACAGATGTTTTGAAGCTGCCTTTAGTCTTGTTACGTCTTCGCTCGTACGTCATTTTACAAGTTGATACCACACCAGCGGAAATGACCTACGGTTCAGCAATCCGATTACCAAGAGAATTCCTCAATGAACAAAAATTAGTAATCTACATTCCAGCCTTCGTATTCAAACTGAAAGAACAGATGAGGAACCTAACGCCAGTTCCCATTGAACATCATGACACAAGAAGATATTCATTCACCCAGAACTCATGACAAGCAAATTCGTTTTCGTTCGACATGATGCAGTTAGAGCCGACATATCATGGACCATATCAAGTTCTATCTCGCAAATACAAACACTTCGAAACAAAGACATCAGTGGAAGACAAACAATTAGCATCGATAGATTAAAACCTGCTTTCATTCTAAAAGAATATTCTTCTCACAACATGGAAAACACATCAGAAGGATCAACATTGGATATTCCCTCACCTTCTCCATCTAACAATCAACCCTGTGCACCTTTACCACAAACTACCAGATCAGGTCAACAGTACAATTTTCCCTCGAAAATACATGAACGCTGTTACTGCGGAGGGAGTGTGTGGCGGTCACTAGTGGAGAAATCCAGAAACATTCTAGTGAAGTTAATATTCTATGTTGCTATCTTCTGTTTTTCCTTTGTTTTAAATAAATCAATAAAAATGGTTTGTTAACACGCATCATAAAAGGTTATTCAATAAACCACATCTAATAAACCAAACTTTTAATGCAAATTTTCTATGATGCAGAAGTTTAAATTCATCGAATGTCATGTAAAACACATGTAAAACACTTTAAAACACTATTATTTCCATTAATTCACTTAAATATGAATAAATGTTCAAAAACAGACTGGAAAATATGTATGCAAACAGTTAGAGTAAACAAACATCTTTACAAACTAATTAAAGCAAGAATATATTAAATACTTACAAAGTGTTTTTTCACTAACACTTCCACAAATATGAAATTTTACCCATGTTATAAGATGTAAACTACTAATTAAACAAAATATATGAATTTAAAGCTAGACCAGAGGCTGAAACTTGGAGATGGCAGAATTGAGTACATTCATTCCACAGAATAGGAAGTAGAATGTCGTCACTAATGAGTAGAAACACCAACATCATGAGAAAATAATCTGGATGGAATTAAATTTCATCTGACCATAACCTTTTAGTAATATTTATTGAAAGCTGTGCGTTTCCATGGAAATTATAACCCAGATGGTTTACATTTGGCCTTAAAACAGTTACTTTTAATGCAAATTTTCTGTGATGCAGAAGTTTAAATTCATCGAATGTCATGTAGGACATTTACCATGCACCTGTTGGTATGTATCCTCAATTGATATTCATTTGTATTGTAAAATAATTATAACTGAATGACCTAACGAATACAGGAGGTTATGTTTTTTGTTGTTTAATCGGTGCTATAAACTTGCAGACCTGAAATGTATGACTGATGGAATCGCATGTCGTGTAGGATATTTACTAGGACCCTGTTGGTATGTAACCTAAATTGATATTCATTTGTATTTCAAAATAACTGTATAACCTAGGGAATATAAGAGGTTAGGTTAGGTTAGGTTTTCTGTTTAATCGGTGCTAGAAACCTGCAGACGTGAAACGTGTGAATTATGACACTGGATGAAAGGTAATTTACATGTATATATATTTAATCATAATTTTGTTTCAAATTGCTAAATCTAATAAGACTTTGAAAATACTAATACAACTTGTCAAGTACCTCTACTGTTTACTTTCCTATCCCACAAGAAGAGCGTGCGGGTAGCCTCACCTCCCAGGCGATATAATTCTAGAACATTCGCAAGACTTAGTATTTCGAAGTTTCTGGAGAGGGTTGTATTGCTTCCAATACCAATCCTCGACCTCAAGCGTAGTGGGTGCAGGCCTATCCGCTCCCTTGCCCGCACGTGTTCTCTAAGGCCGTGATGGACTCTCGTGTAATCGTATGTCCTATACTCACTTCCATTAATGCTGCCCACACCTCTTCGGGAGGCATTCTACTAACCTTCACAGGTAACGTATGTTCAGTAAGGAGAAAGTGTGCGTATCTGTTTACTTTTCGCGCATGTAGTGGCGTCCTGTTTTACGTGCACAGTTCTACGAATATATAGGGTTATTAACAAGTTCCTCCGCAGTGTGCCGCTGCCTACCGCTCACGATAACATTGATATCCTATTTATTTGCATTACTTTTCGTGAATTACATAAGTGAATCTATCAGATCTTTTATTTCGTGGAACCTTATAATCATACACTCGCGGCAACCAGTGTTACCACCGGAATTCCCGTCTCTAGGGCAATCTTGGTTACAAGAGAGCTGCGGAGCGACTTCGCAACAACCCTATACAACTTCGGCCAATGTCTTAAAAAAAATTGGCTTCTTACATATCCACAAAATTATTCCCCAATACACCTTTGCAATATTTGCATACATCGCGTCAGCTACAGTTAAGGAACAAGAACTTTCTAACCTTTTTAACTTGACATCCATTTAATTGAAAATTGACACACTTAATATGAAGTAATAAAAAATGACTGTACAAAAGCGCAATGCGCTAACTCAAACAGCTTCTCAGATAATGGAATTAAGTACTTTTAATTAGCGAAAAAATGAATTTTTTTAAAAATGGCTTCACATTTTTTTTGCAGAAATTTAGTAACGGCATTTTCTGATACCTAAGTAAATTGAAACTAAATTAAAGTATTTGATTATGTTATTACTTAAAGATAAATAAATTTTTATCTATTAAGTTGTTGGTCTTAAAATTGATTTTATTTTCTGCATATTATAATTATTTTTGTGAGCTAATGAATAAAGCAATTATCAAATGCATATTTGAATCCTTAGATAACACGTTTGAGATTATGTATGCAAATTTACATACAAATCAGAGCAAATGTCAGGAATAAATGTCATACAAAATGCAAAACAGAAATAAAGAGCACCAGTGTGGCGCACCCCAGTGTGGTTAAAACGAAGCAAAGGGTGGGTTAAACATGTTGCTGGACTTCTAAAAATGCCGGGTTGGTGAAAATGTTTCTCCAAAATTATTCACAGATGTCTATAGAATACTTGTATGATATAATTTAAACACCAAAAATTAATACCATATGTAGTGCTAGAGTTTTGTTACGTCACTGCTTGGTCGAAGGCAGTACGTTCCGTAGTATTACACGCCGGCTGAGGTTAGTAAAATGCCCTGTGAAGCAGTAGGGACGACATATATGGAACCCAGTGTACAACTGCGGGGTAGTCTTTGATCAGGATATGCTTCTTTGTACAGATGTGTTGGCACTGCTCAATCAGGCGACATAACCTTAGAGAATGTCTAGATTCGTGGTTTGAATAAGTGTTACTTCCAGACCGTTTTCTGTTTTGAAAGGAGAGAACAAAGTCGGAAGGTCACGGAAAGGAGTAAACGTATAATATTCAAAATAATCAAGTCACTGGTTGTTCCTAGCTATACACTTGCAATTGTCTCCAAACGGCTCGTTTATGAACCCTGTTTTCTGCACATCTTACTCTCAACCCTGTTGTTTGCAACATAAATTATGATTCTGAACAAATCACCTTCAGGCAAATCACCTCAGGTATTCCGATTCGATGTGGAGCATAGGAAATTCAATGAGAATAACAATAACGGCTAATAAATCATCAGAGAGATTAGATATCAATATAATATATTATTCAAACTATTTACAGTATTTTTAGAATGAGCCGTGAGTCGCCATTGGAGTAACTGTCTCTGATGCGAGACTGCCTTTGTGGTTTTCCGGAAGAAATACGAATTGGTTGGAGAATTCGGTGTCATTCTGGCAGGTTGTTACACTAGCTTGATGGTTAGAGCACCCGCCTGGTAAGCGGAGGTTCTGTGGTTCAGATCCCAACTGTGGCACTGAATTTTTCAGTTCCAATTCTACCTCTCGAACATTGCCCACGCATGGCTTGTGTGTTTAAAAACACCAACAGTACTTTTGTTGGCATATAGATCCTATTAAAGTACACACTTTATTTCAAATAAATTTTTTGCTGCATTGACATTTTGAAGATATATGTTGTTGTTGGTTTGCATTTTTCAACAAGGTCATGTTAAAGTATTGTCGCTGTTCACTGGTTTCTCCTGATGTCTGGGAAATATGATGGAATTTATACTCTTATCAACATATAGCGACCAGCTTTCTAACATCTAACTACTGTTTGCTTTATACTCCTAGTACCATATCGTCCTCCGTGGCCTAGCTAGCCTCTCGTTCCCAAGGTCGCGGGTTCAAACCGGCGGAGGTTGATGGATTTTTTGGAGCGTAAAAGTTCTTGCACGGCTTCATTTGGAAGGCAAGCAAGGCCAGTGGCCCCGTGTCATAGATTTACGGCACCTAAAATAACTTCAAACCTGGTAGAGAGGCCTTTGTGCAAAATTAAGTGGTCTTTCACGTTCAAAGTGGAATAGGACGGTGAGAACATCAGTTAAAGAGCTTCTATAAATAACACTCAATTTCAATTTCTCCTGGTACCGTCAATAAAATATGTAGTTAAACTATCTCTGCGAAATCAGAGCAGACAGAGAAGTAAGCCTTTTAGGAATAGTTTGTGGAAGGCGTATGAAAATAAAATATTAATACTGCTATAATTTTGTTTGTGATAATATAATGAGACTAAGGATGCTTGTGACAAAAATTGTTTAAGAACAACGATAAGATTAGCTTTAGAATTTCTAGGAACTCGTTTCCCGGATGCTTATGTAAGCAGGGAGCTTCGCCTAACTGACGGGTCATGCTTATGCTCCTTATGTCGCTTTGAGCAATCACTAGCTCAGTATGCTCTGGCTGTAACTAAAATTAGGGTTTTGTGAACTCGGTCAGTCAGTCTGTCTATTTGTGAAAGAGGGGATTGTGGGTTTACCTCCTTCCACCATAACTGAACTTTGCATCTCCTTAACTCCCAGCCGTGCTTTGTGTTGCAGTGGCGGGTTGGTGATTTATACGTTGCGCTTGATTTACGAAAGCACTTTCAAATCTTATGCGATAAACAGCTGCTCACTTTGGTACTACTTACTAAAGAAGTCAATCAATATTTGATATAGCTTTAGAAGATCCACTAAGTGACCGTCGCGTAACATATTGCGATACAGACTTTATGGTTCAATTTGGAGAAGCTTTGCTAAGAAATATATGCAGAGCTATACTCAATCTTATATACACTATTATTGCAAATGCTGATTTCTCAATTTACTACATTTTAATCGACTTAAGCATTTTCAAAAATTGTTTTTTGCGACTTTTCTGATAGGTGCAAGGGGAATATGGGAATACAGCGATAGTGAAATGTTTTAAGAGCTGCTTGCTAAGCGATGCCTTTGAAATTCCATTCTCTTTGCAAGGCCAAGGAATGAAGAGGCGAATAGCATATACTTATATGAAAAAAAGTATAATTATTGGCAAATTCAGACATATAGAAAGAATATCTCGGAAATGGTTCACCCAAAAGAAAAATCATTATTTGACGTAAATTGTGCTTTAAAGAGATCCTCATTTTTTTACTTTCTCTACTACGTATAGTAAAGTAGACGAAGTATTGTATTCCACCCAAAAAATCGATGTCGAGATTTCACCGGGAATATATGTTTTGAGGCCCCTGAATCCCAAAAAAAAAAAAAAGTATTTTTAGAAACAGGTTCGTTTGTGTCAGCCTGTGGAGAGCGTAACTCAAAAATTAAAAGTCGGTTAAAAACCAAATTTGGTATTTAAGTCTTTCAAGGATGTGACTCGAAGATTTTTAAGAAAATTGCTTCACCCTAAACTACCCTTTACATGGAAAAGTTTTCGAACATTTCGACTATCTTGAAAGTGGCTGTAACAAATTTGACTAAAATGAGATATTTTTATGGTAAATGAAATGTGTATCTTGAATTTTCTAGGTATAGCCCTTGTAGGCGTATTTACTGTGCGTGACTTTTGCATAACTGGTAAACCGTTAGAGATAGACCAAATCATACTATGCAAAAAATGTAGATCTTACACAATTTATGTCCGAATAAATTTTCTTGTAAAGTGAACCATTTCGAAGATATTCCTTGTTATATGTGTGAGTTTCGGAAAACTTAGAACTTTCGTGAAATGGATCATCGTTGTTCATTTTTTTATATGTTAAGTGTTATATGTTATATGCAAAGAGAACAGAATCTCAAAGCTTTAAAACATTTGACTATCGCACAAAGCCTACTGTTTTCTAACATTCCCCTTGCTCCTACAAGGAAATAAGCATAATATAATTTCTGCAAATGTTTATCTCAATTAATACGAAGAAGACAGAAGAATAAGAGTTTGTAAGAATGGTTAGTAGAATAGTAGTGAAAGTCATGTGAGTGCAACACATCAGATTTTTTATTTAGTAAGTCTTTGTCTCTTACTGTTTATCATTTATGCAAAAATCGTCCATAATGAAGAGGTCTTCTGAGAATAGTTCCAGAAAATTCAGGGTTTGTTTTAGAAACTTCCTGGAATCATCTGTTTGTGTCCATCACTGGATGCAGTTGTCTGTCCCTCCTATTGGGTTATTTCCACTCACTGCGTAAGGTTCTCCAAAGAGAGGAGTTTGGAGATTCCTGTTTTGGATAATGAAACCTAACTGACTTGGTTATTGTGGTGCAGAATCATTCTGTAAAAAAAAAAAAAAAAAAAAAAAAAAAAAAAAAAAAAAAAAAAAAAAAAAAAAAAAATGTGAGAACTGGAGTTAAAGGCAATAATTGCCGCTCTTCACTACTGTCCTTCACTGCAGCTCAAACTTTACATTCTCACATGAAAACTTGAGCTATCCCCATCCTCGTCACATTTTAAAGCAGCTGGCGACTTTTGAGGTGACGTTACGTTATATCTGGTGACGTCACTACACCAAATGGACGCGACATCACAATTAAGTAGGTTCAGAAAGTCGTGTGACTGCAGCACTCATATATTTTGTTAAAAGTAATAATTCAAAACACGCATTCCTTTAAACTTATGAAATATACTACTTGTTTAAATTAAAATATATATACATATTTGTATTACATCTTAGTTACATATTACAAAAACATGAAAAGCAGTTTTACTAGTAGGATCTCAACAAAGTTTCTACACAATGGACGTGCAACATTATTGCTAGCACCTATTCATTGGTGCACAAAAACAGGGAAGTACGTGCAGGTTTGAAGGTCAGTAAAACTTGTGGAAAAAAGTGGCACGTGTTGTTGTATGACTACATAATGAAACAGCATTTGCTAATGCATGCAGCCGTACAGGCTTTGGCTTTAAAATCCCCAAACCTTCACAAAATATGGAATTTCATATTAAGTTACACTAATTTGTCTTTGTAGATCGTAATTGCTCTCACATCTCGTACAATTGCAGTAATTATTTATTACTAAATATATTATTTTTGTTTACTTAATGTGTTTATTTAATTCTTTGTATATTCCATCAAGGTAGAGACGTAGACTAAAAGGAGATAGACGGAGAAAATTGCTAAAAAATTACATTCTTATTTTGTTGTGCAGTTTTATAAGTTAGAATTACATTTTTAATTTCATGCATATACGTAGCCGCTATATTCAAGTTTATTGGGAGGTCGGCACTGTGAGGTTGAAGATAAAACCAGAGATAAGTAGAAGCGGCAGCGCTCCCGTTCAGCGTGAACACCAAGAGCACTATCGATAGATAGCCAGAATCTTCTGGAAGTTTATCTCCCCCTCTAGAACATACTAGAACGTTATATCGAAATTCCAGTGCGTTCTCTTGAGTCTTGAGTGACTAAAGGTGCTGTTCTCCGAGTGTAAAGTGCAGAGATTAAGGATGTATCGCGTTCGATTTCTCAATGAGGGAATCGTCAGAACAAGAGGCTGCTTTGCGCGTGTTTCATTATGCGGATACGCCAAGAAGAGAAGTGCCCGGTAATTTCAACTAGATCACATTAGTGAAGTGGCAGTGTAAGTTAAGTGAAGCCAGGGCAAAGTTGAAGTGCATTACATTAGTTAAAGCCGGATGTCAGAATACTCTATTATTTTAAATATAGTGTGTGTCGAGCTTGGTGCACAGCCATGGACGTATGGGAGCAAGCTACTTCACACGCGCAACTGATGTGTGTACCTGACTGTAAACAATCGAAGTGCTAGAAACAAAAGGGACCTTTATAGTGCCTTCGAGAAGGATCTCTGCGTGTGTGTCGTCGTGTTGGTACGTCGTGTCAAGATTAGTCGAGCATTGTAAGTGATTGTAACGCCGTATTTAGGACATGAGAGACAGAAGAAATGAAGAAAGACACTAAAAGGACTGAGCAAGGTTATAAGAAGTGAGTTGTACTAGCCCAAAGGACTATGCACTGTGTTAACGACGAGAATAAAACCCCGTATTTGTGGTAAAGTTCTACAAGACAAAGTGAATATTTTTAAACATGGTATTCCATGTACATTTTATGATATAAATTCTGCGTCACTTTACAGAAAAAATCATAACTCTCGCATGCTTTAACGTAAACTTAATCTCTGTTAGGGACGTTCTGCGATTCTAAAATGTATGGCAACTTTGCACACAAAAGCAGATCAGCGAGCGCATTTGGTATGGATCTATATTCTGCAAATTTTTCAGTTCGATATCATAAATATTTTCTGAGAATAGGGTAATGAGTCTCCCTTTAAAGAACATTTTAAATTCAATTTTCAGTGCAGAAATGCTCCTAAAACGAGCTTTATTGCAATAGTTAGAAAATCCAAACTTTTTTATTTAACACTACGTCGAAATGTGTTTCCAAAAGCAAAACAGCAAGCAAAAAGGAATTTACACCTCAATAGCATTTAATGCTATATCTTGGGGGATATATTTTCTCGATAGATACTGCACATACGTTCCAAGATTTTAATTTGTTTTTCATTAATGAGTTATGCCCGTAATTTTTAATATCTATGTTTCACTTCAAAATTGTGTTCCTAGATCATCATAATGCACTTTATGCGCTATTTTCTTTCAGTTTAGTTCTCAGGTTTATAAACAATCGCTTTGTATTTGTCTGGTATTAATATAATAGCATCTCCAAATTATGTGTTTAACTTGTCCACTATTTTGTTATTCAGTGTAAGCATGCATATTGGTCGGTACGGTATTTACTTGCCACATAATTTTATATAACACATTTAGAATCCTCAATCAATATGTGAATAAAAATCCAATGTGGCATTCACATTACTTTTTCTACTCATTCTTGTGCAAACTATTTTTACTAAATATTTCCTTATAGGTACAATGATAATAGGGGAATACAGAAGGCGTAAGCTATAGTCAAATGTTTAAAAAGCTGGTCATTGTGTGTTAGCTTTGCCATTCCATTCTTTTTGCGTGGCTAGAACATAAAAGTGAATAACGACTTCATATTTGAGAAAATTGTAAATATTTAGAAATCCAAACCAACTAAAAGGAACATATCGAAAATAGTTAACTTCATAAGAAGCTTTGTCATAAATGGTGTGCTTTAACCAGATAATTGTGAACTAAAATTTTGTCTATCATATACGGTTTATCAGTTATCCAACTGTCATCCAGGATGAAAAGGCCATTCACAAAATACATATGGTATTAATCAAAATTGTTAGTCATTTTTGAGGAAATAAAAATTTTGGAAAAATCACATAATACAATGTCCTGTATTAGTGTGTGCGAACCAAAGCATTTTCTTACCGCATATGGGCTTTTTTATGTGCGGAGCACTTTGCAAGCATATGCTCATGCACTCCAACTTTGCTGGAAGTATAACGACCTGTTCATGTAATTTATATCATAAATGTGATTGAAATCAGCGGAAAATTAATGCAAATGTAATAAGAATCCCCCCAAAAATGCACGAAGTTTTTTGTCTTTCTCGCAAATATCCCAATTAATAACCCTGCAAATATTTCTAAGAGAACACATTTGAAATGTAAGGTTATACTGACGCTTCCAATCTTATTATTCAATAGTCTTTCGATCACGTTACGGTGTTAATATTTGAGCTACCTTTAACTCTCTACACGATACATTTTTGTTTACTTTATTTACTGCTCGACAGAAAGTTTCCCATTGCGTCGACGGCTCATCGTTTAAATATTAATTCGTACCATATATTAATAGGAATACATACGAAGGTTGCCTCAGAAGTTCCCAACTTGACGTATAACGGTTGTTGATTCAAACAAATGACTATGGTAGAAAGTAGCAACCTCATAAAGCTCAAGTTTGAAGTTTGGCAATGTTACGTCATTTAGTATTTGTTCGGCAGCCATCAATAGTGAATGATTTTAGCAAATTTGTAAAAATGAACACTACTGGTTATCGATACATGATACAATACTTTCATTTGAAAGGCCTTAGTTTAACTAATATTAAAGTTGAGCTAGATTCTACTCTGGGGGAGTCTGCTCCTTATCACAGTAAAATATTGGGTGGCAAAGTTTAAGTGGAGCTGTACGAGCTGCCGAGAAGAATATCGCAGTGACCTATCAAATGAGGTAACCACACCAGAAGTGGTAAAGATAATGCACAAAATCGATGACCATCGATTGAAAGCATGTGAACTTGCAGACATTGCAGCCATTTCAAAAAGTGCTGAACATCGCATGAAAATTTGGACATGAGAAAGCTGTGATGTGTTTGCTCAGAACGGAACAAAAACAGCATGATTTTTGCCACAATAAAGCTCAGTTTTTGCGTCGACTCATAACCATGAATGAAACGCGGGTCTATTACTTCACACCTGAAACGAAAAAACAGTCGAAACAGTGGATTCAAAGGGGAGAATCGACTCCAAAGAAGGTGAAGACAATTCCAATTGCAGGCAAGGTCATGGCGCCATTTTTTTTTTTTGGGGGGGGGGATGCACATGGGATCATTTTCATTATCTCCAAAAAGGAAAAGCAATCAATGGTGAGTAATATGCCAACTTCTTGCAGTATTTGAGTGAATGAAGCAAAAACGGCTGCATTTAGCGAAGAAGAAAGTTCTGTTGCATCAAGACAATGCACCAGTTTACACATCCATTATCGGTATGGCCAGAATCAATGGATTAAAGTTCGAATTGTTTTCTCGTGCTCTCTAATCACCAGATTTAGCCCCCTCTGAATATTTTCTGTTTTCAAATTTGAAGAAATTACTTGGGTGTAAAACATTGGACAATGGACAACAGTGGAGATATGGAGTCTGCAGTTGATGGCTATTTCGCAGAGCTCGGTGGTTCTCACTATTAACAGGTAATGAAGCTATTGAGCATTACTGGAAGAAGTATATCGAGCTGAAAGGAGAGACTATGTAGGGAAATAAAGAACCCCCGCCCCCCAAATTGTTGTGCTTTCTGTTTTAGACCCAGTACTTCTGGGACAGTCCTCGTATACCAGTAATGAATTTTAAGCCTTCTATGAATTAAATAAACCACCAGGATATTAAGCTTAGTTTAAGGAAGAAATACTGTGCTCAGTACGGTTTCTGTCCACATAATATTTCAGAATAACTGCATAACAGCAATATCACAGTAATACATCTGTGGCTGAATCTACTACTATTTCTCATCTCCCCAAGACCAGTGCAATTTATCTCACGACCGGGAACGGAAGATGAAGATGTCAATATCTTGTCACGTTCTTGCTTCTATAAATATTTGCTAATGCAAGAGGGGTTCGAATCCCTCCTCGCACGTGCATAGACTTCAAATGAACGAAGTGTTTCCTGTGTTCCCAGATTCAGTCTGGTTTCGCACCACATGCTTAATGTGTCTTCAGTTATCATTGGGTAGTAATAAATCTAAAATCTAGAAATTAAGTATAAATTACCCTCTTCCAGGTTTAAGTCCTTTAAAATAAACTCGTGTTTTTATCTTTGGCTTTGAAATTCTTGCCTATGCACTTCACTTGATCCAAATTGTATCTCCATGTGTACTAGCCATAAACAATAAACTCCGCAGCGCAACAGTCCTTATCTGGGCCAAGGCCTACCGCTCGGCCGCTGTTTGCCAACCACAGGCGTCATGAGTGGGGTGCAGCACTGGAGAATGGGACGTGTTCAGCGTCAGGGTCGCCCCCGGCCAGTTATACGGTCTTCACGACCTGGGGCCGCTACTTCTTCATCAAGTAGCTCCACAATTGGTGCACCCGGGACCTAACAAGGCTGGTGCACCCCGTGCCAGACCTCCCAGAGGGAATAAAATCCCCATGCTGGTACCGGGATCGAACCTGGGTCCTCCGCGCAAGAGGCAATTACGCTACGCAGGCGACCCGTACAAATTATATCCTATATCTTATCTCTCCAAAAAGTACAACGGTTGTTTAGCTTATTATATTAGTTTATTTTAATTAATGGTCCTCCACTTCTTTCATTTAAACAACCTAAATTATTGACGCGTAGGAGAGCCTGTCTTTATTCTCTTCTGCAGCCTGCCTACCTCTCTTTCTCCATTCGTCACTCTCTACCTATCTGTCCCACTTAATCCCCAATTTTTTCATCTGATATTAAAAGTCATTAAGACAAGCACTTTTCTGTGGTGCTGATAAAAATTAAGGCAAATAAAATATGTAATACTGCTCAAAGTTGAGCCTATCCTTATACCTGTTATATGATACTGCTTTCCACTGTTAAAGGGTTGCATACACGGATAAGACTAAGAAAGCATTACATGCTAACCATATCAAAATGGCAATTTCAGTGACATTTTTTAGTGAAATATTTCAGTATTTGACTTTGCGACACACTAGAATCCTTCCCTATGGGGAAAAGTAAGTAATTACAAAATGCTGCCATGTACAAACGCCAAGTCAGTACTTGGTACTTCCCGAATGACATGTATTTGGAAGTAGCGAGAGGACCTTTGGACCTTTGCACTGTCAAGTGATGTTAGCTTAACTTACGACTAAACATTGTGCATAAGTAAGGCATACTATGCATTCACAGGACCAAAGACATGTTGTATAATGAACCATAATGTCCAATAAATTAAGCATCAGATATACTAGACCATTCCAAAATACAACTGTTCACAGACTTAGCAATAGCATAGGCATTTCGATTCTTAACTTGCTACATCATTGGAACCCAACATAAATTTCAAATTCGCCATAATCTCTGTTATATATATATTTTAGCTGTGCCGAGAGATGGGAATTGGATATTCTAGTTTTACACCTTATTTGCTTCATTTGAGAAAAACAGTTTCTAGGAAATATATGTTGAGGTTATATATTGGCAATATATGAGCGCCAACTCCTCAAAGACGAGGATATTTATTTCTAGGAGCAAGTTTAAATACCTCAATTCCTAAATGCTCTTTACAACTACTTTTAACGCCTGTGTCAGTTTCCAATGTATCTAATTCCATCTACAACTATATTGATACTGATTTAGCATGCATTTCCAAGGGTTTGGGAAAAGAAATTCATTTTCCAAGCTTTTAAAATCTTTGAATCCTGAAGCATTTTTATATCACTCGATTGACTGCTTCGTATTATGGGTGCCTACGGCTGCTCACACATGAGTCTTAATCTCGGGTATCCGTGGTGGTTACAGAGAGCGATATTGAAGTTTTGTAAGAACCTTTATTTGTTTTATTTTTACACGTTTAAGCTTTGCTGAACAATTTTAAATAGAATAAAATATGCAGTTTCAAGTAATCGTTGGAACGAACTTTCACCGTGTTGCTTACATGTATCTCTCCCTCGTAATGATGCCTGTCTCCTACTGTGCCTCAGTCATTAGCTTTTTAGCTTCCCAAACATCCATAATGGCCCTCACTTCATTAAGTCAAGACTTTGCCCTCTGGCAAAACCCCTCGGGTTTCCGATACTTTGTAAAAATACAATAGCATGTTATGTTGAAGACCTTGCCAAACTAATTGTATCTCGTTTACGTTAATGTTTGGGACGTTCGCTAATGACCCTCGGTAGTGCCTTTTTGGCATCCCTTCACCTGTGGTACATATTCTTAACCCTTTGCTATTAATGGATTTTGTAACTTTGATATATTCTGTATATCATAAGCGCTATACAAAAAACTGCTACAAATGCCCCCCATATACATTATCATATTATGTAAGAATATGATAAGGTATATGTCTTGCCCGAAATCATTTTCTTGTTAAAATTTCGCGATTGTTCAGCAAATCTTTCGTCAATTACATACAAATACTTAAAAGGGCTTACACTCAAATTCTTAAAGACATAGCTTGTACATAGAATACCCTTCACATATTTACATTACACAAATCAGCACTCAACACACATAGGGTTATATTTTTAATACTACATAGTGATTTAATATTATTTTACATGTTTCTTCTTACATTGATCTTCTGATTCTATATAATTATTTTTATCAAAAGTCTTTTATGGTTATGGATTGTTCTGCTGGTTTCACTTTTAATTTGTTTTTTTTTTTTTTTTTTTTTTTTTTCTTTTTTCACACGCACATTATCCACTTCACTGTTTTTTCGATATATTCACTTTGCTTAATATTAATTACGTTATTCTTACAGTTATTTACAAGTTTACATAGAAACAATTAGTCCCTCATTTTCATGATCCAACCATTCTTTCAGCTAACTTCTCACCATTTCTTTTCTTACTTTTCGATACTATTTGAGGAATTTCTATACGGTCTTATTAGCTGCTTATGCCATCTCCCAATCGATTTGTTTGTTTTTAAGTCCACTAATTCATAAGTATGCTCTCCGAATTTCTCAGTAATCATTACCGGACCTTTATATAATAGCTCTAATCTATGACTTCTCCCCCTTAACGCATTGGATAATTTATAATCCCTGGCGAGGACTAGATCTCCTACCTGAGGATTCCATTTATTTTTACGTTTCTTGATTTTTTATTTCCTCTTTTCCGCTTTTTCTTGCAATCTGTCAAAAACGATCTTAGCCCTTTGTTCCTCTGATAATGGCTGACTTCTCTCAATCGTTCTTGGAGTATTTTTAAAAATGGGTTCAGGGTCAATTCCTTGCATTATCTGTATCGGTGCAAAACCAGTTGTAGTATTTACAGTATTATTAATAATTTTCTCTATGATGGGACAATACTTTACCCAGTTTCGATGATTATTATGAGTAAGCACTCGAAAATAAGTCCCCATTTCTCTTAATATCCGCTCTGTCGGATTCCCTGAAGGAAAATAATAAGAACAATGATATAGTTTTATCTGGTGGCTACTTAGAGTTTCTTTGAAAATTTTATTCGCCACTTCAAACGAATGTGTGTAACAGTTACATCTTCCAGGCTTTTCCGAGAATACCCCCCTGTTTTCTATTAAAAGTTCCCGTAATTTTCCTTTTTGTTCCTCATTTAGTCTCTCAGCTTGGTTCACCTTAGATTCTATTAAATTTTCTATCTTGACACAGTCCTTTCTTTCGTCGTACTCATTTATACTACTATTCTTCAAGTTAAATTTTGGGTTTTCTCGGGGTTTCTTTTCTTCGTCAAAATCACAGAAATAATTACCTCTACTCACAATATTTTGTTCCTCTATTTCATCGTAGTTCCCAACTTTTAATTCTGCTAATTCCATCGCTCCAATATTTATTACCTCGACAAAGAATGTTTCCCCCTCCATTTCTTCCTCTACCTGATCCCGTACAATTATCCTCGAAGTATGGTCTAAAAATGGTACAATTATGGTGTCAGGTCCGGTTTCAAACTTAAAACTTCTATTTTCAAAATCTATGATGGAATTCCAAGCATAAAGACTATCGCAACCGATTATTACGTCAAAAACAAGCCTGGGTACAACCAAAAATAATATTTCAATGCATTTATGTGCGATCTCGACCTTTACCATCACTTGAAATTTTACCCTTTCTTTCCTTTTACCTACCGCTACAGAGCAATATATCCCATAAACTGGCAAAGATAATAATTTTACACCACTACTCACTAAATTTTCAAAAAAATTTTGGGAACACACAGTAGTATTAGCGCCTGTATCAATAATAGCCTGAAATAATTTCCCGTTAATACCAATATTTATTCTTGGCGGATCAATTAAAATTTCATTCTCTGTATTTTCTTTATGTTTTTCGATCAAACATTGCCTTCTCTGTCCCTTATTTTCGAAGTACTTCCCATAATAAGAACATTCATCATTCCCAATCTTCACTGAAGGCGAAGTTGACTGGGTTTGGAGTTTTCCGAAACCTTACTAATGGCTCCTGTCCCATTCCCATTATATGAAGGTCCCGGGTTTGAATCCTGGTGAAAATTTGTTTCTTCCAATCTTTTTACCGCGTTTATAGCGTCTACCCTTTCTTCCGGATTTGGAGAAATTCTGCTATTCCCATTTCTTTCTTCTTGCCTAGGGGAATTCGGTCTGTACCAATTATTATCATGGTGATAATTATTTCCCGAAGGAAATCGATTCCTAGTGTACCTCCCCCTTCTATCTCCGTAATATCTATTTGCCTGTACGTAATTAATTTGAGGGTTTCTTTCCCGTGGATAATTCTCAACCCTTCTTCTATTATCCTGAGGCTCAAAATTATTTCTTCTATCCTGAGGCTCAAAATTATGTCTCCTATCCTGAGGCTCGAAATTATGTCTCCTATCCTGAGGCTCAAAATTATTTTTCCGGTGGTAATTATTGTTTTTAGGGACTGGGCCATGATACCGTTGCCGAGCATCAAAATTCCTGACATCACCTGAACCTGCCCCCTGCCCGAAAATTTTTGTTGGAGATCGGTTGTTTCCAAAAGGTCTCTCATTACTTGCCTCGTTTTGGCTTTTATTTCTTTCTAGCGCGATTAACAAGTCAATCATTGCCGCTATTGTCATCGGCTTCGCAATAATCAGATAGTGTTGAATTGTTTCCGGAAAATGTGTGGTTATTAAATTAATTAATTCTATTTCTCCCATCGGAGGGTCAAGCATCTTACATTTTCTAGCTATAGCCATAAAATAATTAACCATGCATTGATCTTTATGCGGGTTATATTTCCCATTACTCAGTTCCAGTCTTATATTTGCCTGCCTGCTAGCTCCCCAATATCTATTTAAGAAAATTTCCTTAAATGTCCGATAATCATTACTTGATCCTACTGATAACTCTAACCAGTTTGAAGCGTTGCCTTTAAAACATTTTCTGACAACCGTCATCTTATATTCCTCGGGAATACCTTTTACAAGAAAATACTCTTGCATGCTATTTATAAAAGCCTTGGGGTCATCAAATTCTTCGTTTTCAAAGGTTGGTGGTGAAATTTCATTCAAAACATGGTTGGGCCATTGCAAATGTGGACTATTGCGTGCATTAACATTAACATTTGTATTACTATTACCTGAGGTACCAGCATTTAAATTTAACATCGGAATGTCCGCTGACGCATTATGCATCGCTTCGTCCCGTGCTGCTACCGTAATAGTATTACTACTCACAGAGTCACTAACATTGTCAGACATACATATGTTATTTAATCTTTCTTTCAGTTTGTCATTTACCTCATCTACACTCACAGCTAATCTCCTAGTTTCCCTCTCTGATTGCTCTAATCTTTTCCTACAGATTTCTAATTCCTTGCAATTAATTTCCCTTTCCTTAGCTAATTCAGTAGTTATTTCCTCCCTTAATTTTCTATTTTCTTTCTCTACATTCTTGTTAACTGTTTTAATCTCTTCCCTAACCTGTTCCTGACTTTCCCTCATTTCAATTCGCACATTTTCAATTTCAATTTTAACCTCTTCCTGATTATTTCTAACCTCACTTCTTACATTTTCTATTTCATTTCTAACTTCCTCCTTGAAATTTTCTAAAACCTTCTGTTGTTTCTCAATCTTATTTCCTATTTTGACTAAGTCAGCTGTTAAGTTCTCCCTCGTATTTTCTACCTTTTCTGTTAAATCTTTCTGACTTTTTTCTACCTTTTCCTTAATCTCTTTCTGACTTTCTGTTAACCCCGTCAAATCTCTCTGACTCTGATCTACCTTTTCTGTTAACCCCGTTAAATCTTTCTGACTCTGATCTACCTTTTCTGTTAACCCCGTTAAATCTTTCTGACTCTGATCTACCTTTTCTGTTAACCCCGTCATCATTGACATAAGTGATTTTAATATTTCATTAGTCTCCATGCTTCCCCCTGTTTCTTCTCCCTGATTTTGTATATTCGTATCAGCTACTCTGTCCCTTGCATTATCTACATTACTATATACACCTTCTCCCACTCTCTCATCACCCTCCTGCACTTCCATATTTATATCTAATTGCTCGATCATTTTCCCGTTCCTTAAATACATTGACTATATACTACAACACTTAGATAAAATTCTCACTCAGTACCTTAATCAGCTTGCTGCACTGCTATTCGATGTGGATCCTCTCGTTCCTGCTGTGTCCTGGGTCACCTTCCCTGGAGTTCACGACCTTTGTTGTTCAGCTCCCTGAAGTTCTCCGCATACCTTATTCTGCTTCCCTGAAGTACTCTGAAGTTCTCTCTCAGCATTCCTGAAATTCTCTGAAGTTCACGCTCAGCATTCCTGAAATTCTCTGAAGTTCACGCTCAGCATTCCTGAAGTTCTCTGAAGTTCACGCAGCATTCCTGCAATTCTCTGAAGTTCACGCCACACGTTGGAGCGCCAATTTGAAGCATTTTTATATCACTCGATTGACTGCTTCGTATTATGGGTGCCTACGGCTGCTCACACATGAGTCTTAATCTCGGGTATCCGTGGTGGTTACAGAGAGCGATATTGAAGTTTTGTAAGAACCTTTATTTGTTTTATTTTTACACGTTTAAGCTTTGCTGAACAATTTTAAATAGAATAAAATATGCAGTTTCAAGTAATCGTTGGAACGAACTTTCACCGTGTTGCTTACATGTATCTCTCCCTCGTAATGATGCCTGTCTCCTACTGTGCCTCAGTCATTAGCTTTTTAGCTTCCCAAACATCCATAATGGCCCTCACTTCATTAAGTCAAGACTTTGCCCTCTGGCAAAACCCCTCGGGTTTCCGATACTTTGTAAAAATACAATAGCATGTTATGTTGAAGACCTTGCCAAACTAATTGTATCTCGTTTACGTTAATGTTTGGGACGTTCGCTAATGACCCTCGGTAGTGCCTTTTTGGCATCCCTTCACCTGTGGTACATATTCTTAACCCTTTGCTATTAATGGATTTTGTAACTTTGATATATTCTGTATATCATAAGCGCTATACAAAAAACTGCTACAATCCTCTGTTTTCTATGTCCACCTTGTACTTACATATAAATCTATAGAGTACCTCAAGGGATGGTGGGAATAATAACATGCTTAATAATTTTAACAATTTTCATTAAATTTATCAGGTCCATCTCTTAAATATCTTAAAGGATGTGCTTTGTAACGTGTAGAAACAAATAATTTCATCGTTTTACAAAAGTAATGTATAGTAATCTCCACTCTAAGTTTATCTTCCTTTTAATTCCTATTAGCGGTAGGAGGTACAGAGATATTATATTTAAGTCAAATTTTCGGTATTGACATTTCATCAAAAAGACCATTGGAGATCTCCTGGTTTCGAAGTGCTTCTGGGAATAAAAGTTCCTGTCTCTGTCATCGTTCGGCTGGCTCTCGTTCTCTCTTAGCATAACCCCCCCCACCCCCCCCCCCAAAAAAAAAATATATATATGAATACCAAATTGTGCATTTAAATGCAACTGCACTGCAGAATGTAATAATAAACTATCCACAGAATACTCAACCAAAACTATCCATTGCAGAAAAAGAGTAATTTTTACATTTTCTTTAATTTTTTACTTTTTCAAACAGATCTAAAATTCTGATTAGCTCTCACATGTTTGATTTATTCATATTGAAAATAAGATGTGTATCTTGAATTTTCTTGAAGAATCTGTGAAATCATCTTTCTTCTACTGAAACTTGGAGAACTTCGTATAGCTATGAAGTTGTAAGAAATAAACAAAAACGTAATGCAAAAGGTTACAGAAATCGTTACTCGTAAATCTGATATGTTGCACTCACATGACTTTCTCTACTCTTATACTAACCATTCTTACAAACTCATTCCTATATATTCTTCTTGTTAGTTAAGATAAACACTTCTACAAATTATCTTATTATTTCTTTGCAGGTGCAAGGGGAATATTAGAACACAGTAGGCTGTGAGCAATAGTCAAATATTTTAAAGCTTTGAGACGCCGTTCTCTTTGCACACTTAACATATAAAAAATGAACAACGATGTTACATTTCACGAAAGTAAGTTTTCCGAAACTCACAGACATAACAAGGAATATCTCCGAAATGGTTCACGCTACAAAAAAATTTACTCAGACATAAATTGTGTATTTTAGTAAGATCTACATTTTTTTTATAGTATGAGTTGGTCTATCTCTGACAGTTTACCAGTTATGCAAAAATTGTCCAGAGTAAATACGACTACATGGGCTATAGCCAGAAAATTCAAGATATGCATTTCATTTGTCATAAAAATATCTCAAACATGACATTTTAATCAAAATCGTTAGAGCCATTTGCAAGAAAACCAAAATTTTCAAAAAAATGTCCATGTAAAGGGTAGTTTAGCGTGGGGCTACTTTCTTCTTAATCTTCGCATCGCATCCTTGAAAGAGATTAAACTTGAATACCAACATTGGTTTCCAGCAGACATTTCGTTTTTGAGTTATGCTGTCCACAGAATGACAGGCACACACGGACCTTTTTCTAAAAATGCTTTTTTTTTGGATTCAGGGGTCTCAAAACATATATTTCCGGTGCAATTTCGACATCGAATTTTTGGGTGGAATACTATACTACCCCTACTTACCATTAGAGAAAGTAAAAATACAATGTGACACATAAAACGGTACGTGTCATTACATTTTACGTGATATTTTCTGCTACTTTATGTGTTTATTTCAATATTTGAAGTAACACTGATTTTAAGGCCTATATCACCAGTCGTTTGTTTCTCTTGACGTCATGCACAGATAATGCAATATCATGTATCTCTTTTGAAACATTTTATTGTAGGCTACAGCTAAGTTCTATATTGAAAGCATTTTAACAAACATTTACCTATTCAACAGAAGGTAGAAAGAGAAAATCAGTCTTCAAATGAACCATTATAGATAGCTACAAAGTGAGTTAAAGTGAGCAGAGAAATTTGCTTTGGTGGAATAAATTATATATATTTATTTTTGACCATCATAGGACATGTTTTCAAACGAATGGCAACTACATCATTGCCTAGAATACGAATTTGGAATACATGAAATTTAAGGCTTGGATATAAATATGTGAAAACTTTATGTGCTCTGAACAAAATAGTACAGAAACATAGAGCTTCATTTCTTATATAGAGTAATGATCACCTTGGCACATTACTCGTCTTATGTTTGTTTAATCCAAACATGATAATACTGTACGTTTCTACAAGTTAAACTATGCATATCTTACCTTGAGTTGCCTTCGCCTGGAAATGTAGAAGTTCCACGGCATGAACCTCAAAAACTTACCTGCTTTTAGGGCATTCTTTCATTACGAGATGACTTAACACATACAAATATCAATCAGATAACACAGTAATTACAAAATGCTGCTCCCTGTAATTCTGCTGAGGTCCAAGATAATGTGTAAAATGATATTTTGCTTCGCCACTGCATTCTATGACTTAGCTAACTGCATCTCATGTGGCTGTTCATGATATAGTGGCAGTCCTATTAGTCTTTAACTTCTTCGTTTGATAATATGACAAACATTATCATAAAAATAGGAAAATGGTGCATTGGAATCACAGACCAATACTGAAAAGTATTAACAGAATTATTATCACCATTGAGATATGACCAGCAGAAATTGTGTTAAAGATTCTGCACTTCATTTCCTAATGTGTCAATCCTAAGTAGAGTTAATTTTAAAACAAAAGATCATGATGTGATATATTAGATGGCTTAATGCCAGGAAGGATTGTATAATGGTTAAAATGTATTAACATACTTAAAATTACTTTATGATTATTTATGTTGGTACATTGCATTTGTTCATTTGTTTTCAGATATATGTGCATACATAACCTACCTTAGAAATATATGCATGGATACATTTTGCTCTTTGTAACTATGTATATTTTAACACGTATAATACATTTTTCAAAAATCTAGTGTCAATTTCATACTGTTAAAGTCGTGTTTTACATCGGGTGAATGTAAAAGATTTTGAAAATGTGTAATTCTCAATTATAATCTAAATCCGGCGTCAAAGAATATTATAGGAAATTTACATTAAATAATTTGGATGTTATTTTTAACTGGAGTTCTCGTGCATTATATTAAGTCCCTTTTCACAAACCAATCTGCCCTGAACACGTGATGGAGGTTTGAAAGCACCGCATCTGGCATCACAAAAATGGGCAATTTACAGAAAAGTGGCGGCGATTAAATCCGCCTTATTCACATTTATATATATGTAGGCCTAAATATTATTAATTGGGTTCATAATATATAATTTTTATTTTAAGGGTTATTTATACGTTTTAATTACTTTGGTGCACGCCTTGTTGTTTAAGTTTCACTAAACGAGTGCTTTACTTAAAGAAACGACCCACGTCACGAAGGTCACATGACTGACCGGGCCGCTGATCACATCCCACCCTCGTTCTGCACCCCACTAATGACGCCTATAGTGGACAGAGGTGGGGGACGCAGCGGCGTGGTAGAAATTTTAACTATTTTATAGTACTATACGTTGCTCTGCTAATAATGTGAATCTTCAATTTTTGAATTAGTCATTAATGCTGTAAATATTTTAACAAATCAGAGAACTTTTTAAAATGTATTTATTTAAATTTATATAAAACCTTGCTAACGTGATGTGGCCAATAGGTGCACAGAGCTTCAATGCAGGTTCTAAGAAAAACTCTTTTAATACCTCAAATAATAGTATGGGAAAAACTTCAATATCATGTTAAATCGAATATTTACAATATACTAGCTCACCGTAACACTTTAAACATTGCACTCTGTTCTTTCAAGTACACGGATTAAAATAGCTTAGACGTGGAGTGGAGCACTTCACTTGTATATTTGTACTTTAAATTGTCACTAAAACGAAAAATATGAGACATTAATTGCATATCAATTTAATTTTTTTTTTTTTTTTTTTTTTTTTTTTTTTGTTAATATCCAATTAAATATTCTGAAAACAGTACAAAATGTTTACTTCAAGGTAAACATGTTTCATTAAAGTGGACCAAAAACTGTAAAATAGGCTAATATTTCTATTTTTATGAAAAAAAATAATCTGTGATCTTGCAAGAATGAAGAATATTTGTCCATTAAATGGTTAAATAAATCACGCCCTTTTAATAGATCAGATAAATTAAATATTTAAAATATAACTAGTTGCCACACTCATATGGAATTCTTGATATTTATTTCATTTGTTAGAAACATCTTGAGGCATAGGTATTTAATATTCTCACTGGTTTGAAACATACTGGCACACATTATTAATAATAAAATAGCAAAGGATCCAGTAATCAACAATGAATTTAGGCTGGCCCCCTAGCTCCTAGGGCACCTGCCTGCTGTGCAAAGGCTCCCGGGTTCGATTCCCGCCTGAAAGGGTGGCAATTTTTCTTTCACTAGGATTATTTCCCACCCTCCCTAGGGTTCGTAATGATGAATAAGAGTGCAAATGGTGGCTGAATTTAATGTAATGAATTAAAACATAGCGAAAGTTAAAAAAATAATACAAAACACTTAAGCGAGAAAACACCGTTGTGTTGTCAATTGTTCCAAGAGATTAAAAACCTCTGATATGACCTTCGATGTTAAAGGCGGTACCTATATGAATGGAACATTAAAAAATTATATTAATCTGGGTACCATTCCCAAAACCATATTCGAACTATAAAAAGTACAACTCCATACTTAAATAATGCTACATGTTAAAAGCAACTAATTAGAATTTTGAATGTGACAGATTTTAAAATATTTATACTTTACATTTTGTCTTAAAATTTCAAGTAAAATGTTGAATTCATAATAGAAAGAATGTAAGTAAAATAAAACAGCAGTACAATTCCATTAGTGTATTAATAATAAATAGAATTAAGGTGCAGTAAAAATTACATTCTCTTACTTTTTGTGTAAAAGGAATCGAGAACTCCAAATGTTTTGCGACTTTTCTTCCAGTGTAACCGGGGACAAATGAGGATGAAATATCAGAAATTACCAAGATGTATTCTTCTATTACAGTAAGTTTACAGAGGTATATGAAATCTATACTGTTCACTTGCTTCACTGTATATTCAAAGACACTACAGACATTCCCACTGGGAGTGAACCTGTCTGACAAGGTTTGTAGGGGCTTAGTACAGCAACCAATGAAAGCTTTTATGCCTTAATGTGACTAATTATACATATATCAGAGTGAAATTTCTGCCATTAGACAGAAAATGTGTATATATTTTACCCGTTCTTTCAAATTGCATTCAACATTTGTCTTTGTTTACCTAAAATTAGAAGGTTCAAAGCTCTATTAATACACACAAGGGCTTGACATAATTCATAAATATATTTAGAGTATGAAATTACGTAGGTAGTCATGTTTAAATTTTAATATAAAAACTGCACATAATTTTTGTATCAGTTGTCTTTTTGATTAAGTTATATAAGTGGCTCTGGAAACAGAGTCATTTCGTTGTTCTTTTGTTGTTGTTGTTTTTTTTTTTTTTTTTATTAACCTTTTTATGTATTCATTTCAAACACATGAAGGCTATTCTGTGTCAGATGGCAAACCTTTATATAAGGTCAGATTTAATAATAAAAAAAACTGGAAACTAATTTCAAGTTATTAGAGTGTCAACTAAAATTCTGGTCTGAAATCCAGTCTATTCATGCAACAGGTTTGTTCCTTAGATTTGTATTACGTTTTTGTTTAATTTACATTGTTTGGTTTTATCTGTTTTAGGTGCGTTAGCTAAATATATCCTAAGCCATACTTTCATTTTTATAATTGTTCTGCAGAATCTTCAACACTAAGGAGCAGCATTTTTAGGATTATCTTTCTTCCCGATATCCTTTCTTTCTTCATTCTTCAGAGAAGTTCTTGTATTTCTGATAACCACTAAGAATTTTCTCTGCTAAAAGTAAACTAGAGTGGATAAACCAGCGTTTCTAGACAAAGTACATAACTTAAGTCTCTTAAATAGCTTAAAAGTATTACAGTAAAGCTATTGACATGTAAAGTTGTAAAAATCTTACAAGACACTTAATATTCTAGAAGAGAAAGTTAGAGATTCACATAATTAAAACTGTAACTCATAAATTATGTACTTTGTCTTATGTTGATAAATACAGTTCATTGGCACACACAGAAAGATATCTTGAAAAAGAGGTTCGCTTTATTTATAGCACATTCACAAAAAGAAAACAACGTCGTGCATAAAATTGTACCAAAAATAATAAAGAACAGAGGTAACCTTTTTATATCTATATTTAGCGAACTTTAAACATACAAAATGTTATCGCCGTAATTGGAAAAGGTTCTTTTTACAGAAATGAAAAACAATGCTTATAAAACACATGCGGACAAAGTACGACATTTAATAATCTTATTATTTATAACGCATCAACAGTTGAACACAACAATAATAGTAACTATTAGGCTATATATAAGTATGTATATATAAAAGAGTGACAGTTGTTAATTATTTTTCATGGTTGTAATATCTACAACTTCAAGATCTCATTATTTTCAGACATTCCTCTTTATTTTACATGAACGCTCTTAAGCACAACATAACAGAAATCAGAAATTTTGAATACTCATTCATTTTAGAAGCAAGTACAACGATATTAACAAAATTATTGCACCATCCTCTATACTTAAACTCAGTTTAACATAAACTTCATAAAGATACATCTTCAAGACCAAAAGTTATTCAATTTAATCACACTATATTTTAATAATACTCAATAAGTCTTTCATTTCCAAAATGTTACTCCATTTTGACATTAGGGATTGAAAGTAAAGATAGATTAAATAATGAAAGAATGCTACACTTCTCTTAAAGTTTTATGACAAAATAATTTTTTCACTCACAAAATAATAAAACCGCACTTTGAGACTGCCAATGAATTATATTTAAATTATAGGCACATATGACACCGTAGCATAAAGAATATATAGTAGAGATATAAGCGGTTTTCATGTGCCAATTTATTCCAACAAGGTTTAGTGTTCCTTGTATCCAAGAGAGGACTGTTAGTTGTTTTTCAGTAATGACTTATAATGTCTGTGAAATTTTGAAAATTCACAGATTCTAAGATGTTGAAATTTATGCCACTTGTCACATGTAACAATACCGTCTTCTGAAGGATAAGAACTCCATATGTTATTTCCGAATACACTGGAACTGTAATTTAATAAATTATGTTTAAACCAGAAAATAAATTAACCCTAAACGAACTTGTATATATTATCCTTGTATATATTTATAAATATAAAAGAAAGTTTAATACACTGTTGCATAAGAACACTAGAAGGGCATAATTCATTTTAAGAAACTATAAAAAGTTACAAATTTTCCTGAAATTCATACATATGCAAAACGTGACTTTTTCTAAACGCCTTTGAAGCGCTTTCTATAATCTTTAAATACAGTTTTCGAAGGTTTTTTTTATAACAGCTGTGCCTATCTAACAGTATAAATAAAGGGCATGCAAGCTTTCACTTTGCATTTTATCAACGTATCTGTGCTAAATCTGCTAAATCACTAACGATATTGAGATGTCTGAATCTTCACTTTAAAATTTATGGATGTAAGGATTTTGTAACAAATTTAATTTTATGAAGACTATTTTGATGCTTTTTAGGCTAAAAATTTGAATTCAAATTATTCCATACGTGAAACAATCATTTTCTAGCCCTATAAAATCATCTTCTTGTCAAAACTGAACGGATTTTGTGCACCTTTGGAGAACTATAATGTAATTCTGCAACTAAGAGTAACCTTTTTATCATTGCTTAGTGAATATAGCACATGGTTTTCATCTCAAATTTAATTCTACAGCAACAAAAGCGTAAACTATTACAATAGATAGTCATGGTTTCCAAATGTATCACTTCCCAATGCCTATACAGCTAAAAGATTAGTCAACTCTGAATTAAAAAAAAAAAAAAAAAAAAAAAAAAAATATTGCAAAATATTACTATGAAAAATCAAAAAATAAAAGATGGGAACTACCAAAAATTCACACAGTAATTCCTGAGTATCCTCGAAAAGCAGCAGTTGCGACCTTCAGGTTGATTACAGGACATGATTGTCTGGCAAAACATTTAAACAGAATTGGGATATATTCTTCACCACTTTGTCCTCTATGTGATCTGCAAGAGGAAATGGATCGAGACCACCTACAAATATGCCCGGCCATTTCTAGTTTCTATCAGTGAAACATATTGGAGAGCAAGAGGATTAATGACTTCATTGTCAGAAATCCAGCATTAGCTAACAACAACTTTTTTCACGCGATGAAGAAATCGTGATTATGAATAAATAAAGTAACAATACGCCACATAATTTAAATAATTGTATAAAAACTGGTATACTGGCATTTCTTCACTCCCGTGGTTACTTCACAAGAAAAATTAAATCTCTAAATATAATTTCTGTTAATAATATAGCTTCAGTGGTTGAATTATGTCACACGAGCTCGTATCTTGAGCAATTCAAAATGATAAAAAAAAGTTCTTAGAGAGACTTTTTAAGTTTATTCTCTGCAAGTTTCTTCTGAAAAACTAAATAACATTGGTTACAAGCTACATTGCATGGAAAATGTTGAATTCACAAAAAGTATAACGAAAATCAAAGTCGAGTCAAAGGATTTGGGAATAAATACAGGTCATTTGATAATGTGCAGAGGGGCATTTAAACGTTCACGTGTTGAAGCTTTAGAAGGCTCTAAGATCATAAGCCACGGTATTTAATTGAAGATAAAGGTACAACTTATTTTTAGACATAAAGGTCAAGTTTTGAACTCTGAAAATTTTGACCAAATTTCAGCTTTGGTTACTCTGAATAGAGAGGTGTTTAACCTTTTTGATTTTATGCTATTTGAGGCTGCATGTATACAATTAAACAAGAGCATCATTTATTGCAGGGAAATATAAAAAGGTAGCCCATTTATTGGCGCAATCATTTGAATCCTCTTCTACGTATAAATTAATGACGAGGTTCCATGTAAATCTACTGTAGAAAAAAAATTTGCATTTGAATAATGGATTCACAAGAAACAGCAGTACACAAATATTTTATGCCAGTATATTCTAATCCCGTTTTGAAAAAATAACCCATTTGACCAATAGGATAATATATCGATAAATTTTAGCAAAAAAATGTTAACATATTGGATGTTTTGTTTTTGCATTTTATTACCTATATATATTTATAGATTGTACCCATCATGCTCTGCAATTGATTTTTAAAAGCAAAGATTTTTAAACAACAGCAATTGGTTCAGTACCATTCAGATAAAGCGTTAAATTGAACTTAAGCTCCATCTTCTCTATTGTTGTTTTTCAGCATTTTTCACTTTTCAAAATGCACTTTGAAATAGTTCATAGCTTTTACGCATGCAATTTTCAGGATAGCTCAAGAAACTACAGCTTTAAGAATAGATAAAAGTATTTAATGGTTTTGTTGAAATAAATTGTTTTCCATTACTCACAGTGAAAACTATTTATCAAACTTATCTTTCTTTATCTTAAACAAATTAAACTTAACAAATACCTGCACAACAATTTTTTTAAGTTTAAATTAAAAATTTAGAAGCGACACAACTAACCTTAGGATTTAAGGAGTATTTTATATTAACATATCAAAAGTTGATTAATTATAAATAATAAATTAATATCTTATCATTGATTTGATATAGCTTGAGAAAATGTTATGTGCCTATAGACTTTATGTTACGAGAACGCGCTAAAAGTGAAAGCAAGCAGAATAAAATTGCAGATTTTTGGATTTTAACATTCACTTGCCTTGTAGTTTTTTTTAATAATAATCTGAAACATGGTCGTGGTTTGTGAATAAATAATTTTGCTCATCACGATGAGGTGTAATTTAGATATTTTTTCTCCACAGTGTTCTTTCTGAATCATATATTGAGAATTAAGCAAGTTATAGTAAATATACCTATTCAACAAATTAGTTTTATTCTTACTCCCTATATAATGTTTGGTTTCAACCAAAACCTTTAATACATGTCACTTTTCATTTTCTTTGCATTATTTGCCATGCATGGATAAAGTACTCCCCAAAGTCTTGTCATTTTTCTGCCTCATAACATTTAATTTGTTGGCAATAAACGTTTCAGTATTTCCTAAATATGCAACTTCGCCAAATCTATAGAATCATTTATGGACATTATGGACTCTTACAAGATGGATTATCTATCTCTACTATATAATCTTTATGCTTTGGTCTGACATTTCAATAATCGTTAAAACATTGAATAAAACAAAATATTGTTGTATTAGATGATAGTTTTAATGAAACATGTAAACAATGACATAACTTTATATTTCAGTACGTAACATATAACAAATTACTCAAATATTATCAAATAGATATTTAACTTTCGTTAGATAAAATCTTCAAAAAACAAGAAACATAAATTGTAACGGCACAGTTGTGTTTGTGATTGTTGTAACACATTCTGGTTTTTTTGCTGTTACAACATAATGGAATCAACTTAACACAATAGCGTTTTATAAATAAACACCACAGTTTCATTTGCATTCATTCATCACACGCCTAATGCTATCTAAGTCGAACACCAGAACTGCTTTGTTGAAACTACTAGAATCTATAATATAAAATTCGTTTGTCTAGAGATTGGTTTTGCCAAATATATAGGTACCACATTTTATTGGAGGGCAATAGTTTTAATGGATGTTTCATTAATGAATGAACTCGATAGTAAAATATTAATTTTTTGGAAAATAGTCTAGAACCGTATTTAGCTGCTTGAACAAAAAGTGATTGCTAACAGAGTTTAGTTGCCTTTATTGGAATGTATATGTTGGAGGTAATAAAATATATGTAACATATAATTTGACATCATAGAGGATTGCTTTGTGTAGGAAAGCGTTTTAAGAATGCAGAAACAAAATAGTACATGCTGAAAACTTAAACCATTGACATTTAAAAGTAGTGATATAAGTTGTTTCGATTGAAAATGGACGAGAAGTACAACGAACAGGATACAGAGTTGAGGAATATCTTTGATCTACCCTATTTAGTTTGTTATTAGCTATATTTTAAAGTATGAGCTAAGGAACATGAAATGCACAATCGTTTATCTTAAATTGCGCACCGGATTTTGGAGATCAGAATCTTAAACTTTCTTGAAAGTTCATATATTCACCAATATTCCACTTTTCATCGAAATGACAGGATTTCTTGCTCCAGAGAGTATAAAGTAAAAGGAGGGAACATTACACCTGATTTATGATTACAATTTTACTTTTCGCCTATTCCTTGTGGCAATCTCCGAAATTTTACATTGAATCTTTTGTGTACATTTTAGGTTAGTGGTATAAGTAGGTAATGATCAACTGGTGTTATAATATATCTCAAATGTAATCCAACGGAAAATGTGTCATTTTTTGAAAAAAGAAAAGATTTGAACATCTTTACCACAGTTGCATTTTTGCAACAAATGTATACACGAGAGCTTTAAAATCCTCACGCCTTTTATTTTTCCACCAGTTACATGGGAGAGGTTTAAAATACATCCATTCCAGAAATATAAATTCTATACTTTGGTACCATATTTTCCGCATTATTGTCGATCTTTGACACCAAGTTCCTCTTCACTCTCCAAGGAAAGGATTACAACCGTCACATGCAAAACTTCGTCAATGTAGCATGTTGTAATAATTGCTTCATGATTTAGTATTATTTCTGAGAAATGCATGACTCGAAAAGCATTTTATTAGAAGAAACTGAGTACAGCATTCTTAGATCAATAGACAGAGCTGTACGTGTAGTTTAATTTTTGCAGTATGAACAAAAGTACATGCATGATTAAAATCCCTTTTGGATTAGCATAACGAAAAGTAATATCAGGTCTTTCGTCTTACTGTTACCCCTTCCTATGTAACTCTTTAATCGAAATTTATTTTTACGTTTATGTCATGCAGATAATGCAAGTTAACGGGTACGAGGGTCACTAGATATGTATTGTGACAACAAAATATGAATAGCCAGTTGTGTTTATTTCAGTTTCTCTGAGTATTCTCCCTGGCACTGTATGAAGCGTTCTAACCTCCGGAAGCACTTCTGAAAGCATCCCCGCCGTTCAGTTTCTGGCACTGCAGATAACTCCTCTTCGTATGCAGGAAATATTTTTGCAGAGCTAGAAAATCGGTAACCTCGAAGTCGGTTCTTCACCATAAGGAATAGGAAGAAATCACATGGCGCCAAATAGAGACTACAGGGCCGATCGGTAAATAGTTTTGCCTCAGTTCGTGCAGAAACTCAATTGTTACATTAGCAGTGTGAGCTACTGTATTGTCATAATATAACAATGTGCACATTACACGAAGGTGTTCATAAAGTATTGTTGAAACACTCGAAAAACTAATTCCTAATGCCAGCTCAATGTCCTTATAGGATAGGCTTGGATCTTCCCTGCTCATCGTTTCCACAGCGGTGATTTTCTCCATCACTATTGTTGCTGGTATGCCAGTCATCTCTTCATCTTTAAGAGATTGCCGCCCCCCTCTTAAATTCTGCAATTCTGCACGTGACGGAGAATAGTGCTCTAAAACTCCCCTCTAACACTCAAGTGATTGCATTTCATTTAAGCCATATTTGAAGTCGTGCAGAATCATTGCATGAAAATGCTCTTTCTGGATCTCCATTGCACTTTCGAGACTTCAAACATAAACTGAATAAAAATGGTCTGCCTTCTACCATTCCATTACCAGTCAGTCAGATATTGTGACAAACCAACAATGCTTTCCCTAGGGGTGGCCAATTTTCCGTGTCTCAATACATTGCTAGTGGCCTTCGTATTGTAACCTAGACTAACCTAGTCATTGGTGTTCTATTTGTAGGTAATAATATTTGCCACATCTTGAGTTATTGATAATTAAAACGTTTATAGGCTTTTGCTATCTGCACAATGGTTTAAAATACCATTGAGTTAAAAAGTAGGTTTACAATGTGCGTTATAGAGAGTTAAATGGTAGTTGCGCCCCTTCACTTATGGTCTCCTATATCTGTTAAATGTTGACAGTACTTTATGGTGCAGTCAGAGCTGAATATCTAGCCTGTGTTAGGAAATGGTCGATCAACTCAACTACTAGACTAATGAGGCCATAATCCAACTGATACGGATAGATGTGGTCCGCACCATGCTTCTCCAATCGGAATGTTGGCTTACCAAAACCACAGGTTGTCAACTTCTTCAAACTCCACGGGTACTGATCCTATACATGGGCAATTTCCTAATAAGCCTCCAATAGCCAGAAATAAATTGAAATGTATTTTATTATTTTAGGTCTTAGTTCATATTCTACACCTTTTAACTCTATACTCTCTGTGAAATTACAACCTTATATAATACTTTCAAATAGTAACCCACAGTTGTGTTTATTTTTGTAAGGTTGTTTAATGGTTTTAGAAACCATAAAAAATAAGTTTATATATCCCACACGCCTCAAAGCGAAAAATGAAAATCAATTTGGCCCAGAGCGCAAGTTAAGATTGCAACACTTGTCCATCGGTCTACTTCATAATATATTCACAAGGATATACATATACAGTACAGTACAGCGTGAGTTTACAATGCATTTAAGTTCTCAGTTCCATTCTTGACAGCAAGATATACACTTAACACATATAAACAAAAATAAAAAATAAAAGGTAGAATGATATTTACTATCCTTAGTATAATACATATTTTATTGTAGCGGCCGTTCTTTCAGCAAGAAGTTCACTACATTCTCTTACATTGAGTTAAAACCTCTTTAATGTGGTTCACAATAACTTTGAAAAATGAGCTGATAAACAATTCTTTGGAGGAGTAACTATTTAGGTATCTAATAAAAATCACTAGGTATTTTCATCATTTGAATACTTGCAGCATCCAAGTAAATAATTCGGATTCGACTAGCTCTTTATAATTTACATAGAGCTAAAATAAACTGGATGCTCTAGAATATAAATAGATATCATTCATAGTACTCAATATTCCTTAAATGTACATTCTGAATTCTCATTGTTTATAACTTTTGTAGTGTTTTCTTTCATCTTCTATTCAGATTAATATATACAGGCAAAGTCTAGTTCCTGTACCATAGGAGCAACAGTTTTCGTGTCCTTATTTAAATAGTAAAAGATTCAGTTAATGTAATAAAATGACAAATTAAATTTTTAAATAAAGCAATATAATTTCCACTTATGATACTTGGGGATGATTTTGGTAATTTTGAATCATTGTATTAAAATACTAATGATTACGAGCACTTATAAACGAAAGAAACAGAAATGAAAGTTCCACAATAAAATGTGGTAGTCTTATAAAATGATTACATCATGTTCAAATTGTTTATCCACGATCGTGTTAAAACTATTTGAACAGAAAAGTAAAGATGAAGTATTGGTGTACCAGGAACTAAATGTAAGTACATCAGGCAATAAAACTGGTTAAATTAGCGAAAGGTTTAAAACCCAGAGACGTAGCAAGTTTGGGCTACGTGGTACTGAACAAGGGATCCAAAATGGCCTCCCGTTATTAGTTTATACCAAACTATCTGTATCAACAGAAACTCCGTCCCTTTATTCTTGTTTAAATACACTCACTTTTTTGACTAAGGTTGCACTTCATCAGATAATTTTATTTCACTGTTCTTGCCTGCACAGGCACTGTTTACTCAAAACTCACGGGCTACTTTCAAGACTCGTTCCTTCTGAGAGTCACTCCCGTATATCATTGCGGGTGCACAAAGCTCTCTTCATACGTAAAACACGTTGGAATTTACACTAAAATTTGATGTCAGTGCCCATGAAAATTAGTTATTTATTTATTAACATTTTTAAACATTTATCACCCCTTTGACACAAAGGGCTCTCTGGAGCTGTCTTTTGCTGGCCATTATTTTATAGCTGAGTGCCACGTAATACTGTCTAAGAAAACCTAGTCTACTTAGGTTTAAAATATTCGTTCAGTAATGTACGGTAAAATATTATGTTAAGACATATTTGTGGCTTTCAAAACCAAAGCCTTGCTAAAATTTAGCAAAAAAGATAAAGGTAACAAAGTCAAATGGTTGACAGTTCATCGGCTTCAAATTCTCACTCGTGTTCACAGTTTCCAAACTGTTCCAAAAGTAACAATTAGTGGCACTCTATCTAGTGACTAATGGACGTGTCCTCAGAGGGCAAAAGTAATTTAAGTAGCAACTCCATGATGAAACTGATGGCCAAAGACAACCCCAGAGAAGGCCATAGGTCACTGATGATGTTTGACACCCACGGTGCCGTTGGTGGCAGTTGCTCCGTGATGGTTCTGGGTTGCTACTACGTGGTGCTGTTGCGCATGCGCATGGTGGTGGTGCTGGCTGGCCGAATGGTGATGGTTCTGGTTGTTGGTGCTGCTGCTGTTGTTGTTGTTGGCTTGCTGCGCCGCTTGCCGCTGACTGTTCTTCTTATTCTTCATGCGACGGTTTTGGAACCAGATTTTCACCTGGCGTTCGGTGAGATTGAGGTTCCTCGCCAGCTCCCACCGCTTCTGCTTGGACACGTAGGCGTTGAACAGGAACTCCTTTTCTAGCTCCAGGGTCTGGAACTTGGAGTAAGGTTTGCGCTTCTTCCTCACCGTCACCTGGCCCGTCCACTCCAGAGGGTTGGTAGAGGCGCACCCGACGCCGACTCCAACCCCCATCCCCAGGGAACCTGGCGGAAAGAAAGAAGATGGGGAGGAACCCCACATCACTTGACACCATTAGACAGTCGCCGACGACCAAAAAACAAATATATGGACACCAGGGTGTCCTAATATTGTCATGAGGATACTTCAAAATCATGGCATACTGTATTACTTCCTAAACATTTACTTCCTAAATATTTACAGTAAATCCAATTTTCAAATAGAGACCAAAATTTGAACGAAATAGATTTCTAAATCCCGTTATTCTCGTGTATAGAGTTCAAAGCTTAAAGAACCAGAAGTAGCCTGAAGCTAGGCACATCCTAGCACGCATCTGTTGCTACGTTAGCCCCTGAAAATCAACCTAACGCTCTATCAAGCATTCCAAGTCAAAAAACTGAACAAGGTCAATAAGGAATTTGACCTTCACTTTGTTTCAGGGCCTACATATAAACATCAATAGCAGACTGGGAAGAGCCCCGCACAAAAGTACACTTTTATACGTCTTATCTGATTGAATTTAATATGAGCAATGTCACATTTAAAAGATAGGTAATTTCATTATAGTGTCTGTGTCAAGCTTGTATCGAATACAATCCTCGAGAATTAGTGAATGAATTGGTGTAACCTTTATATTCTAATAGTGTTATCATTCCTAAAAGTAAGCCATGTTTGCAATGCAAGCTAATATGAAATTACTGACATCTGATCTTGATTACTGCGACAAGCTGTTATTGCAATTACTTTTTCCTACATAGATTCTAAATGTTTGCAGATTATTATCGTTTCCAAGAAGTTCAAGAAATCTTGTAGCAAAATTCAGATTTACAGAGTGAAAGAAAAAGAACCGATATTTTACACGACATTCACTGCATATACAGGATATTAATGATCAATGTCGAAATGTTCTTACTCATAAGCCATAGGCATGAGACTTGAGACGGTTAAATTAAGGATTATTGATGTTGTGCAATTTGGTACTCAGATATTTACAGCCAAGCTAAATATATACAGTAAACCCCAGCGCAACAGCCAATGAAGGGCCAGGGTTTGCCGCTCAGCCGCTGCGTCCCCCACCTCCGTCCGCTGCAGACGTCGTTGGTGGGGTGCAGTACTGGAGGGTGGTACGTGGTCAACGTCCCGAGCCCTCCCATCCAGTTATGCGGCCTTCTCGACCTGGGACCACTACTTCTCCATCAAGTGGCTCTTCAATTGGTCCCCGCGGAACCTAACGAGGCTGAGTGCATCCCGTGCCAGATATCCCAGAAGAGTAAAATCTCCATGCTGGTATCAGGAATCGAACCTCGTTATACAGAGTTTTTGATAATTCAAATGAAAGTAAAATAAAAACTGTCTTAAACAAAAGGTGCGGACACATCAAATTCACGGGAAAAATCAGCTCTTGTTTACAGGACATTATTTCATTTACAACAGTTTTAAATAACATTATCTTGCACTTTTTGATGCAGGCATGTTATTTAGCGAATGAACAGTTTAGTGTTTGTCTCGTACAAAGGATTTGGTAATTATGGGATCCAATCTCTCCACTTGATTACTTTTTATGTGAATAAATAGGAAACAAGAGTCTTTGTTACCAGGCTTATTAATATGGAGGCTCAGAAAAAATGCAGAGATATATCATCTGCAGTTCTGGAAAATCTTAAATGCAAATTGATTGTAAATGAGGAGTATTTTGAATATTTTATTAAATAACTAGGGTCTAATTTCTTAAAGTGGTTTCTTTCTTTCTTTCTTTCATCATTTCTTTCTTGCTTTTTTACTGTGGCGAAAATTGTTAAGCAACCCAACAATTGAACATTTTCGTTAGCAATCAAACTTTTTATATAAAAAAGTTAAATTGCCCATGTATCTGAGTAAGATAATTTCGGAAAAAATGAAATTAAAAATATAAAGTGCCAAAGTTTTTGTCAATAGCGTCACCCCTATACATTAATGACTCAAATTTGTTCACCTTTTATACATTTTTTCCCCTTTCAAACATTAAATTTGGTGTGTTCGAGCATTTATTTAGAAAGGTCTGCATCATAAATTAAGGATAGCATGCCACTGTATAGTTGTGCTATTGGGAATTAAGTTGTTAAAAGCCGCATTTCGTACTTAGGTTTCATTGCTGCTGGCTCTGCGAGGAATTCAGTGACGTGCATTCCTTTTTGAAGCTTTTAAGCTCTAACACCTTGAAACTAGTGTCGACGATAGTAACATTGTTACCTAAAGTTATGCTATGACGCCTTTTCAGTAGTGCATGACGTTTCCTTGTACAAATTTATATTCTTTAGATCACAAAGTCTTAACACTCTCGTGCGTTTTAATAATTTAAAATAATTTAACTTGCCATTGTTTACGTCTTTCCCGGTTCAAGACAGATGCACGGTGCAATCAACAACCACAGACTAAAAAAGTGTTATATATCATCCAACGCAAATTAATATAAGTGCAGTGAATGCCGTTTAAAACATCGTATCAACTTTTGATTAATTACCTGAATAATTAATTGAATTTCAGGATCAATATTTTGTTTTCTTTGTAGATTTTTCAAAATAATGCTTCCTCGTTGAATTCTGGATTTTCTTTCTAAAGGACACAGAACCGTAAGTAATACTTGCCATAGATTTTGAAGTTATCCTCATGTAGTAAAATAACATAAATTATACAGAGAAAAACATATGCTGATCAGCACATCTAAAAAATAAATAGAAAGTTAAGAGAATAACAAAACATGTAAAATTAAATTAAAGATAACAATTGCTTATTGCACTAGCAATGCTGAAAGAAGAACAAATATTATGTTACAAAGTTAGATAATATTAATAATTAATATTCTATTTGCTGTTTTCTGTTTACAGGAGTTAATTTTATATTTTCCAAATGTTAAGAGCAGCTAGAACCAATGAACCCATGGACTGGAATGTCTTTCAAGCTGATGCCTTAATTACCAAAATAAAGTTGATAGAAAACATTAGTCCGGAGTATATAACTGGGAGAAAAAGAATTTCCCGATCATTTAAGTTGCTTACGGAGAGCATAAATATATGTAAGGTAAAGTCATATTTTAATTTCTTAAAAATAGAATCAACTCAGTAGACTAGCTTCTTACAAAATGTAGAGATGTACTCCTAATACATGAACTCCAAATTTGAAACATATATCTAAATATAGTGATTAAGAGCTACAGCAGTGGTCTGAGTCTATTTTCGTCTATGAAAGGTAGAATATCAAATTTTCAAGAATATCCCTATAAAGTACTCTTTACATGAAAATTGTCTCGACATGTTTTATTTTCCCCAAAATTATTCTAAATGTTTTGATTAAAATTCCATATATTGTAGATATTTACATGACAAATAAACCGCATACTTTGAACTTTTATAGACTATCCTATGACGTCCGCTTCATTCGTAAGAGATTGTTATAATCTTTGGTAACTGGTTAACGTTAAATAATAGTCAATGTACTGCACAAAAAAAAAAAAGAAAAAAAAATTGTAGATTCCTTTATTTCAAATTACTTTTTTAGAATATGCCAGTATCTATATTCGAGATATCCCTTATTATGAGTTCGAACCCAAAAGAAGTGGCTTTAGTGTGTGTTACTGTGTGTCTGTGTGTGTGTGTGTGTGTGAGAGAGAGAGAGAGAGAGAGAGAGAGAGAGAGAGAAAAAGAGAGAGAGAGAAAGAGAGAGAGAGAGAACTGTATAATTCAAGTCCTACACGACACAGCACCTTGATTGATCGTATGTATCAGTAATATTAAGATTTGGAACATGTGGCAATTGTTGCTGTTAAAGAATGCGCTATTCCATGTGGGACTCATTTTTACTCCACGGGTGTACATATATCTTGAATTATATCGGGTAACCTCCGAAGTGCTCCTTATTGTGAATAACCTCTGCATGAGTGGTAAACTATAACAGCGAAGACAAAATTCTATGACATAAGATCGTAGGTTTCGTCAAAGACACAATAGGTATATGTCAAACCTAGTGTTTTTGGAATTAAACACTTCCGAAATATTCCTCGGTATTATTTTTAATTTTATAAGCGTAATACTTTTTTTTTAAATAGGATTATTATTCTTGCTCTTTTTTTCTTCTTTCTTCTTTCTCTCTTGGCTATGCAAGATATACTTATAAAGAAAAGTGTGATAAAAGTATCTGTACAAAATATGGCTATCTCGATTAACATGTGGCAAATAGAAGATTAAGCTTTCATAGGACTAGTTCGTTGAAGAATGGATGAAGTGACCTTCAAGACTTTTTAAGAACTCATTCTTTGTGAATTTATTCATTTGTATCTTACATCCAAATCAAAAGAGATGACATTGCAGAGTCTGAGAATAAACATGTCTTAGCCATCCAGTTGCCCTAATTTCTCTGTTTACATTTTTCAGAGCTTCATTGAATTAGTCTCATTTATTAAACCAGCGCCATACAGTTAACTGTTGACTCCTAGGCTACGTCACATCTTTGGACTAGACTTCCCATAAATAAAGTATATGTTGCTTGTGCACATTTCGAATGGCTCTATAGCGGAAATCTCAGATTGAGAGATTGAGTCTGAAGAAGGGTGTGTGGAAGTTTTTTTTTTTTTTTTCTTCTGACACCATTTCTAAAATACGAGATGTAATCTATAAACTCCACAAAATGTACAATAAATTTTCGTGGCAATTTAAGATTTGTTTTAGATACTTGACAGTACTAGAACATGTAATGGGTTACCCCGAAGCCCAATATAACATAAAAATAGCCCCTTTAAAGCTAAAATAATGTGTGTTTGTTTGTGTGTTTTTTCTTTCTTTCTCTCTTCATGCAGGAATTGCTTAATTCATTTTTATACTTTTAAGCATGTAGTAAGTAGAGATATATTCTTCTTTCTTTCTCTGATTACCCTCCCCTTATGTAGGACTTACACCTCCTAGGACTTACAAGCCAGTGCCCAGGGTCAGACGCTTGTCGGGGAGCAGAGGAACCTATGGACCGGACAGAGTGAAGACCTGGAAGCAGGTGGTCAGCCAAGCACCAGGTATGATAGAGAGAAAGAGGATGGTATGAAATGCAGGCGAAATGGGTGATTGAAAGGGTGAAAATGTAGCAATTGTTTGAATGAATTACGGGGGAAACTGGAAAACCCGGAAAAATCGCCCAAACGCCGCTTCCTCCACCACGAATACCACATGCGGGTCCCGCCTAGGTGGTAGGTGAGCGGTCTAACCACTCAGCCACGGCGCCACCATTATACTTCCAGACACAGGGAAGGATGAAGAATAATGATGAGAAAAATTCCTACTCCCCCTGCTGAGAATCGAACCCGGGACCCCTTACACAGCAGACAGGTGCTCTACCAACTACGCTACGGGGCCAGCCGAGATATATTCCACTATTCAAAATTTGATATCAAGATTTCACTGAAAATCCACATTTTAAGGTCCCCTAAATTCAACCATTTTTAAGTATAGGTCTATCCATGTATATGAGACAGAATAGCATACTGAAAAAAAGAAAAAATCCCCTACACAAACTACCCTTTATATGGAACGTGTTTGGAAATATTTTATTTTCTCAAAACTAAACTCTAACAATTTTGGTTAAAACATCATATATTTCATTTGAATACTTACAAGAAGAATAAACAATGATCATGTCAAAGTTCATGTGCCAGAAACTGGTCCATAGAAGATGGGCTATACATGTTTACAGGTTGAGGGTTATACAACGAAGGCGAAAACTTCGTACACTCAATCTACATACTGTCGCCCATCGCATTATTGTCGGCACTACCGCAAAGGAGCCGAAGGGAAGAGACAGAGAATCTCCGCATTGTTGGGGCGCTTGCCGAAAGAGAGAAAGGGATAGAGACTTCTGGAATTTTCTGCTTTGTATTTCACCGCAATAATAACTTAACTTTCCTGAAGTTTCCAGAATAGTGCCTGGGAGATATAAATAGCGGTAAAGTGTGAGAAGGGACAGTTTTTGTGTTACTAATTCGGAGCCGTGCTGTTGGTGAATCGGAAAAGACTTTCTTGCTGTTGCAACGAGTGTACAAAGTTACTGTTTACGGAAACAAAAGTGTTTCTTTATCTCGACTACATCTGTCTTCTTTACTTTACACCCACCAAAGTCACACTGGTGTCAGAAGCGGGATACGACGATGAAGGCTACATTGGTGAGCTTTTTACAAGAGCTGAAAGCAGAGATGAAGACGGCAAACGACAACCTCGCTGCCGAGCTGAAAGAGATGAAGACGGAGCTATCGGCGAAAATTGACGAGCAACTGGCTGCCGTGAGGAAGCATGTGAAAGAGCTCGGTGGAAAGGTGGAAGAGCTCGGTGGAAAGATGGAGGACCTCGGCCAACGCGTTGACGCCCTGGAGAATGTCGGGGAACGGCTTAGCGTTCTCGAAGACAGGGTCGACGGTAGCGCCAAGGAGCTAAATGCAATGGTGGAAGGGATGCTTAGTGAAAAGCTCAAGAACTACAAGGCCGAGGCTCCAGCACGCGACACAACATCGACGCGCGTCAAACCACCGAAGTACGATGGCACGTCAACGTTTGAGGTCTTCCGCCGTCAATTCGACACAGTGGCCAAGCATAACAAATGGTCGCCAGAAGAAGAGGCCGCGCAGCTGATAGCCAGCCTCCAGGGACGAGCCGCAGAGGTGCTGAACGCAGTCCAGACAGCGGCGGCACCCTGGAGAACCGGTTCGGAAACCACCGCTTAGCCGCAGCCTACCGCAGCCAACTGAAATCTAGGATGCAACTGCCAGTGGAGACGCTGCAGGAGTTCGCCCTGGCAATCGAACAGCTGGCCAGCAAAGCCTTGGTCGACCTCCCCTCCGAATTCGTATCCCGAGAAGCCGCCTACACCTTCGTCGACGGGGTACGCGATGCCGAGATACGTCAACGCCTGATGCTCGGCGACTACAAGACCATCCACGAGGCACTAACGGCCGCATTAAGGATGGAAGCGGCCAAAGTGACGGCTACCCCGACCTCGAAGACAAGGAGTGTCCGCTACGATGAAGACCGCAGACCAGTCCAGGGATGCCAACGAAGACCAGGTGGCGTGTGTTGGGGGTGTGGCCAGCCGGGACATCTGATGAGAGACTGCCGGCACCAAGAAGAGCAGCCGGAAAACGAGTAATGGCAAGCGTGGCGAGGGGCACGTCGGCGCCATCACCATCATCCCCTCGAGTGACACTGCGCGCCGTCAGCCGACGGATGGATGACAGCCTCATCGCGGACGGTTAGGTGAGAGGGAAGCCGTGCCGCGTGCTTGTTGACACTGGAGCAGCCGTGACTGTCATCAGACCTGACGTAGCCAGGGGCTTGCCGTCGAGAAAACCGAGCCGACCGTACCAACTAGTGACGGCATCGGGTGACACCTTGCCTGTGGAGAGGGAGGCCCTGCTGCAGTTGACCTTGGGACGAAGTGTCTTGCGTTTGTGGGTGTTCGTCGCGGAGGTGGCTGAGGAGGTGATACTGGGACTGGATGCCCTCAGGAGCCACGAGGCGACGGTCGACATCGGCAAGAAGGTTCTGCGGCTTAAGGGAGAGGAAGTAATGCTCCGGCACCCCGAAGAACGACTTGGAATCTGTAGGGTCATTCTCAGGGAAGACGTAGTTGTCCCCGCGAGAAGCGAGACTGGGACCTCAAGGTACCACTGTTCTTGCTGACCTACCGTTCGTCGACACACGACACCACCGGGATGACACCAGCAAGCCTAATGTTCGGCCGAGAGCTACGCCTCCCTTGTGACCTGGCTTTTGGGAGCCCCCGGAAGCGAAACAGCCGGCAACCGAGCATGTGGAGAATCTAGTAGACCATCTCCACGACATGCACGAGATGGCTCGTCAGAACATCCAGATGGCGAGCGACCGCATTAAGACCCGGTACGACAGGCAAGCCAACAGCCGAGGATTCCAGTAAGGTGACATGGTCTGGTTGTACCGCCCTACCCGGACCAAGGGACGCTGCCCAAAGCTTCAACAGCCGTGGCAAGGACCGTACCGAGTGGTAAAGAGGATTAACGACGTAGTCTACCGCATCCAGAAGGTGCCCCGAGGAAAGATGTTAGTGGTACACCTGGATCGTCTTGCCCGTTATGATGGTGCTGTTCGGGACGACCAGCCTTGAGGAGGGAGCAGTGTCGCCCATCGCATTATTGTCGGCACTACCGCAAAGGAGCCGAAGGGAAGAGACAGAGAATGGCCGCCTTGTTGGAGCGCTTGCCGAAAGAGAGAAAGGGATAGAGACTTCTGGAATTTTCTGCTTTGTATTTCACCGCCATAATAACTGGACTTTCCTGAAGTTTCCAGAATAGTGCCTGGGAGATATAAATAGCGGTAAAGTGTGAGAAGGGACAGTTTTTGTGTTACTAATTCGGAGCCATGCTGTTGGTGAATCGGAAAAGGCTTTCTTGCTGTTGCAACGAGTGTACAAAGTTACTGTTTACGGAAATAAAAGTGTTTCTTTATCTCGACTACATCTGTCTTCTTTACTTTACACCCACCAAAGTCACAATACACATGTTGTGGCTAGCACTCTCCAGGAGGAAGGGATGAAGTGAAGGAACCACAGGAGGCTCCAGGCCACAGAAGCGCACCGAAGTTCATAACACTTCCAAGCTCGAAGATCCGCTCCACTACTGGAGCTGAATGACAGAGGGCGATAAAGAGCCCTTAACCAAGAACAGAACTCTTTTCTATGAACAAGCATCCGCGCCATCTACTCTGCACCGCCAGATGCAACAAAACCTTGAAACAACGGATGAGAACGTAACGGAGTGAAAGAGAAATAATGGAAAGGAATTCATGAGACATAAGAAAACACCTTGGCAATTGCCTTCCAAATTTAGTGTAGGTGGTTGAGGGAATCGCACCCGAGACCTCCCGAATGCACATTTGGTTAACTTTGCAGAGGAATTATAATAAATACGAGTAAAAAACATGTGCTAATTTACACTCCTACAACTTTCTCTACTCACTATAATGCATAAAACACTTCTACACATATTCTATAAATTTTCCTGAAGGTTCATTTTTCAGCTTTTTATGTCTTATGATAAATGTTCTTATGTTCTTCCTGATGCCTTTAAGACTCACAGGACCCTAGTATGGCAGTCACATGTTTAAACACGTCACTAAATGCATGCTCGAGTTTATATTTAGAACAATCTCTATATGACATGAGAAACAAAAGAAAAGCAAAACATTTCAGAACAGTGCAATCTCAAATACTGAAAACTTTTTTTGAACTTAGAGAACTTATCTTTAAATAGTACAGGGCAAGAAATAGAAGCTAGAAAAAGTGATTAGCCTATAATGCGTAGTTTAAACCACCATTTCTTAAGCGGAGCGATTTTCTTTAAAAAAAAAAAAATAAATAAAAAAAAAATAAATAAATAAAAATAAAATAAAAAAAATAAAACAAAAAAGGACTAGTGTCACTTTCTTGGAAGTTCGTGAACTTAGATTCCGAGATTTGTTTTTAGCCGATATTCCGTTTTTGAAACGTCACACACATTTCTTTCTTTTTTTTTTAACGACGCTGTCAATTGCCAGGATCACATCAGCGTCGCCGGTTTGCCGGAATTTTGTCCCGCAGGAGTTCTTTTACATGCCAGTAAATCTTCTGACATGGAGCTGTCGTTTAAGCACACTTAAAAACCATCGGTCTGGGCCGGGTTTGAAGCCGCGACCTTGGGATCCGTAGGCCAGCATCTAACCAACTGAGCCACCCAGACCGACTGTCACACACCTCTAAAACTGCTATTTATACTTCAGAGGATCAAGTCTTTCCGGACACATTTCGATATTGAATTTATGGATAGAAGGTAATATCTTTTATATTTACTGTGCACTTGATGAAAAAAAAAAATCTTAAGTGTACACTTATATAACTGTTTCTGCTAACTCATATACATATTTTTCTTAAAAATGTTAATCGAGAATGCCTTTATTACATGTTTCACTGTAGCTACAAGGAGAATAGGAGCATACATTAGGCTTTAAGCAATAGTCATGTAATTTAAGAGCTGGAAGCTATGTGGTAACTTTCATATTACATTCTCTTTGCAGGGACAGTACATAAAATAGATAACCAGTTTCCAATTGGGGAAAATATAAGTATTTAAAAATTGAAACCAATAAAAAGGAATATCTCGAACTTACAGAAAAACTTACAGAACAAAATTATTTAATTATATAAACTGTTTTAATGAGATTCACATTTTTGTGTAGTAGACTTTTGTCTATCTCTTGTGGTTTAACAGTTTGCAAAAGTCGTTCAAAATAAAGAGGACTTTACAGGCTATTCTCAAACATATTCAAGATAGGTATGCATTTAATCAGTTATTAAGATATCTTAACCACACGATATTTTAATCAAAATTGTCAAAAGTTTCCAAAAAGTTCCATGTAAATGTTAGTCCGAGTTGAGGGAATTTTCTGGAAAATCTTCGTGTCTCTGAAAGATGAACTTAAATATCAAGTTTGGTACTTAATCGACTTTTCCTTTCTGAGCTATGCTATTCACAGACACACACAGAAACACACTAAGCTTTTTACAGAAACATTTTTTTTTTTATTCTGGGCATCTCAAAACATGTATTTCCTGTGAAATGTCAATATAAAGCCTTTGGGTTTATTACCATGCTCCCCTACTTCCTCTACTGCGTAGAGGAAGTAAACTGGCTTTAACATTCTTCTTGAAAACAATTTGAACATTACGATTTGCAGAAAAAATAACAGAAGAATCTCAAGGAAGTAACGCGAGGTTTGCTGTATTGCTGTTAAAAACTGAAAATGAAGTGTCTTTCTTCGCACTTTTACTGAGTTAAGCTTAATATCTCAAAGAACATACTAATACCGAAGACGGTAGAGAAAACATGACAGGTTTATATCCTATCCTTACCAGCCAACATTCTTTCTCATTAGCTACACTAAAAGCCGTTCTTAGTGCCAACTTACAAAACCAGCTAAACTACCAGGAAGCTACGTTTAGAATCCCAGTCACTAAAAGAAAAACAATCATTTTTGGCGTCCGTCGGAACATCATGGTATCTACAATATTTATGACCACTGTAATGTTTTCTGTCACGAAGAGAGATCAAATCCTGAATTGAGGTTACCGCTCAGGAACCGGTTTCTGTTCTACAGGCCAATGCAATTAAATTCTCCTGACATTTGCAGAAAACCTGCAACTGAGGCTTTCAAAGTTGTCGTTTGGGTAAACATTGTAGCAATGTTGCTTAAACAAGTACAGCTTCTGGTAATTTCAAGGACTACTCAGCAAAACGATATTAAGGGAATGTTCGTTTGAAATCTGGTGCAAAATCAGAGAGCATAACGGTTCTGGCGGACAATAAACAAACGGACGAAAGAGTTCTGGAGTTTATACCAAAGGTAAACATGATAGCGAAGTTTCATACTTTTTCGCGTTTGTACTTTGTTTTAATCCTAGCTTTCGTCTCTTCGTTTGGAACATTTATTTATATGTGCATTTTTACTAGTGCAGCAGAATTCCGATAGTTCGACGCTGAAGGGACAAGGGAAAAAAACTGAAATATACAAAAATTTGAATTACAAAAGTTAGGTCCAAAGTTGGGATTTTACCAATGCAGATACATACAGTCATCAGGATTTTTCGATTGCCTCTCTCTTTTTGGACTCTTTCATTTTTACTCCAGGCATTGCTTAAAATTTCCTCCTTATTCTTCAGATAAGCTGATAAAGTGTTGAGTGGTACCCCGTATTCTTTCGCAATTTCAGATTTTTTTTTCCAAAATTTTTCCAACTTCTCCAATGGCGGCAACTTTTTCCGCAAAACTTAGTTTTTTACTGGACACGCGGTTTACTAAGAGATATGTGACATTGATTTTCAATATACTGAACAGCAGGAAGCTCAAGTGACAACTAAAAGAGCAGTGTAGCGGTGTAGAAGCTCAAGGCCTCAAAATTGCATTCGAACGGCATTACGAAAAAAACAACAACAACAACAACAAACAAACAACCCCGGGCCGACGACCTCTTTTGCAGAAACACATGGACGAAGTTATATTAAATTTTCGCTTTTAGATTAATTTTCGACTTAGATTTATGAACAAAGTCTTCCGATTAAGGAAAATAAAATTCGAATTACATGTGATTTTTGATATTGCTTTAATACAAAATTCAAGTAACCAAGAAAACTCAATCATAAACGTTCAAATTATCTGATTTTATATATTTATTAATTATATTGATTTTATATTGAAACTTATCTCCGGCTTCTGCTATGATCCGTTTTGTAAAGGCACTGATGATCAAATAGTTGAGTCCTCGTCGTCATCACAATCATCATCAGCATCATCATCATCATCATCATCATCATCAACAACAACAGAGAACAAACCATACATGAACTAATGCTGGAAGCAATCGCTCTAGCATGACAACTCAAGAAACCCATGGACTTCTCAATTTAGAGTAAAGTTTTGGAACATTTTCTTATCATCGTATTTCCAAGTTGCCACTATTCCTTACAGGGCCGTGTCGTAGCGAGATGGTAGCGCAGCTATTTACCAAGAGTGAGCCAGGGTTCGATTCTTGGTACTAGTGCTGGCATTTTCTACTGCTGAGGGACTTGGTCCGGGGTGCATTGAGCCTCCTGGGGGTCAACTGAGAAGATACTTAAAGGAAAAGGTTGCTCTGCACTCTCCGAACAGAAGGGTCTAGCGGAGTAACAGCGTCCCACCCTTCCAGTATCGCACCACACCCATGACAGCCGTTGTGGACAGAGGTGGGGGTCGCAGCGGTTGGGCGGTAGGCCTCGGCCCATCTTCGGACACGTGCGGAGTACCGCGGAGTATGGTTTAGGTTAGAGTTTACTATTCCTTAAAACCTTTAGCTGGGAATGAATGATATCCATCTCAGATTGTGACTAAACGCAAATCATAAATACTGGGCGGATGGCTTCGCGGTAAGTTGCGAGGATGGCAATAATGGAGGTCCCTTCCAACGCCCTTTCCTGGCAGGTGACGAATGTCATCTCATTTTCCATTTCCGTCCTTTCCTTCTTTTTTTTTTTCGTGTGCTTTTAGGTTTCGTGGTGAAACATGGTGCCGGATAGATAGGTAGATGCTTTCTAAAAGAAAATAGTATTATCTTTCTCGACATTAGAGGGCTGCTAGTTTGATAGGGTCGTTTATAACCCCCTTTGGGAAGTTCCAGTGTTGGCACGGGTCTCTGAGCCAAAAGCTGCTGGGACTTCCGCGCGTCTCTGTGGCCTTGGTCTCCAGTGCTTCACTTCCTGGGAGGCAGAAGTCGCAATGGATGTCACTTAGGTTACAATACGAGATCTCCCAGGCTCCCCTTTGCATGGCCTAAACCCTATAGTGACTTATCCCAAAAGTTACCAAAACAGGAATTTTCGATATATACTAACCTATATCATCATTACTTGCATCCCGAATTGTGTACGTTTACCTTTAGAAACTTAACATTGACATATGAAGTCGGACCAAAAATAAGGGACCGCTTTGTATATCTACGTAGACTTCAGATACATTGCTGACTGTAGGAAAACCTCCACTTGCACATAAGAGCTTGCAGTGGAAGTCTCAATTCATTTCAAATTTGGTTCAAATTAGCTGTTAATTAAGAACAATAGTCGTATGGAAAGTGTCCTAATTTTAGCTATTCTACCAGTTACCTATAGCTGGTAGAGGAAGTACTTAAAGTTTTCGTATTGAGATTTCACCACAAACACATATTTCGAAGTCCAGGAACTCCAAGAACAGCACTTTTAGAAGAGCGCTTGTGTATGTACGTGTGTGCGCGTATAAATAGCAGCAGGAGCAAATCTCCAAACCGGTACCGGGAATCGAACCCGTGTCTCCAGCTTGGTAAACAGCAGCGCTATCACTGCTCTAAGAATAGATATACAAATTTCAGCGATAGTGGATAGAGAAGTCATGTGAATATAACTTTTCTGCTCATTTTTATTATTTAATTTTGGTCATTTAAAACTATACAGGGCCATTCAGAGAGTATAAAACACCACTTGATGTCGTAAAGCCTTTATATTATCAAACAGAAATTACAATAGAATTAATAATAATAATAATAATAATAATAATAATAATAATAATAATAATAATAATAATAATAATAATAATAATAATAATAATAATAATAATAATAATAATAATAATAATAATAATAATAATAATAATAATAATAATAATAATGATGATGATGATGATGATGATGATGATGATGATGATGATGATAATAATAATAATAATAATTTCCCTAGGGCGTCTTCCCCTTATTCAGAGGTTACCCTCATCGCCCGGCCGCTGCGTCCTCCAGCCGCAGCCAAGGCCACGGAGGACTGCAGGTTGGGGGTGGCGGGGGTCAGCACGCCGACTCCCCCGACCGTAAGGCAACTACTTTGACCTTTTAGGGGCGCTACCTTTCTATCAGGATAGCTCCTCAATTGGCCCCCCAGGGACCTAACGAGGCTGAGTGTGCACCCCAAACCAGACCTCTCAGCGGGGGAAAAATACCATGCCGGTACCGGCGATCGAACCCGGGTTCTCCGCGCCACAGTCAGGCGCGCTACCACTGCACTACGGAGGCGGTCGTAATAATGCTAATACTAATAATAATAGTAATACTAATACTAATAATACTAATAGTAATAGTAATAGTAATAGTAATAGTAATAGTAATAATAATAATAATAATAATAATAATAATAATAATAATAATAATAATAATAATAATAATAATAATAATAATAATAATAATAATAATAATAATAATAATAATAATAATAATAATAATATGGAGGGAAAATCAATGAGGAGAGCAAAGATAATGATGAATGGACAGAATATATAACAGGTTGAAAGTTTACAAATATCTGGAATATAATGGTATTACAAAATAAATTCAGATTTAGAAGAAATACACAGAAACACGAGCTACATAAGCTGAGAATTATCACTGTCTAGCTCTAACGCTTTTCACTGTGCACAAAATTTCTGGTTGCTGGACACAAAACTCACGTAAAGGCTTGCGATAGCATCTATGTTTACGACATTTAAGTCCACACCCAGAAGAATGTTATCTGTTACACAAAGCATGTATTTTGCAAGTTGACCATTAGGCTAAATACCTAGAACGGGGTGCAATTTAGTTCTTTGTAGTAAGGGACTGATTACAAGACATTTATGGATGTAACCTGCAATGTGCCTTTAATATACGACAGCCCGGGTATACGACATTAAATGACTGGGCGTAGGGCTTTTAGCGGTTAAAATTAGACCAATGGAAGATGTATTCTGAGCTCGAAAAGGTTTCGTATCTTATTTACAAGAGTGCTTATACAGGATGTATCAGAAACACAGCAACAGTACGCCTAATAAAGGCAAGGAAATCTAAGTTTAGATTAATTTACGGCTGAATTAAGGAAAATTAACTTCGAATTATATGTGATTTGTTACATTGCTTTGATACAAAATTCAAGGAACCAAGAAAAATCTTAGTAACGAAGATTTCGAATTATAAACGTTCCACATTCTGGCTGTTTATTCGTTCATACGGCAACATGTGGGGCTTGCATTTGGGTTTCGATTAATGTCGGGCAGGCCATTTCTAGCATGACTTTTTTCCTGGCTTTCCCTGCTCGGTGGCAAATGTTGGAGTGATTCCCAATCTATCACGAATTTCCTGTCCACAGCATTTTCATTCATAATTTTATAAGACGATGGAGGTCGGTCTGTTGCGGCAGGACGGTGGAATTTGCGCTGTGGGAAGATACCTCCCTGGCGTTTGTTGTATCTGATTGAGACCCCTTACCGAGAGCTGTGTGGGTTGCCACGGAAACCCGGAGCATTATTGGAGTAAGGATTAGCACCATGTTGAAATCGTTAGGGGCCCCGTCCTTGTTAGCGCACTTCGTAGTCTTGATCTTTTCACCCTTCGGGTCTTCCCTTCATTCCTTCTTCTTGGAGGTAGCGTTAAACACACAACGGGATCAGTGAGGCCTACTTATGGTGCGTGCTCTAAATACTGGAAGCCTCTCCGTCAGCCGATTCCTTTCATGCCTCACTGCGCCAAAACACCGTCTGCTCGAAGAAGAGCAGGTCAGAAAGTCGAGTCTATCTATTCCTGCAATATATACACCTGTATATTGCAGGATATATTAGTAGGTGGATCCTAAAATCCAGATACAAGATAAGAGTCGGCAAAACAACTAATCATCCACAGCTTTTTCCCAAAGAGCAGGTGTTGCACTACGAAATCAGCCATTTCCATTCTTCCTTCGCGTGATGGTAGATTCATACATGACGAATAAAAAGTCCAATAACTAGTTCATCTATAATGAAAGGTAAAGGAGATAAATGAACATTATTGAATACATTATCTGCACTGTCTGGCAATAGAGTAGGGCTGAAGAAGTGAATGTTTTGTTTACTAATGCCTCTACCGCTGTCATCTTTGCGTTCACATCTACGACGAGTGAAAGTCCAAACCAGGCTACCCCTAGAAAACAGGTTTCGTCACGTTTCTGTCTTTGTTTGCAAGTAATCAGGGCAGGGATGGTATTATTTCAAACTTTCCGAGCAGTATTCACGAGACCAAAGCAGTGGCAACATTCCTGACCTTCCGCTTTGCAAGCTTGCCAATATATGTCTGCGAGTTTATGCCAATAGACACGCTAGTATCCAATTATTTAACATAATTTTGTAGCTAAACGACAACAAATGGAAACACATGAATATCTCCCCCTTTAAAGTTTTACCTCTATGCTAATTGCAGAAGTAAATAATAATGAAGTGGTGACATATTGACAATCAAACATTCGAAAAGTTTGAGGTAGAGGAAGTTATATGCCAGCTTAACGTGAAAAATTCCCGTTAAAGTCTTCACACTCATACCCGCAGTACCTGTACAGTATGCTTCCTTTATCTTAATATTTTCTATCACTTGTTAAGCTTTTATACCCTGAACATTTTTGTCATTCACCGTCTCTTATAGAAAGCATTGTTTTCTCTGGCTCAATGAGCTAGCCAGTTTCTTTTCTTCTTCAGTTTAAATATAGTTCACTTTCGCACACGTTCGTACACTTTTATTTTAAAACACTCTTGTTTATTGACTTATTCTGTTTATTTCACACGCTCCTCTCTTATCCATGTCCACATTCCAAATGCTTCCAGTCCCTTTCCTCACTTCGTCGCAGAGTAAAAGGTTCCATAATATAGAATTTCACAGTCATTAATCTCTTCCTCAGCTCTCTCTTTAATTCGCACGGAAAATGCTTCTATTTCTATTCAAATCTTTAGTTGTTTCCTAATCTTTGAGTTGTTCAGAATAAATCATCCTTCGTCTCGGCTACATCGTGAGTATCTAAGTGTTGTCACTTTCTGCAGCACCTTGTCTTCAATTCGCAGATACATTCTGTGTGATTTGTTGTCCTCCGTGGTCTAGGGGTAACATGCTAACCCCTGGTTCACAAGACCGCGCATTCAAACTCAGCGGAGGACGGGAAGTAAAGCCGGTAGCGTCCCGTATTAAGATTTATGGCACGTAAAATAAACTTAAGCGTGATACAGAGGCCTCTGAGCAAAATTTCGCTGTGTTTCAGGCCCAATATAGAATGGGACGCTGAAAACCATAGCAGTTAAAGAGAATAAAAACTCAATTTCAATTTGTCTGATTTATTTCCAGTTACTATAACTATGTTTCCCCCTTATTATCTTCATACTATCATATCATATCATATTATGTGAGATTAGGTTAGGCATACGGAGGGAACGCCTAGCACTTGGACTGCGTGACTGGGCCTTTTGAGCTTGCACCCCAGGTGCACCTGAATGAGGGAGACAAAATGAGAGGAAATGGCAAAAAGGAGAGCGATGATAGAAGACACCTCCACTTGCCGACATTGTAAAATCCACGGAAAAACCCATGGTAAGAGTGAGCGGCTACCAGGAATCGAACCTGGGAGCTCTCAAATGTGAACCTTGCACGTTACCGCGGAGTCTCTTGCTCGGTTACATGTTCCTCAGAATCGGGTCTGCCCCATAACGACATAGGTATCAGCACAAATCATAATGTTCGTTTTATCAGTGGTAAACTTCGTCTAACCTTTCGTTCTATCCATTAGCCGGAGAGTTATGTGGTAAACATTTCAAAATTGTGCAACTTTTTATTGCAATAAAGCCAAAGAAAGGAAAGACCAAATTTGAAGTTTAATGTAATTAATGTTCCTCCACACAAAAGTCGTATGTAGGACAGGATTGGAAAGGGACGAGTGAGACTGAAAAATTCAATGCCTTCACCGGAATTTGAACTACGGATCTACCAGTTACCGTCTTGCTGCTCTAATCACTACGCCATGATGGCCAACAAGCCGACACAACATTAAACTCTCCAACTCACTCGCATATTTCAAGTTTGTTCGCAAAATTAGAAAGCTGACAACGCCAATTAGCTTGGTTTTACCATATTATTTCCTTGCCAAATTAAGGTTGCTGGCCAATTACACTGATGGTGTCTTCTTTAACAGGGCAGTCTTGTCCTCCTACTCACTCCTCCCGCTGGAAGTCATTATTCACCAAATTTTCTGAGTAGATGTTACACAGAGTGAGTACCTAATAATGTATACCTTTCCCTCTTCTGATTCCTTACACAGTTCGCCCCTTTTTGATGCAATAAATATTAATCATAAGCAAATGCGTGTGCATTTTTCCATAGGTATACTGCACATGGACTTTACTGTTATCGCTCACGCATGTAAACAACTGCACGTCCTGACCATGAAAACCGCCTCACTGCAGCACAGCCTATAAGCATCATATGAACACTAAACAACAATATCACTTCACGTCTGCAGGTCAGTGCGAGAATAAACCGAACAGTCGCGTTATATTAAACCTTAACCTTGCGTCTGCATAAACTCGCAAGGCAATACTTCACTAGTTCGCAGAGTACTACGTTACGCTGTTTTCGACTTTTGCTTCTAGTGGCAGTTGTTGCACATTTGATGGCTGTGCTTACTTCTGACACCATTTATACTCTGCGCCCACCTAACCTGAATCGCATGCGAGCTCATATCTCTCTTGCCTTTAATCATAAGCATTGCTTTCTCCGTAGTAACACGTGGTTCTCTAATTCGGCGGGTCTCGGGTTCGATTTCATTCTGAACTTCGGTTTCTCGTGGTTCTTCCTGATCGGGGCTTGAATGGTTTATCATCTACTATTTCCTTCTCATTTTTAAGGGTGCTTCAAGATTTTGTAGCGTAATGGTGGTGTCGATTATGTGCATATTTACCTAAATTAAGTTACTCATTCGATTCAATACAAAGTTAAATTGTATCTGACATTTATTTTTTGCTCTTATGTTTTTCTAAATGGAGGTGAGTAACTTATTCAAATTTATTATTCCATGCTTAGTTAATAATATTGGTCATTGTCCGCTCTAGGCAACCTGAATCATCTCTTAGGTGACCTCAAAATTAATTAAACAATTTAATTAGTTAACTCGAACAGTAAAGTAGTTAATACTCCGTTCCACTTTTGCTCTTTCTACTGATCGTCTACTACCTACCTCCCAATAAATAAATGCCTTTTACTCGTAGATGGAGATAAAAGGACACAATGCTTATCAATAGGACATGTCCTGGATTTCATTTAGTTAGAGAAGTCTTATGGACGGGTTCAAGCAGAAAGCAAAGCTTAAACTACTTATAGATTTGGAAAAGAGGATTCGCACTGAAAAATTAAGACATACCTAGTTAGAATTTGAGCCACGAATTTTTTTGTTTTTTCGTTCTATTACTTTCGGACATTGCGCTTCTTGTTAAGGTGTTCAAGAAAATATCCTACCCCAAAGTACCCCGTTAACGGAAAGATTTTTCCAAATGTTTGGTTTTCTAAAAGGATGGCTAGAATTATTTTGATTAATATAGCTATGTGTATGATACATATACATGTCTTCTTCCAAGAATTAAACTATTGTAGGCTTGTTCCGCCTCTGTAACCATCTCTTTCGTGAATTTTCTTGGTTTCTTTTTCCTCCTATACGTCGATAGTTAAAACTTCTCAAAGACATACGAGAAAATCACAAATAGGAGTTTTCTGGGAATAGACTGCGAACGCCTCTTCATGGGGAAGCAATTCTGTATAATTGGTAAACCATAAGAAGAAGTAATGTATAAAAATAGTAACTGCTTAAAAAACAATGTATTTTCAATAATATTTTTGGTATCAGCCTTTCCCGAAATATCTGTCGCTATTGGCTGCAATTTTTCAGTGCTTAATTATTTTTGTTTCTTGCGATCTCATGGAAAGAGTATGGAATTTCTATGCAAGCATACAGCTACCCAGTACTTATACTTAATATCCATTGGTTTTCTAACCGATAGTGACAGAGAAAATCATTTTAACGTGACATTAGATTTTTAAATATCACATTTACTGAAGTAGCCACCATCTTTCTTGTACGCAAAACGATTGGAGGTTCAATCCTATGAACCTTGTTATCAAATTCGGGGTAGCGACCTTTTTATCAGGAATGACCTTCCTTGTGTATCTCTGTGGTGTAGGTCAGGGTAGTGGCATGTTGTTAGCAACTTGTGATATGAAATGGAGAGGACCACCGTTTGCCTAAATCGACCGGTACGCTGATTTCTGCGGAATTTTTAAGCTACACAAGGATTTTAGAAAGACGGTTCATACATTATTCTGCTTATCGACGGGCTGTGGCTTCGCGATAATGTACGTGGCGCCCATTCGGGAGGTCGTGGGTTCAATCCCCGTGGCCAGCCTACCTGACCCATGGATGTTTAGGGGATTTTCCCAGGCAGCTTGTTCCATCCCCGAATTCTCTCTCCATCCATTTCACTTGACTAATCATTTCATTCATCCTTTCGTACGTTTGGTCTATTTTAGGGTGGAAAGTGTCAGCGGGAGTTCGGGTGCAGCATGGTAGGGACGAAATGCTCTGAGTAACTCCGTGCCCTGACACGAAAGCCGGACTCTGTGCAGGTGGCGCGCTGTGCGAACCAGCGGGGTACCGGATACCAGTGTACTGGCTGGTTTCGGAGAGTTTACAACTGGGAAAATGTAGCTACCTCTACCCTCTTTTGTACCTACACTCTTGTGGTCTGGCCGACCTCTCTCTCTCTCGGGGGCGCCACTTCGGGGCACGCTCTACGCATCTTTAAGATCGAAGTGCCGATGTCCCCCTCGACGTCTGTCCTACTCCTGCTCCTACGATTGACGGTCTGACTGACAGTTATAGCGAAAGAAGGAACGAAAGGACTGCCCATGGTTGTTAAGAATGGCAATAATTATTTTAAAATTTTGGTTGTATAAAGGAGGGGTTTAGCTTAGAATTTGTGACTCGAATTTAGGAGGTTCTGAATTCAAGTGGAGGTTCCTAAATGTCCACTTTCTTCCACTTTCACTTTCCTATACGTCTCTCTGGGCAGATAAGAAGTTGAATACCTAATACAGATGTTAAGATGTTTCTAAATTGACCTCTCCTGACCTGCAACGTGTGTAGCCCTTCAGCCTGGGTTCAAAAAAGTTCTTGGAGACTTTGGAAATATGTTTTGTGAATACCTACCGCTGCTCTTGGTTTTAGATCTCCATGAGACTCCTAACATTCATACATTCTCTTCCGGAGATAGTGCACCTAGAGATGCGGAACTTTTGTGCCAATTTTTCTTTCTTGTTTTTTCTTTACCATTCCCTTATGTAGCACTTAGACCCCTAGGTCTTACAAGTCAGTGCCTAAGGTCAGACGGCTGTTGGGAAGCACAGGAACGTATAGACCACACAGAGTGAAGACCTGAAAGCGGGTGATCAGCCCAGCACCAGATATGAGAGTGAAGAAGAGGATGATATGAAATGCAGGCGAAATTGATGACTGGAAAGGTGATGGAGCAATTGGTGGAATGAGTGGCGGAGGAAACCGGAGAAGCCGGAGAAAACCAACACTGACGGCGCTTCGTCCACCACGAATACCACATGCGGGTCCCTGGGATCGAACCCGGGCCACCTAGATGGTAGGATTATTATTATTATTATTATTATTATTATTATTATTATTATTATTATTATTATTATTATTATTATTATTATTATTATTATTATTATTATTATTATTATTATTATTATTGCTGGTCGTCTCCTCAGCCAGTGGTAGCGCTGCTACTTACCAAGCGGAGGACCCGTATTCGATTCCCGATAGCGGTGTGGGATATTCTCCCGCTGGGAGACCTGGTCCGGGGTTCACTCAGTCTCATTGGGGTGACAACTGAGGAGCTACTTGATTGAAAAGAAACGGTCCCTGGACGAGAAGACCACATAACCGTCCGGGAGGGACCGGGACCCTGAGCACGACACCTGTCGTGGGCAGAGTAGGGGGGCAGCGCCCGGGCGCTAGGCCTTGGTCCAGATGGGCTGTTGTGCCACGGGGTTGTTGTTGTCATCGTCGTCATCATCATCATCATGATTATCCCAGTTGAAATCGTAAATATTTAACAAATTAAGTCTAACTTTATTTTGGTTCCCAGAATATTTACAGAATTTTGATATCACACTTTTGCATTGACGCAGATTAGTCATTTGGCAAGAACTTCGAATAGACAAAAATGCCTCTGGCCCTCTGATGGTAGTCCACCTGCCTTCTACTTGTGCTTTGCGTTCTGACAGGTGGTCTTAGAAGAAAGCGAATTTCTGGTACTAAGGAAAAGGGAAGCACTTTCACCGCACCTGATGCAATGTTATTGGATAAATCCAACTTTCAGGACCTTGTTGTCGTTTGTTTGCTTAGGACGAGGTTTTATTTTGAATAAAGTCTCTATTTTCATTTATACTCTACAGATATCTCGTTTGGATAGTTGTAATTTCGGTGAACTACGCTCTTTGCAATAAAAAAGAATGTCAAAATGTTACACTCCGGTATGTAATTGCACTTGGGATAATTTGTTTCTGGAAGGTTTAGTTATACCTGCAAATATTTCTTGATTGCTTTCCATAGTTGTCCTGAAGTTAAGCCTTTTGGTCCTATAATCACAAGGAAAATCCGAGGAATGCTGTAAAACGGTGGCTAATTCTCATTATTTTCCCTACCTCATCCTTCTTGAAATGGAAATACATTCGACCCAATACCAAACGCACTGCTATTTCTTGAATAACGGATCTCTTTTTATATTTTTACTTTCTCCGCTATGTAAATTAGAGGAAGCAATGTATTCCACCCAAAAATTCCGTGTCGAGATTTCACCGGTGTGTTTTGAGGCCCTCTGAATCCAAAAAAGCATTTTTAGAAAAAGGTGTGTGTGTGTTGTGTGTGTGTGTGTGTGTGTGTGTGTGTGTGTGTGTGTGTGTGTGTGTGTGTGTGTGTGTGTCAGTCTGTGCACAGCATAACTCAAAAACGAAAGGTCGGTCAAAAGCCAAGGAGGCAACACGAAGATTTTGAAGAAAATTGCTCCACCCTAAGCTACCCTATACATGGAAAATGTTTATTTTCTTTAAAATGGCCCTAATGATTTTGATTAAAATGCCATATGTTTAAGATATTCTTAGTACAAATGAAATGTATATCTTGAATTATCTGGCCGTAGCCCATGAAGTCCTATTTACTCTGGATGACTTTTGCATAACTGGTAAACTGTAAGAGACAGGGCAAATCTTACTACACAAAAAATGTAGATGTTGCTAGAACACAATTTATGTCCACATTTGGTAGGGTGAACCATTTCGGAGATATTCCAGGTTATTTGTGTGAATTTTGGAGAACTTACACTTCTGTCAAATGGAACATCGTTATTCATTTTTTATATCATCCGTGCAAAGAGAACGGAATTTGAAAGCTTTAAAAGATTTTACATTCGCTCAAAGCCTATTGTATTCCCTTATTCCCAATGCATCTACAAAGAAATAAGCAATACGATAATTTCCACAAATGTTTATCTCAACTAACACGAAGAAGATATAGGAATAAGGGTTTGTAAGAATGGTTAGTACAAGAGTAGAAAAAGATATGTGAGTAAGATTTTTTGTCCTGTTTAGTTGGTTTAGTCTCTTTGCAAACAGGCCCATTCAAAGAGTAAAAATCAGTCAAATACCTAATTTTTGTTTGAGTAGCTTGTCTGGAATATGTTTTTCTCAAAAGGTTTCGATTATTTTAAGATATAAACTGGAATATTGCAAGCCAAATGTAAATAGCGGACGTTTTCTTTTACTGTCGTCTATTTTATACCTATATAAAGATAAAAAATAAATTTTCTGGATATAACAATATTAACGTGGCAGAAATGTGACCATAAACAACACAAAAATACTTTTCGTTCAGTACATACAATGTGGTCGTTTATGTATCTACATGATCTCAAGATTGTAATATAAATAATACAAGTTTTGTTTTCTGACCCTTCTATTCACTTTGTTCCCGTATGGGGAGGATTCCAAGTTTGAGCACGGCGGAACCCTAGCACTCATGATGCTTCTGACGTTTTCAGAAGTACTACAGGCGGAACATTTGAGCCTCTATCGAAAGGGAGTTCTTCGGATTGCGTTTGACTCGGCGGGGCAGTGGGATATTGGCCTTGTCTGGGCAGTGACGGGGTTGTTGGAACTTCACTAATCTCCTGGTATTGCCATAGTAAATGCGCTCTTGTTAGTTTTTAAATCAGTCTCATTAGGGAAAAATTATGGAAGAAATTAAAAGATATCAGCGCAAGTGGATTTATTTAAAATATTTTGTTGCTTTTTAAGGAACCTGTTAATTGCCAGGATTATATCACTCTCCGGTATGCCGGTATTTTGTCCCGCAGCAGTTCTGGGCCGGATTTGAATCCACGATCTTGGGATCAGTAGACCAGAGCGCAAGTGGAAGGGACACGTTCAAATGACACTAGATGATCCCCTATGAGTTGAAAAGAGCATTTAAGTAGGCTCGAACAGAACTGAAGGCCTGTTCATGTTGAAGAAGTAATGGAAAGGCTCAGGGAGAAGTCCCCACCACCACTACCATCTTTCTCGGTATTAGAGGGAGCTTAGGCTCCGCATAGTACAAAATGCATACTGCCACGCTATTACCAAAATTAAAGCCATTTTGGGCAATTTGTAGACTGTTCTTGATAGTAAATGAAGGTTGCAGAGAAAGTTGGCTGTTACATATGTGACTTTACTTTGATTACAGGTACAACAATGGCTTACAGACCTCCAGCGTTTCCAGTTTTCGAATTGGTTAGAATGGTGCTCAGACCAATCATCGAAAAGGTCGTAAGGCACACTGTATCCGTTGCAAAAGTTAATCCATTGTTTAGGAACAGCTTCCTGATGCCGGTTGCGCAGAAATTCCATCGATGGCAAGTTCGAATAAATGCATATGCCTCAGATAGAGGAATCCCAACGCTTGTGGAGCCGCTAACGCCAGACGACGCGATTGAGCTGGGTGCTCAATTGCTTTGTGAAAGTATCCTGTTCTTGATTGCAGCTGTCGTCCTCATTGAGGAGTATGCGCGTAAGAAACACAAACAACAAATACAAGAGGATCAGGAAAGACAAAGTTTCGAGGCTCTTGTAGCTGCAGCTGAACGGCTTCGTCGGCAACTTGCGGTATGTTCATATGGCCTCAAGTATAAGTATCGAAATAAGAAATAGTCTTCTAACAAGAGACATCGATGCATCCCCCCCCCCCAAGGACAAATTAGTGTCTGCTGGAAATAGTTGTAATATAGTACACAGCTATGTCCAACCTTGTCTCTTCGAAGACGCTTACGCAATTAGCTGCGATTCCCCACCTCCTCTTTCAGCATATCACGCCTAAGACGTATAGTCTCCCAACCAGTCAGTATCCAGTGACGGACACAAACAGGCGATTCCATGACAGTTTCTAAGTCATACTGGGTATGTTCTCAGAAGACCTCCTCATTCTGGATGATTTTTGCATAAAATGTAAAGAGTAAGAGATAGAAAAAGCTTTAGATCTCGTTAAAACACAAAATGTATGTCAGATTCTCATTTTTGCTTTTGAGTCTATCATTTCCGAGATATTCTTTATTATTTGTTTGAATTTGCCGATACTTATGCTTTTCCCAAATAGGAATATGTTATTCATTTTTTATCTCTTAGCCTTTCAAAGAGGACGGAATTTCAAAGGGATCACATAGCTACCATTCTTAAAACATTTCACTATGGTTTAAAGCCTGCTGTATTCCCATATTTCTCTATATACCTATAACAAAATTAGTAATACTTTAATTTCTGATTTTTTTTCTCTTATTTCAAAGAAATTTGTGGAAATAACAGATAGTTATCAATCGTTCACGGTATCAAATCCGAAAATAAATACATTTAGGATTGCAAAGCACCAACCAGATATAACAAATACTTATAGGTATTGCTAGATCTAATAGCCAAATTTGAAAACGTATCTCTCATATGAGTATTTACCTTACTTATGTCGGTGGTATAGTTGGTCCGCTAGTCCAGACCGATAGCTTTTAAGTGTGCTTAAAAGTGACAGTTCCATGTCAGATTTACTGTTATATTCGGGATGAAATTTCCTCACACCGGTAGCACTGATACGATCTTGGCAACTAACAGCATCGTTAACAAACAAAATATTTATTTATTTAAAAATACTTAGGGTGTACAAGACATACGCTTAATTTTCATATTTTGTTTCCCTACTACTTCCGTACTTCCGTATAGTAGGTAGAGGAAATATTACATTGCACCCAAAACTAATCCCGTGATTTCACCGAAAACACATTTTTTGAGGCCCACTGATTAAAATATCATTTTATAAAAAAGTATCATACTTGTCGATTATAGTTAAAAAAAAAAAAAAAAAAAAAAAAAAAAAAAAAAAAAAAAAAAAAAAAAAAAAAAAAAAAAGCTTACTCCGTCAGCTGTTGCGTTAATTGAGATACATATTCGTAGAAATGGTTGGTTTTATTACACGCTTCCTTTTAGGTATAATAGGAATAAGGGAATCCAATAGACTTAAGCAATACTTAACTATTTTAACAGCTGGTCGCGAAGTAATGACTGTGACACTCTGAAGTTTTTGTATGCCGAAGCCTAAAAATAAAATAATATCTTCCTATTCGAGAAAAGTGTAAGTATTTGAAAACTGAAACTAATGAGACAGAATATTTGGGAATTAAATTTATTTGACATGAAATGTATGCCTTAATGAGACATACATTTTTTGTGCAGTATACTATTTTGTGGTCTGCGAGCTATGCAAAAGTCATTCAGAATAAAGAAAGCTAATAGGACTCTTTCCCAGGCAATTCAACATGTACATCTATTTTATAATGAAAATATCTTAATAAATTGTATCCTAACCAAAGTCGTTAGTCATTTTTCAGAAAATCAAATTTTTCGAACAAGTTTATACTTAAAGCTTAGTTTACGGTGGCGGCGTTTTCTTGAAAATCTTCAGCTCGCATCCTTGGACAATGCTGAACATAAATACCTCGTTTGATATTTAGTCGACTTTTCATTTTTATTCACAAACGCATAAATACACACACGCGCGCGCGCGTGAATATACTTCTAAACCCACTTGATTTTTATATAGAACTTTTTAGTGGATAGCGACACTATGTAGGTACTATCTGAATACCGGAAACAGGCGAAAGGGGTCTGAGGGACGATACAGGATTTTTACTGCTTATCTACTGTCATAGTCAATTTGTTTACTATGAAATGTGCACGCTGTCATATCTAATACATGTAGACATGCAAGTGCTGTGATGGATATTGCTGTTATCTGACAATACCGGTATTGTATATGATACTAGCATAGATAAACATTCACTGGAATAGTAGAAAATGTTTATGTAGCACATTCCTCCACCGCCTTCTAGTGGTCAGACACTCGTGGATAAATTAAACAGAACTTCTAGTCCTGAGAGAAAGTGAGTGAGTGATTAGGGTTTAAGGGCCCGTCCACAGCTAGGTCATTAGAGCCCCTGAGAGAAAGCAAAGTTGGAAAAAACAATAGCAGTTTGAAGGATGCCATACAAATCTTGCAGGTTCCTCAGATAGGTCGACTGATGATTTACTTCCTCTACTATATATAGTAAGCAGGGGAAGAATTGTATGCCACACAAATATTTGTTTTCAAGATTTCACCCGAAATGTAGTTTTGAAGCCCCCTTAATAATAAAACAAGCAGTTTTAGAAAAAGATCCGTGTGTGTCTGTGGTTTGGTTTGGTTTGGTTTAAGGGCGCTCAACTTCTAGGTCATCAGCGCCCTTAAAAGATTTATGGCAATAACAAGATATAAATTTCACTCAAAAAATAAAAATACTAGCAACAAGAAAAGTTTACAAAGGTAAAAATCAGTGGCAATAGCCAGATATGAAACAAGGTGATAAATATGCCCAAAAGCAGAAACAGATAATTAAAAAAAATTTAAATCCTCAAATTTATATTGCACTCCGCTAAAAAATTAAAAATTCTATCAACCGCTGTTTTGTCGTCCGCTAGGACCTCTGCAAGTCTGGCAGGCAGCTGCAGAGAATCCCGAAGGTGCGCTAGAGAGTAACACTCTAGCAGCACGTGGCGAACCGACAAAACGTTGTCACACAGCGGACATAGAGGCTCAGGGTCCCTTTTAAATAGGTGACCGTGCGAAAAATTGCAGTGCCCTATTCTTAATCGAGCCAAACTAACCTCCTCGCGACGAGATGTGCGACAGGAAGTTACCCAGTTTATCGGAAGTTCTTTCACTTCTCTAAGCTTATTACCGCGGAGAGCTGACCACTCGTCGTGCCAGGACGACAGCACCGCTCTCCGCACTTCAAGCCTAAAGTCTTCCGAAGTAACACGTGAGATGGTAATACTGGGTTCTGTAGTTGCCGTCTTTGCTGCTAAATCTGGCATTTCATTCCCAGGCAAACCTCCGTGACCAGGAATCCATGCACACACCACGTCAACACCAGAAGCGTGTAAAACATGGAGGGCATCCTGGATACGTTGTACAATAGGGTGGGGGCTGTACAACTGACAAAGGCTCTGCAGTGCACTAAGGGAATCGCTCAAAATCAGGCAGTCACCTAATTTACGACGGCGAACATACAAAACGGCTCGATAAATTGCATAAAGCTCTGCAGTAAAAATGGAAGTGCTGTTTGTAAAACCGAATGTATATGGTGTGTGTCTGTGAACAGCATAACTCAAAAAGGAAAAGTCGATTAAAAACCAAAGTTGTTATTTAAGCTTAATATACCAGGTGAGTCAGCCGCGCCTTATTTTTTTTTTTTTTTTTTTTTTTTTTTTTTTGGAAGGTAGGCCACCCATCTAACGGCATGTGCACCTTAGTTCAGTTTTGCGCTTACTAAAATGTATTGCTTGACGTTCTTAAAGAGAGGAATGCGCAAAATTGAGAGCAACAGTGGTTTCAGGGACAGAACGTACTCCTCGCTAAAGTACACCTCAAAAACATACGACTCATTTACTGAGAGCGAATTCCGGTTTCCGGCCGATTTTACAAACTTTTTTATTAGAGTATACGTAGCAACGTAATTCAGTAAACGCCTCGGAAAAAATGGACCTATCATATGAGTACACTAACAACGTCAGCTAAAAAGAAAATGGTGGATTCTTGTACTTTGAGCAGGGATTGGCTGCCAAAAATCAGGAAAAATTTAGAAACACGCCTCATCCATCATGGATCCGTAAAGTCAAAACGGACATATTATTAAACAACAGTTTATTTACATTTTTGCGTGAACTACGCCTCGTGCATCTCAATTAATATGCATAACAGCTTCTGCCATTTAAGTAATAATATTAAAACGCCCAGTTAATGATTAAAACTGTCTTAAAAGGCTAAATCAAGCCCGAAAACTTGCGAGGTGGCAATGGCATAGCGCCAGGCATACACGTCCTAGTATTGCACGCGGTACGTGCTTGCAGTCAAGTCACTAAATAGCTGAATGGGATTGTGACGTGTACTCTCCAACCCAATGACACAGGTTCGAGTCTCAGCATTGTAAATATTTTTTTTATATGTTCATCAAAACTTGGAAACCGAATTCGCAATAATCTAATTATAAAGTCCCTGAGGGTTAAGGACATAATTTAAATCGTTTTTGGTTGTCTGCATTTTGTAATTGAACAGATATAATGACTTCTGCACCGTTGGACTGGCATGATGTAGTGTGTTGCGAATGCCGACCCCTGCATTCACCACAGGTAAGCTGTCGCGCGATATTTTGTGCCAGTCTTTCACTATGTATTCGACAGACGAGTACGTAGATATGCTTTTGGTCTACGGAGAAGCAAGAACAAATACATCAGCGGCTCAGCATCTATATCGGGAGAGATATCTGAACAGACGACAACCAACAGCAAACACCTTCCGGAATGTTGAAAGACGTCTGCGTGTAACAGCGACACCTGCAAGAATGTCTCCTCATAGACACGCACCAGCAACATTGGGTGTTAATGCAGAAGCAGTTTCGAACGCCACCCAGAACAATCCGCATACTAGTACACGGTCAGTTGCTCAGGAGGTGAACATCAGCCAATCTTCTGTAGTGCGAATATTGCACACTAATAAGTTCCACCCTTATCGTTTGCACTTCACGGGAGAGATTTCGAAGCTCGAGTAACCTTTTGTGAATGGTTGCTGGAGCGAGTAGCAGGTAATGTGGGATCTGCATCCAGGATACTGTTTTCTGACGAATCAAAATTCCACAACAATGGAACTGAAAATCGTCACAATATACGCTATAGGAGTGTTGATAATCCTCATTGGGCAAGGGAGGCAGCACTCCAAGAGCAGTGGGGTGTAAATGTCTTGTGTGAAAGCTTGAGATACCAGCTTGCTGGACCATTATTCTTCGAGGAACATCTAACAGGAGCACGGTACCTGGAATTCCTCCGTAGCTCACCCCTTATTACTAGGGAATGTGCCACTGCAGGAGCGAATGACGATGTGGTTTCAACACGATGGCGCTCCTCCGTATCGGTCGAGGATCATCTGCAATCATTTGAATGCTGCACATCCTGGTCATTAGATAGGAAGACAAGGACCAGTCTCCTGGCCTGCCAGATCACCTGATCTGACACCCCTTGACTTCTTTCTCTGGGATGATTTAAAAGAACGCATTTGTGCAGAGGAGCTGGGCAATCTAGAAACCCTTCGTCAGCGTATGACAGTGGCTTGTAGAAATGTTCAACCCGCCATGCTACACCAAGTCAGGGGCTCCATCCAACAGTGTGCCCAGGCGTGCATTACCCAAGGAGGTCACTAGTTCGAGCAGTTGCTTCGTTAGAGGAGTCGTGTTCCAGGAATGGAAAAAGGGTGATTCCAGCGCCGCAAAACATATCACTATGAGACATTTTTAATAGCACAGTAATTCACTGTCTGCAAAATTGAGTTTAACTTCCATGTTAAACACTGACAATGTAATTCCCTTGCTTTGTGTGTTCAAATGTGTATAAATGATCTTTATTTCAATTGCACCTACCTATAGGTGTGTTTAAACAACTACATAATTGTAGTTCACCAATAAAGAAACATCAAACAATGTTATAAAACATAAATAAAACAATAAAAATGAATATAATAACAGTTTTCAGAATAATAATTTGTAAATTGTGAGGATTGCACGGTAAAAAAATAAATAATAATAAATTAGTACATGCAGGTGATTTGAACCACCTTCACAGCAGTCAGATTACTTCGCAGTCTTGCGCTCGCTCCAACTGAGCTACCTAGTAACGTGTTTAATAAACATTCCGTTTAAGATGTAATATTTGCTGGTTCCAGTGAACATTTGCAGAAGTGCAAACGTCAGCTGTCTAATTACGAATATATTAAAAGGCGATGTGATAACATCTATATTAGTACTAATTTCATCGAGTGTTTAACATCCATGTTAAATACGCGGGTAGAACCTAGTAATGGGGTCGATGTTTTCATGTTGGACTATAAAATGCGGATTGCATAAAACTCTAGAATAAGGGGTAGCTGACTCACCTGATATATCAGGTATTTGACACGAAGAATTGCTCCACCCTAAACTACCCTTTACATGGAAAATGTTTCGAAAACTTTGATTTTCCCAAAAATGGCTCTAACACTTTTGACTAAAATGCCATAAGTTTAAGATATTTTGTGGCAAATGAAATCTATATTTTCAATTTTCTGACTATAGACTTGTAGTTCTGTTTACTCTTTATGACTTTATCATAACTGGTAAACCGTAAGAGGTAGAGCAAATTTTACTATACAGAACATTTAGATATCACTAAAACACACAAATTATGTCCAAATGCATTTTTTGTAGAGTAAACCATTTGGGAGATATTCTCGTTATTTGTGTGAATTTTGGAATACTTACACTTTTCTCAAATGGCTGTGCAAAGATAACTTCATATAATGGCCAGCTTTAAAACGTTAAAGCGATGCCTATTCGCCTTGCACATACAAGAAAATTAGCTTGTAATAGATAAGATAATTTCTGTAAATGTGTATTTCGTGAAAAATATAGAGGAGTAACAGTTTGTAAGAATAGCTAGTACAAGAATAGGGAAAGTCACGTGAGTGCAACATTAGGCCTTTGATATAAGGCTTCTCTAAGGCCATTATTGCACCTGCGGTGCGAACACAAAATATAATTTTGGATTTAACATTTTGGCCACCTGTGCAATCACATACATTTTTTTCTGGGTAGTAATAAAGGAATGAGAATCGTGAAATATAAATGCGCTTTACAAGTGCATACTTCAGTATAATTGATACTTGTATTTTTGTGTTCTGACTCACTCCACTTAATACTAAGAAATAACTGTACCTATTGTTTTACAGGAAAGACAAAAGATGCTAGATAAACTCACTGAACAAGTAAGACGACTCGGAACGAGCCTGGACTTCGATGACGACGAAGACTTTTAGTTGTCGGGTTTCAACTTATTTTTGGAGTCGTTCCATCCTTAAATTTGAAATAGCACGTATATATTCCATGTTTAGAATTTTCATTAAAAGGTGGCTAAACGTAGTTATTGAAGTGGTGTATTAAACTATTTGCTTTCTTTGTAATGTATTAATTTAAAAACCGAACTAAAGTCAATAAAATCAATTTTATATATTTCTCATATAATTTACGTCTCCTGTGAGGGAGTTAGCTTGATTAATGACACTCTAATTTATATCACAGTTGAAAAATAAACCTCCTGAAAATGTGTTCTCATATTTGTTATTCAGAGAGAAATTATTATGTTAAACAATAGCATGTGAAACCAATGGTTTTGAAAAGATGAAAGATGTATCAATATTGGAAATAGTCACCTTGGAAAGTCTTCAAACTTTGAATTAAGAACTTTTAGTCGAAGGTTTGAAAATTGTATGCATGCCTCTAACAAATATCCCACAAAACTCTTGGACTAACGAATAAAGTGGAACCGCGATTTTGTTTTTTACAATTAAATAAGTAGCAGCGTACTGATGCAGATACAATTCTTATCAAATAAAATCCTACAGCTTATTGAAACGACATCTTAAAGGCCAATCCCTTTTAAAATTAGAAAGATAAAGCAATTTTGTAATTTCTAGCGATTTTTGGTCGTCTCCTTAGTGCAGTGGTAGAGCTTCTGTTTACGAAGGGGATTCTCAGTACCAGCGTGGAGATCTTCTGCTGTTGGGATACCTAGTTCGGGGTACACTCAGCCTCTTTAAATCCCTGAAGCGCCAATTGAGGAGCTACTTGATTGAGAAGCGGCGGTCGCTTTTTAAGGGATTTTCTCTTATTCAATGAAGACAAATCCCAGGTGTCATTTGTCTGTATTGCGGGCCCATCTGAGCATTCATTTTACGAAGTAATTCGCCGAAATAAATTCACTGAATCCGGCATTAGAGGCTAAAATAACCAAAAGCAAACATTTTCAGTTTCCAAATTCAAATGAAAACGTTTGAAATAGTAGATGATGAACTTAAGCTTCTGAATCTGTGTCAGAATAGCCAATAAAGAGCTTATTTAGGCAGCCACAGCACCATAAGATGCCATAAAACAATGTGTGCTTTAAATTTGGGGACAACTCCTTGAAGAGGAAAATATGAAACACTTTATTTTCGGGTTATAATTTATTAGTATAATAAGATATACAAAATATGCTTAATTTAATGAGTAGTGAAACCGCTTCTTGTAGAAGCCCTCTAAAACATCCACGTTTAAAGACAATGAAACAGAGGCAACAAGAGATAGTGCTTCACTTGTTTCCCATAGTCACAAAGTAGAAACAAATATTTTCCGAGTAGATGAGCTTTTGGAATTTGGAATTTGTGAAGTAAGAGGACATAACTGGCTAAAGCATCGAGCAGTATTACAAAATAAAATAATTTAAATTGTTTATGTAATTTAAAGTGTTACTTAAAAGCACACAGTTGCGATTCCAAGATCATCGCCCTGAGAATAGCAAAGAATCTTTAGCCCATGACTGCAGCTAAGTCGAGGCAAAAGGAGTAATAATAAAGGAAAAAGCTTACGTCAATTAATTCCTCTGCAGCCATACGCCCAGCTGACTAGATGAATGGCGAGTTTACGGTGAAGTACGACCCAGCTTCGACAGCCTCAGTAGTTATATGTCAGATAGTGGCTAAATGGCTAAACGTTGTAGGCATAAACCGTCAAACAATGGCATATCATTAGGAAGCTAAGTAAACTAATACATAACCCACCTAGCACAACAGCCCTTACGGATCAAGACTTACCACCCCGACATATGACACTACTATAAACTCTGGTTATACAACTATAGAACGAACGGTAACACATGGATTGCTTGTATTTTATGTGTTTCTGCAAATACGTGCGAGTAGCTGTTATAAGGGTAAGCTGTTTATCAGCGTAAATTGTAGAAGTGGAGAAAGTGTTGAGATATGATCTTAAAATTATTGATGGTGCGAGTAGATGTTGCCCGTAGCCTAACACGGGCTAAATTTCGATAACACAGAACCCAGTCATTCCGTTCATATGCACTGCACACACTAACCTAGAGGCCGGACCGAAGAGGATGGCTCAGGTGGTAACGTCTGTGGCCTGTATTTGGGATGTCGTGGGTTTGATCCTCTGGCTGACCTTTCTGACCTATGGGTCTTTTCGGAGGCTTTCCCGGGTTGTCAGGAGAATGCGGGGAAGAATTTCCATCTCTTCCGAATTTCCTGTCTCTGGATTTCGTTACACTTCACCCTTCTTCTCGTTGGGTTTCCTTCAGGTTTAGAAGCATCGGCGAGCGTCGCGGCAGTAGCACGTCAAGAGCAACAAATGCGCTCTGTGAATCTCGTCCTCCGGACTGGAAGGCGAGTCACTGGTTCCCGGGCCCCCCATGAGACAGTACAAACCCGAAGGGGGGAGGGAGCTAACACAACCTTCGCCGGGGCGCTTCTAGCTGAGAAAATGTACGGATCCTGCCCTCTGCTCTCTCGTGGCAACGTTCCGACAGCTCTTAGGATCCATTTGCCTCATCCGTCAGTCCGGAGGGTGCCCCGTCAGAGACACAGGCACAAAAGATCACCTTTCTGAATAGGTGCTAAGTCCCCCTCCGCACATTGTCATAGAGTCATAGTCATAGAAATGAAACCTGCTTCTTAACTCACAGTGCTGCAAGTCATACTTGACTTGTACTTTCCCACTGGATATTTGTAGTTGTTCAGCAGTGCTTTTACACAGTGTTTCTCGGTATTTTTATTTATCTTGCTTCGGTTTTCTTGAAATGAAATTGAGTTTTATTTATGGACCCTCTTTAACTACTATGGTTCTTAGCATCCCGTTTTATACTGGGTCCTAAATATCGCTTAGAGGTCTCTTTACCATGATTAAAATTGTTATATTCCGTAAATATACGACAAGGAACTACCGGCTTTACTTACCTTCGAAGGAAGCCATCTAAGGATTTTTAGGCCCGATTTTGAACCCGCGACGTCGAAAACCAAAGGCTAGCATATTAGACCACGGAGAATGACTTTAGTTTTTGTTATTTATAGCGTATTCTTCTTCTTCTCTTTTTCATCTGGTTTCTCTTCTTCATCTGAATACTCTGCCCGTATGGAGGACTTACACCCCCTAGGACTTACAAGCCCCAGATGTCTGTCGAGGAGCAGACGAAAGTATGGACAAGAGAGTGAAGACCTGGAAGTGGTTGGTCAGCCCAGCACCAGCTGTGAGAGTGAGGAAGAGGATGACATGAAATAGAGGTGAAACAAATGATTGGAAAGGTAGTGATGGATCAGTTGGTGGAATGAGTTGTGGGGGAAACCGGAGAACCCGGAGAGAACCCGTCCAGACGCCGCTTCGTCCACCTTGAATACTACATACGGGTTCCTGAGATCGAACCCGGTCCCCTCGTGATAGGAGAACGGTATAACTGCTCGGCTACGGCCATAGTGTATTCTAAGAGTTTTAATTGCCCATTTGATTATGAGCATTAAGTCATAAGTTTTAAATGTCTCCAAAGAAACGCAAGACTATTGGGGAAGTGCAGCCCAGCTCTGAAAGCTTGGGGATAACTCGTCAAACCATGGGCAACGCTGGGTATTTCAACTAGTATCACCATGAATGTTACCTCCAAATATGCATTATCGTAGTGCTTGCTTCAGATAGGCCGAAGATACGTCACGTCTTCCATGATGCATGTTATTCATAACAGCAACAGTATTGTTTCCAAGCAGCGCATATAAATTCTTGGCTACTATTATCCGTCCTACCCTTGACGTAACCAGAATGATAAAGGGAAATTAATTTCCAGGAAGGGACAGCCAGTAGAATACACTTGGCTTTTGATGAGGGCTGACGAGGTCAATGTTTGGTTTCATAACAATAATGTGAGGTCATTGGGCCCCTGAGTTGTCCCTTGTCTCTCAAGTAAACCGTCTTGACGCTTAAGGTAAATTGATCTAAGACGTTTCCCCGCTTAGGGCGTGATGCTAACACACTCTATCGGGCAGCAAGGCAAACTGTAAACTGAAGGGAGGTTAAAATGTCCTTCCATCTCAGGAGGAAGAGAGTAAATCTTAACGAGTATCGCAAGTAAACCCCCTTCCTTGGACGTGACTCTAAGCTGCAAGTTAAGAAGATGTTCTTGAAGACCAGATTCAGCAACACGTGGTTTCGTCTGATTTTTAAGCTGATCCTATGCTGTGGCGTTTTTACGCATTACAGAATACAAAATTTCCAGATACTTATTTAATTTACCACTCATTATCTCAAGCTTATTATATTTTATTCAGATTCATTAGATATGATGCCAACCAGCGTTTTCTACAGAATTTTTGGGGCGAGATATTTCCTGAAAATATTCACCTGGTACCCATAAAGATGCTGGCCCTAAGTTGTGAAATTTGATATCAACTATCGCTTTAGTCACGTAGACAGTATTCCGGCTTCAAAACTAAGAGCCTGGTTTCGATCCCCAGTCGATCCCCATTCTTGCAATATTGTTATTGTAACTGCTCACCCCTTCATTATAATTTTCTTCATAGTAATAACAATTATAATTGGTGGATTTGGTACCATTAATATTAGGATTCCCGGATACAACTTTCCCTTGAATAAATAATATAAGATTTTGACTTCTACCATCTAAAGTGATAAGAACACCATCGGGGATTTCTAAAGTCCAAGTCCTCAATTTGACCATGAAGCGAAATAAATATTAGTCTTTTAGTATTGTTTTCCACAGACGGACAGCTACACAAGCACACACTGCACCATTTCCAGAAACTGATTTTTGGAAAGACAGGGTCTCATAACCTGCACCACCATATTTTAGGAATCAAAACAACACTGCAACCACCTTAAGTAGCTAAATAGTTAACTCTCTAAGTTAGATAGTCGAAGAGAGACACAAACGAAGATTTTCCGTAGCTACAGATATGCATCTAATATTTACGACCAAATATACAAACAAAACAGCAAACCTACGCAAAGCGTTAGATTTTTGCTCATTTGCTCTTAGTTTAAAGTATGCTGCGGGAGTAATGAAATGTTAATGTAGATTTTGTTCAGTAATAGTTTAACTTGAAATATTTTGGATTAGTTATGAAGAATAGAATAGCACGGTTGTAAATCAAAACACGTGCTTTAGTTGTAGAAAACATAATTGCATTCAACTAAATATTCCATACGGAGAATTAATACATCTTTTCATGTTACCTGAATCCAAAACATTAGAAAAATGTTGTGTGCCTCTCAACAGCTTAACTCAAAAGCGAAAATTCAGTTATTTATTTGCTATTTAAGTTCGGAGCCTTTCAAGTGTGCGACAGGAAGATATTATATGCGAAAAAATCTACTTTCATTTTGTCAAAAACAGGTCTAATTATTTTGATGAAAATATCATATGTTTAAGATATTTTCATAAGAAATGAAATAGTAGGTATATATTTATTTTCTGAGAATACCCTCTAAAGTTCCCTTCATTCTGAATGACTTTTACCTAATGGGAAAATCCTAAGAGATAAATTGATGTTTATTCTACAAAAAATGTAAATATCATTAAAACACTGATATCAAATACTTTTTTGTGCAGTGGTCCATTTCTGAGATATTCGTTGTTGTTGGTCTGAATCTTTTAATACTTATACATTTCTCAAATGGGAAATCGTTATTCGTTTTTCTTTACGTCCTGCACATGCAAAGAGAATAAATTATTGTTAAAGCCCTCAGTCACATAGCGACCAGCTCTTAAAATATTTCACTATCGCTTAGGCCTACTGTATTCTGCTGTTCCCACTATAAGGAAATATGTAATAAAACCAATTTTACACACGTTTATTGCGAATAACACAAAGTGGATAGATAGATCCCTTTAAAATGCATAATTTATGTAAAATACATTTTTTCGAGTGAAGTACTTCTGAGATATTCTTTGTTATTTGTTTCAGTTTTCGAATATTTATACTTTTTCTAAAGAGTATTTTTATATGTTCTGGCCATGGAAAGACAATAGAATGTCAACATCATAACTCAACGACGAGCTCTTGAAAGATTCGACTATCGCTTGGACTAACTTTATTCTCCTATACCCATTATACCTCCAAGAAAATATGCAATAAAAGCATTTCTACAAACTTTATCTCGATTAACACGGAACAGATAGAAGAATAAGCATTTTAGGAGTTCTACATCAGTGAGTAGAGAAAGTCATGTGTGTGTATATCAGGAGTTTTCTGGTATAACTTTATCATAACATCTCAAGGCCACAGGGAAGCTTGATAAAGAGTTCATGAATGTAACTACTGTTAATTATTCATACACGGAAAATTCTTGAAAAACTTCATAAAGTTTTACTAATGAAACGTATACTTCACTCCTGCATATCACGCTACCAATTAAACCATGGGAGTTGACAAATTTAAATGTAAAAGAAACCGCAATGTGTATACCTACCACGTGTGTGTTTATTGGCCTACTAGATGCAGCGCCAATAATATCTACATATATCACGAACGTGTTCTGAATAAAGATCACTGATTCTGTAGCACGTTTCTAACTCTTCCGCATTAGACCGAAAATAACTGTAATTTGAGCTGGAAGGTGTTAGATCTGGAATTTACATCACTTCAAAGTGTCACAGTTCACACATCGCTTATCTGTTGCTGGAACAGGTTTGCATTCAAATGCTGAGCAGTCATTGAGATCAGGAAGAAGTCCATTTTCAACTTAAGCTTAGGATTTCTACACGAATGTCGTTCAACTCCGAAATGCCTTAACTATTATTATACTAACTTCAACTAGAAAACAAGGAGTCATAGACGTAAGATGTCAAATTTATAGGAAATTCAAACTAATTCAAAAATATTAGGAAATAGTTAATACCACAAAGATCCATTTTGCAGTGTTTAAACGAGAGCTGTATTTTCTGTAGTAAACATTTGTGTATCTTTTAGGGTTTAGCAGTTATACAAAAGTATGTAAAATCTATTTAGAATGAAGGGGGCAACACATGTTGTTCTCAGAAATTCAAGTATATATTTTATTTGCCATTTTTTGAGAAATTCAAAGATAACCAAACATTTTCTATGCATAGGATAGTTGAGTGGTGGAATGTTCTTAAAGAGCTTCGTATTGAATTCTTGAATACTTAATTTGCTTAATTGGTATTGGATCTTTCAGTTTTTGAGTTATCTATGTTATCCTAAACATACACGGGTAACATATGCATTAATCTCTTTCTGAAAAATGCACCTTTTGTATTGCGGGTATTTAAAATGTATACTTCTAGTGAAATATTTGTAACAAATGTTTGGATGTAACACAATATTTCCTCTGCGTAGTATAGGTAGAAAGAAAGTAATAGATCTTGAAACTTCTCTGGGAAGTTAACTGCTTCTTTAAAAAAACATTTTTAATTCAGCAGGATCCCTGTGTTTATTGTTACTTTTGTCCCCTTGTCTTGTCTTCGTCTTGTGCTTTCCATCATTTCTCAGGAAGAACGTCAGCCTTGCGCTTAGTTTGCTACCAGTATCATTTTAAATTCAATTCTTTGTGTCAGCACCCTTATAACAGATATGGTTTCAACTTCTTCGGTTCTAAAAAACTTTTCCCAGAAGCAATATAGGTATTATTATACTACTCTAATGGTTAACATGCGCTATACCTTTGATCATCAGAAGCCTCTCAACTAACACACCCCGCAAAAATTATTTTGCTTTTGCTCCCAGGGCCCGACGCACAATAACCATTGGGACGTACCGGAATGCTTACCGTGACGGACAGATGGTTCTGGGTTGAGGTGATGGTGGTGGTAGCAATGATGTAATGTTGGTGGGGGTAGTAGTAGAGTAATAGTAATAGTAGTAGTCTTTAGCGCCCTTTTTACTACATGCGGCACCACAAGTGATAGGCACTGACGATGCATGCGATGAAATGATGCTTGGAAAAGGAATTTTGGGAAGGAAACCTCCCAAGCAGAAGTCTGGCATTTGGCAGTTATTAAAACTGAGGGACACCTGTAAAAGGCCTCAGGTCTGGCAGGTTTGAACCGCGGACCGTCGTTCAAAAGTTCTAGCCACCCACGTAGGTATATTTTTTCGTGATTCCCCCAACTAGAGGGTAAGAATAATCCACAGAATTCAAATGAACTGTTGGTATCCTTTATTTTCGTTATATCTAAAGTATTGGTTAAATATTTGTATCAACAAACAGCATTATATACAAAAACATTTACAGATTTGCAGTTTTCCATCTCGTTAAACTCCAAATGTTCTTTTGATCCAATATCTACTTCCTTATTTAACAGTCCTACGTGATACGGAACATGTACAAAGTAAGCTGTAATATACTTTTTGCTTCAATGCTACTGATTATGTTTGCTGACCTTTGTCCCTCCCTGAAGGGCATGTTCTATTTAGCAAATCGAGGCTAACAGCAAGTGTTATGAAAGGCTGCATGGAATGCTGCAGCCATATTGGCAGCCAATGGCAAGCTTATGCAACACTTAATTACGTTGCTACAAGTGGGATTACGTTTTTGCACCATCTGACTTCAGCAACGGGTTCTGTGCCCCAACATAGCAATATAAACAAATCTTCGGAGCAGCGGCGAGTTTATTGCTGAGAATGTCCATCAAGCGTAGCAGTTTTCGTCCGTGGGCGAGACTGTGTAGCCAAATGAAAACAGCCCTGACACAAGGTTAATAAACTGCGTGTTATTCCAAAAGTAGATTTGGAGCTTTGGGGCCACCTGCTACTGTTGGATGCGAAGTTTCTTGTATCTGAAGTACCACTTGGTTTGTTGAAAAGCATATGTTACTAAAGACCTTGAACGCCACAATACATTAGTTTTCACAACAGCCTTTCCAGGATTTCACAGAAATCTTCACGTCCATATCTCAAAAAACAATACTTTGAATCAAAATAATTAGGGCCATTTGGAGCAAATAAAAGCTATGGGGCAATTTTTCATGTAAAGAATAGTTTGGCGATGGGAAATTCAATGAACATATTATGGTTTTCTTATAAAAAATGTTGACCTTAAGGGTTCCTGGGACTGATTTTTTAATTTTCTATATTTTTATGAGTATAAAATCAATAGTTTGCACACTTAAGGATATTTCTCTTTAAATTACCACATAAAATTCCAGCACAATCTACAATATAGTTTTGAGAGAATTACTTATTCAATTTATCCTTTCTTTCTTTCCCTGATTACCCTCCCTTATGTAGGACTTACACCCTCTAGGGCTTACAAGCCAGTGCCTAAGGTCAAACGCCTGTCGGGGAACAGAGGAACCTCTGGACCAGACAGAGTAAAGACCCGGAAGCAGGTGGTCAGCCAAGCACCAAGTATTATAGGGAAGAAGAGGATGATATGAAATGCAGGCGAAATGGATTATTGGAAGGGTGATAATGGAGCAATTGGTAGAATGAATGGCGGGGGAAACTGGAGAACCCGCAGAAAACCCGCCCAGGCGCCGCCATGAATACCACATGCGGGTCCCACTTAGGTGGTAGGTGAGTGATCTAACCACGGTGCCACCATTAGACTTCCAGACTCAGGGAAGGATGAGGAATAATCCTGGATGAGGAAAATTTCCTACCCCCTACCGGGAATCGAACTCGGAACCCCTTGCACAGCAGGCAGGCGCTCTACCAACTTCGCTACGGGTCAGCCATTCAATTTATTCACAACGTGGAAATATCCTAATATTCAAAATGTTTCTTGCACATGAAAAACTAAAATATCACTGCACTTTTTATAAGCTCCAATTGCCCAACAAATACCACCAATCTACGGCAGGACAAAAAATAACTGCTTTTGAAGTAATTAATTTCTTTGTTTGATGGACATTTAAAATATTTTTGTGTATTTAATTATTTTGAAGGTATAAAAAGTTTCATACCATGAAACTAAAGAGTGAAGTTGAAGTCACATAAATGGAGCACATGGAAAATTCTAGGAGTATAGCACACAATTTAATGCGCATGGAGCACATAGTGTAATAAAAAATTAAAAGTCTAGTAACCTTTTTCATATTCATAGCTGAACCACTTCTTTCCGCGAATTTGTTGTTTTTGAGTCCTTCTTTAGCCATATTTTGTTCAATTATTGACGACAATTTACGAAGGGGCTAGACCTTTAAAACTGGCGGAATATAAAAAGGTTCACTGCTAACCGATGACTGAAGGTTTGGGGAATATTTGTATGCATAAATCTAAAAATTGTCAATTTAATAACCACAGACGTTACCACCTGAGCTATTCTGCGCGGTATAACAATAAGGAAACGGATGAAATTATTAATTTAATATTTTATATTACAAGAAATGAATTTCAAACATTTAGGGTGGAAAATAACAAGTTCTGGTGTATTGCAAAATTGATGCTTTCACAAGAAATAATAGTAAATCAGGTATATGTTTCATGAACTATGTCACGTGTAAAAATAAATATCTATGTACACACCAAACCTAAGGTAAGTATTTTAAAAGTGTCATTAGACCAACATTAACCTACTGATCCAAAAGTGAGTGCACCATTTAAAGGCAAAGAAATTAATTAATGGAAGAAACTAAAACGAAAACCTTAAGAAAATGGCAGAGGTCTCCAAAATTGATAGAAAAGGAACGAAGTAATTTGGAAACTGCAAAGTAATATTGTGGAATGGACAGATACAATAAGAAATGCATGTAATTATAATATTTTGAGAGTCCGTTTTATATAATTGTAAGATCTGGAGATATTCTAGCCAATATCGAGAAAACATTCCATAAAGGGGAAGGAACTTAAGAGGACTAAAGAAAATATTGACCAATTCATACTCTAGATCCTAGAATAAACATGCTAGTAGACTAATTCAAGAGAATTGGAAGAAGAGTATATTAAAAGCTGCAACATTTTTGTCTACAATATTCATACAGTTAGGCGAAAAACTTCTGGTAATAACCAAATATAAATCAGAGTTAAAACATTACAATTGACTTCTAGTGAGCTACAAAAATGCAGTAAATTTTACTTATGCTAGTGTAGCACTCATTTGAATCTACTTCCTTACGGCTGTCATGTGTTACACTATCAAGTTGCCATGTCTTGGTCAGCCTGTCTGTACAGTGTTAACGATAATGCCAACCCTGATAATGCTTAGAACACAGCTGATAAGAATCTGTTCTTCAATTACTGTGAAAACCAGGAAAAATGCTGCCATCAAAGAAAAAGAATATGCAGACTTAATGAATTATTGTTGAAAGCTCCAAGCACTGTTGAAGACCACACATTAACGTCATTACATCATTAAACCTAACTTTGCAACTTTAAGTCCTGCGTGGTTTAGGGAATGCATACTAATAGAGTTCTAACTAGGTTTTCAGTTTATAATTCAACTTAATTTCTGTGTCACAAACCAGCATTAGCAAAACAACAAAACGCTCTATAACCTCCTTTGCGTCCTGCATCAGCTCCTGTTCTGGAACATTCTTGGAAGCTGCAAATTCCTGAAGGTCACCCACAACAGATAATGCTTCTCTAAAAGTGCGTATTTTTGGCTCCCTTTCACTGGCTTTGTCGTCATCTGTGTCGTCTATTCCTTCCATGACCTCACAACTGCTGTTTCCAGCAGCAATATCTGCTGCACTTTGAATGTCTTCAGTCGTGGCAAGTTCGTTATCAAAGCACGTAACTATGTATTAAGCATAATAAAAACCCGTCTTAGGTTATTTATGCAAACGGTTCCGGAAAAACTATTCCGTTTCCACGTTAGGTAGTTTTGGGGTACAGAGTGTTATTTAACACGAAATAGCTTTGTTCCGAGATTTATTTTCCGGTTGTGCAGGTTTCCGGTATATAGGGGGTCCAGTTTAGTCAGGTTTTACTGTGTATTAAAACGACAATTTAGTCTGTATTTAGCAATTTAATTTGTAGTTCCTATTCTAAAATATGCTCATGTATCCACGTCTATACATCTAACTGTGAGTACAGGGGATGATGGACTGGTTTTAAATGGTAAGATATAAGTAAAATGAAACAAAGGCCCACTCTCCACCACCCACCAAAAAGTCAAGTCTAGTACAACTAAATTTAAAGAAGCTTTTTAGCCATTAGATTTGTTTCAGTGTTTTTTTTCTAGAACTGCACAGACCTAATTTCAAACGTTTTCATGGACAGAAACATTAAAACTAGGCCCTAAATGTGCCCTAAAAGGGCATCATAACTTTGGAATGCTTGGTTTACGTAGATCCATTGTGCTAGCCAAAGAGGGTGAAGTGAAGGAATCACGCACCACAGAAAGACAGGCTACACAGACACACGGAAGTCCCTATCAGTTTCACACTCGAAGACCCTCCCTGTACAAGAGCTATCTAGATATAAATATGAAAGACCAAGTGATAAAGTTGCCCTCTAATGTCCGCGGGGTATACTCTTTCCTTTACGCAAGCATCCGGGCCATCTGCCCGGCTCCGCCATACGCCGCGAAACCTAGAAGAAGCACACTTTAAAGACGAGTAGGAAACAGAATGAAATGATGTAGCAAGGGAATCGTAATAGATGAGAAACTAGCTCAACATTCGCCTACCGACCGCGAAAAACCACGAAAAATCAAAATCACAGTGAGCGGTCAACTGGAATCGAAGCCTGAACCTCATTCAATGCCAGCCACCTCACACGCTACGGCGGAGCCATCTCATCAGATTGAAAATACTCTTCACCCAAATTTGGATGGCAAAATGCCTAATACAGCAGCTACTCAATTTGAGGTCCCTTTACAACATTTCGATGTAAGTGACTGTGTCACTTTTTGTGAATCGGGCAGCTAATAAAAGGGCAAATGAGCACCGAAATTCAAATTTGTATCAAACGGCATTATTAATTATATAAGGAGATCATTTTGAGACATTCCTGCCAAGTCAAACGTTTTATGTATTAGAATATCCACATTTTAATTACTGGAAAATGGTTTTGTGAACATATCTTTTAGATTATGTCATGAAAAAATGCATTTATTTTTAGTTTTCTATAAGTAGATTTGACTGCTATTTCACTCTTCCCAAAGTGGAAACTCGTAGAAGAGACAACATTTTTCGTTGCATTATTCAACTTCCAAATGTTAACGGCTTTGCCTGTATTTTTCTAAGTTGAAACTATTATGAGTTGATTTTAATGTTTCGTGACCATATACCTCTTTGCTCACGACTAATAAAAGTGGACTGTGGAGTTAACACTTTGACATTATCTCCACGAGTGCAAAGAAGTATGGATTATGAAATATTTTTTCATGGGATATTAATTTACTAAATCTCCATAGCCTTGCTTAGGCTATTATTCTATTGCCGTGGAAAGCAATTGGCAGATGTTTAGTTATGGCTAAAGAAGGGATTCAGCTGATTTCACATGTAAACATGTTTAACATTCAGCAAGTAAGTTTTAAATCTTGGCTACTTAATGACTATTTCGAGGCACGTTATTGTGTAAAAGAGCTTATTCTACAAATGTGGATGTATTAGAGTTGTGATTTGGCAATGTGAAGAGAAAGCCATGTGGGTATTAGACATAAACCATAATAATATTAATAATAATAACAATAACAATAACAATAATAACAATAACAATAACAATAATAATAATAATAATAATAATAATAATAATAATAATAATAATAATAATAATAATAATAATAATAATAATAATAATAATAATTAATAATAATAATAATAATAATAATAATAATAATAATAATAATAATAATAATAATAATAATAATAATAATAATAATAATAATAATAATAATAATGCTGATATAATGGAGAAACTGGAGTGATAATACCATCGACTCGACATGAAATTAAAGTATTCTTAATATAAACAACAGTATATTCGTATATTAAATTTCTGGTTGAATTTAATTATCCTATGGAGTGCTGCTATCAAAGAATTATCTTAATAATCGATGAAATTAAATTTCTCACATGTTGAACCATCCTTTACTGTTAAATTTGTATGTATTGTTTTAAATAAACATTATATTACAATATTAACTCTGTTACACGTTTTCATAGAAAGACAACTAAAATAGCTCACAAATGATAAAACATAAACAGTGAACTTTATTTTGCAACGGAAATTATTTTATAAGATCATTACACATACTTGTAACACAATATTATTTAATGTGAGAAAGCAGTACGTGAAACAAACATAAAAATAATAAACGTAATGTGCTATTTAGAGTATTTACTCCTATTCGAAACTAAAAAACGATTTCAGCGTATCGGCGCTTTGCACGGATTAAAGAAATCACCTTTTCTTTGGGCTTTTGATTTTTCCTCAGTCGTGTGCTATTAGATTATGTATACTAATAGCAAAAATGTATTTATGTATTTATTATTATTATTATTATTATTATTATTATTATTATTATTATTATTATTATTATTATTATTATTACTATTATTATTATGTACAACTTACAATATTTTAATAGAATTCGTGATTTCTAGACCTTGAGTTGCCTCATAACCATTGTGAATATTCTGGCACTGGTCTGCTGATCTCAAGGTCACGGGTTCAAATCCGGCCCAGACCGATGGTTTTTAAGTGTGCTTAAACACGACAGCTCCATGTCAGTAGATTTCCTTGCAAAAATAACTCCTGTGGGACAAAATTCCGGAACACCGGAGACGCTGATGTGATCATGGCAATGGACAGCGTAGTTAAACAACAAAAGATCTTGTCTATCTTTTGACATCATCATCAGATGCACTAGTTAACATGCGCAGAATAATGCGTTTCGAAAATACGATTTCTCGTACTGATGTCTGGCCCAACATGCCTTCTATTTTATCCTACGAGAGCAGAAGAAATCATTTATAATATACCTTGACATACGACAAATATAACACATAAATGTGTAAGATTATTTCGTACTCGGCGATCAGAAAAATGTGACGTATTAATGAGAAGACGTATCATTGAGCTATAGGTAAGTGATGAAAAACAGTTCGGTGCTTAAAGATTTAGGATATATCTGCGAAAAACGTAATTCAACTGTATATTAATATTTTCAATGGTATTAATGAGTGACCTCGCTACTAAAATCAATGAACTCAAACTTACAGAAGTTTTGAACATCCAGTTTCGAGTGGTGCGTAAATGAAAACTTAAAGCAATACGGGAAATGGTTATGTTCATATGAAGAAGCACAATACTTCAGTAACTATATATAATAGGATGGTTCAAGTAGGATCGTGGCTACGAGCTTGAAGCGTAATGCGCCACATTATGTTGCTCTGGACACTCTAGATAAGTAAAGTGCTGTGTTTTTGGCACTAAAGCACTCTAATTATTTCTTTGCATGCTTCTTTCTTGTCTACTGTCCTAGCAAACAGTTACATAAGTGGACATTTTCAGATATGATGCTTTTCAAAACTGGATCTGCAAAGTTGCAGACATCAACAAATGTGCTTAATGTTATAAATAGAAGTGACTTCATCTTGAGTACTGATCTACTGATCATTACAGTGCATCTAAATAAAGACGTGTTTGGTTCAATCAAGGTCGAGGAGTTTTCAAGCAGTCTTGCAATGGCAAATTTGGGATTGGAATTTCCAAAATTTCAACCTTCCTTTCTTTTATTTTATCCTCTCTCAAGGTAATATGTTTGAAAATCGGTGTGATATTTGCACAAAGTGAACAAGATCTTTCTCGACTACATCTCTGCTGGAAACCTCACTGTTCCTTGTTGGGAGATCTGGTTCAAATCCCTCACTCTGGCTGCGCAAGAGGCGAAGTCTAAATACAGATTTAGGGGGGATATGGTACTTAAATTTATTAAATTCCATTATATGTAAGAAAGTAAGAATTGAGAACCAAAATGATTACTACAATTAAAAGAAAAAAATCTTAGGCCCATTCTAAGAGTGCCTTTCAAGACTACATGGGCACTAAATGCTAAATGCAATGTATTTGAATATCAAAGATGTGACAAGTACAAGGCAAAACCTTATTCCTTCTGGGGCACACCAGCCCGTTTGTTGATGACATATTGCCTTTCACGGTCAGGATTGCTACCAATTTCCTCGCAATGCTGACTGGACACCGGAACTTAAAATGCACAACCCTTATGAGTGATATCGAACCCGTGTGTTTTCTCTGTCCAGAAACAGAGCTCAATGGTGCATTCCACAGCATTATGGTGTAGTAGACCGAGAGAGAAAGCTTCGTGGTAACGTGTGATACTCGCATTCGGGAGGTCGTGGATTCGACTCCGGTGGACCAGCTTCGTCATCCATGGGTTTTTCGGGGGCAAATACTGGCAAGGATAATTACATTCCACGAATTTCTCGGCCCTCCGTTCCAGTTAACCCCCATTTCGATCTGGTCTTTCAAATCGGAAGTGTTGTCGATGGGCGAGTTTGGCGCTGTTGCGTGGGGACTTTGCTTGAAACGTTGTTGTTTTCGACGGATGGGTGGTTCACAAGTTAGGGACCATCACGCTGGCTCGCACTACCCGCCTGCAGAGTGATCTTATTTCATCCCTTCCTCCCGTGTCTCACATACAATAGCCTAAACAGTTGGCTGAGTGTGAATCCCCCCCGGGTCCATGCTCTATATCTGTGAAAATGGAAAGACTCGAAAAATAGTGAGAGAACCTGAAAATTCTGTTGGATGTCTGTACTGTAACTTTTCTAATTATAATTTTTGGATATATAGAACTTTTTTCTTGTTTCTTGAGCTTAGAATTATACAATTGCACTGTGACTGTGTGAAACTGAGTGCAATTTTGAGTTCTAAGCTAGCTAATTGTTGCCTTATGTCAAACGTTAATTGGCGCAAGATTAGAATCTCTCTCTCTCCCCGCCGCCCCCCCCTACACACACACAATGACTTTTATGTGCATTAAAATAAAGTGTGTTCAAATATATCACACTAGCACTATTAGTTTCCCATAAAAAGAGAGCAGAATCGCAAATAGTGTGTAATGTTGTATGAATCATCCACAGAAAGCAGCCGAAGTCAGGGGAGCAGTGGAGTAACCGTTGTACTCATGAAGCAGATCGATTTGAATGGACTACCGAGGGAAGGCCAAACGGTCTAGCAAGACATGCGCCGCTGACGAAGCGGCGCGAAGAGATATATATCATCAGACGAAAATGGGGAGGGAAAGTAATAGCGTTCTCTCTACTATCCTCCAAGGAAACTCTAGTCTCTTCAGCCAAGTATTGTTGAATATAAGACTTAGTGAGTACGTGATCCCATATCCCAAGCTAGGAAAGTATTTTTGAACGGTTTGAAATTAAAAACGAATGTAGAAGCAAACTGGGAACATTTCCAAATAGGCATTACATTTTCCATAATATTGGTTACAAAAAGTGAGCAGCCTAAAGAAGTCCATAGCATTTTAAGTAAGTTAATTTCTCTTGCATATGGAGTTCGAGACAGTTGCAGAACCGGTTTCTGTCCTGCATGCGTCTGAATGTTTCAAGTGTGCTTCGACCTCCAGAGTAAACAAAAATATCTAAGTCTGCTGTTCAACCCAGTACAGGAATTTAAAGTAATTTGGGTCCCAAGAATGTCATACAAGATTCTTCACAACGTTGTACTGTTGTTACCATTTTTGGATTCTAGGTATTTTCATAATAATGAAACGGGTAAATTTTGTTTATACTGTAACGAGCTAGAAAGCTCAAAAAAGTTTACATGAGAGGACGGTAATGACTGGACCTCTTGCTTCAGTCCATATAATTGTACAGAAGTTCTTAGATGTAGTCCTTTAACTTTTCGGAACATCATTGCACTGTAAATGTATGAAAGAAAGTATTTCCTTTACAATAGGCTTGGGAAAAATCGGCTCAAAACAGCCACTCCAACAACACACGTGCTTGCTTCACTCCACCGGTCGTCCCTCCCCTTCACTGCTGTTCGACTCTACCTTTGCTTCATTCTATGACAAGTCGTCGGGGCATCTATTTCATGGAGAGTGCCAGAGAAAGTTTGTAAGTTACAAACAAGAAATGTGCTGTTTAATATGTGGATTTCAATTTTCAAATATACAACCTCAAACGCCAGTATGATCAGAAGTATGAAGCAAACTTTGGTGATCTTATAGTATTTATTTTCAATTTTAAAAGATACTTTCTTATGCTCTTAAAACGGGACGATATTATTTCAATTGTTAGGAGTTTAGTTTCTTATTAGTTTATTTAATATAAGCTAATGTATATCGTGTTTCAAAACTTGAAGGCGATATTGAATTTAAAACCACACGATTTATTATGTTATGTTGATTAAATAGTTTAAAATATTTTAAGCCAAAGGAAGTTTACTGCTTTATTTATTGTGAAAGATAAACAATTTATTACGTTATTGATAAGGTAGAATAAGAATAGTACGTGCATAAGATAAAGGAAGATTATAAATTTGAAAATGGTTAACGCGTAGGAATTATTACTACCACGCAGGTGGAACGAAGCCACTACTGCGCTAGTTGTATCAAAACAACCTTCGTCACTCGATAAGAGAATGTAGTATGATTAAGGCAAGTTTTTATTTATTGACATTCTTTAACTTCTCACCGTCTCATTTTACATTGCATATGAATGGCCACTAATTTTGCTCAGAGGCCTCTTTATCAGACTGGAGATTGTTTTAACCCCCCTCCACTCCCGTGTCACAACAGCCCATTTCGGGCCGAGGCCTATCGCCTGACCGCTGCGTCCCTCACCTCTGCCCACCTTAGACGTCGTGAGTGGGGTGCAGAAGTGAGACGTGGTCAGCGCCGTGGTACCTCTGGGCCGGTTATGCGGTCTTCTCAACCAGGTACCGCTACTTTTCAATTAAGTAGCTCCTTAACTGGCCCCTCAGGGACCTAGCGAGGTTGAGTGCAACCAGGAGCACGTCTCCCAACGGGAGAAAATCCCCACGCCGGTCCTGGAATCGAACCCGGGTCTTCCGCTTGGTAAACAGCGTGTTATCATCGCACTAAGGAGACATTTCCTATTTTAATCAAAATAATTGACCCTGTGAGGTTACATTTTGATTAATATACATCCTACACATTGATTTTTTTCTCCAGAAAATACCATACAGTTTAGTCGAAGGATTTTTTTTTTTTCAATCAGTTGAAGTAAACTATACGAGCTAACTATAGAAGACAACTATAGAAGCTGTTACAAAAGCCATTTGAATGTAAAATAGTTTGAAGCACCTGTGTTTTACAGGAAGAAAAAATGCGCAGCAAAACAGGTTAGGTATATCTATCCCGCGTGATCTAAATGAGCTACCATAAGCACTTATTCTTCCCCAAAATGCTCTCATTCCCCAAGTTATTCTACGTGAAACAAACACACTGTAAACAACGGCTAAGTTCGGCGCGTTCAGTATCTCTGCCAAAAAGCTACATTAGTAAGTAATGACACACTTCCATGTGGTTTAATTTCTTTTTATCTCTGTTTAATGGCATTGACCTCATGTTTTATTGCATCGTTCAAACACTTCCCGTAAAGCACACACACACTCTACGTCTGAGGGGGTTTTTATTGCGGCACGCGGCTGCTTGGCGCGCACAGCTACATCGTAGCACAGGCATCAATGAAACGGCGCGCGCCTTGCCGCAAGAGGGTCACAAAACATATGTTAATGTTATGTTCCAGGGTCAACGGCATTCACTTCACATTTCTGTTAGCCAATCGCCTCAAGATTTGCTCCAATCTTTCCTTCTTTGCTTCATCTACTTTCTTATCTTCTGTGGCCAAAGTTGACAATATGAAATCTTTACGATCAGTTCCTCTGACACTGCAGAGAACACTTGACATGGTTAATAGCGGGTATGTGCATCACTATTCAAAGAAAATCATGTTACATTCACGTGACTTTCTCTATCCATTCATCAACAAACTATTCTTACAAAAACTATTCTTTACCTACATAAGCATTTTCAGAAACTTTTATTGTATATTTCCGTGTATGTAAAAGGGGTTATGCAATGCAGTAGACTTGAAGTGATAGTTAAACCTCTTAAGAGGGCGTCGCTATCTGATGACTTTGAAATCCTGTTCTCCTTCCATGACTATGAGGGAAAAATCAAACCATGGAATATCACAGAAATAGTTAAGGCCTCAAAAATTCGTCTTCTCCAGTTCATGGTTTAGACAACCATGCTCTATATTTTCTTCATTTCTCTGAATTCTGATGGTCTGCATTAGTATACCAATTTAGGAATCCTTGTTTGATCCATTCTGGGTAGATGTTTCCAGTTATATTTGTACTGTTAAATTTTATCATTTGTAGAAAGTATATGATGTTGCTTTCTGATAACTTTTTTTCGTATTTTATCTAATCTTGTGCAGCCTTTAGTTCTTCCTGAAAAGATCATTTCTGCACTCTGAATTCTGTTTTTTACTTTATAATTTATTATCCAAATTTCACTGCCATATAAAAGGAAGGTAACAGCTATTTTATAAAATTTCATTGTTTTGTTCCCTGTTTTTCGTCTTAATTTTCTGTGAATTGTGTTACATTTCACCAATTTTGAATAAGTATCTCTTTGTGTTTTTTGACCTAGAGTGAATTCGCAAGTATTTTACATAAATGGTGTGTTTTAACGAAATCTACATTTTTGTATAGTAAGGTTTTGTCTATCTCTCTCGATTTACCAGTCATGCAATTTATATAAGAGAATTTCACAGGCTATTCCAAGAAAATCCAAGATCCTATAAATTTCATTTGTCACAAAAATAGCTTAAACATGTGTCGTTTTAATCAAAATTTTTAGAATCATTTTGAGCAAACGAAACTTACGAAACATTTTTCTATAAAGGGAGTCTAGGGTGGGAGATTTTCTTGAAAATGTATTTGACCATCATTTTCTTGGGCTTTAGAATACTTTTTTCTCGGGATGTTCTTTCGTGATTCTCTGTCGACATGTTCTCTCCACTTCTTTCTGTAATGTTCAATACTTTCTTGCAAAGCAATTATTTCAAATTCTTCGCTATACTTTCAGATTTTGTTTAAAATAGTACCCCTCTTTCTGACTTTAGAAATTTGTTTCAGCAGCCTATATTCTCCTATTGTCAGTTACCAAGCGAGTTGGCACCATGGTAACATGTGATGCTGACATTCGGGAGGTTCTGGATTAGATTTGCTTCTGACTGGGTTTTTCGTGGTGTTCCCTGGTACATAGGTAAATGCAGGGGTGGTTACTCATCATTAGACGGTACGGATACCAATAAGGAGTATTCATCCTGGACGCTGAGGGGGGGGGGGGGGTCGTTTATTGCCCTCTCTTAAGGACTTCCTAGCGTCTCTGTGGCTTGCCTGGCTACAGTATGTAGCCTCCTGCAGTTCCTTTGGTTCATCCCTTCCTTCTGGGAGTGTAAGCCCCAACACATCTGAGTAGGTCTCAGTGCATCCCCCGTCGGTTGCATACACTGCAGCCTATAAGACTATAGTAAATGCCCAGGATTCAGACCCATATAGGAAGGCAGGAACAATCATTAGCTTATTGCTTGAATGGTGGCAAATAATTCTCATGCCTTTATCAAAACTGTTGAATGTAAAAAATTACAAATTTCCAATTTATGCTATAAATACAACGTGACTTTGCAGTGAGAAGTGTGTGTATTTACTTCGTTGCAAGTCTCCCACCAGGCTTGTGGAACACTCCAACACACCATTCCACATTGTTTTACAAACTAGGCATGCAGCGCCTCTAACCTTGACGCACGTGAGAGCTATTTACGTTATGCTCTATCAAACGTTCCTATTGTCCATTTGTTAAATATTTTAGGTTATTCAGCAGTCTTTCTGTTCAATTAAGGCTCAGCCGAACGAAGCTAGACAGAGAACCTTGGTTAGAGCGGCAAGTCAACCCAGAAACCTCTGAGAATTCAAGGAATGTGACACTTATTTCCTGGTTTAGAATATCTGTGAAGCTGTAAACAATAGTTTCTATGGATTCGGACAAGATTAAAATCATTAATCAGATATTCTTATTACATTTCCTTCTCGACAACTTACCTAAGAGAAAGCAGTTGTGAGTGTGTGTGGCGGTGTGAGGGGGGGGGGGGCATGGACACAAGAATTTTGAAAGAAAAAAGCCCTTCACCTAAAATTAAGTGAAAACATTTTAGAAATACTTGATTTAATTAAAAATGACTATTTTAATCAAAATTCCACGTATTTTAGATATTTGTATGACGAAGTCTATATATTTAATTCTCTAGGAAGAGTTAGCGAAGCCCCTTCATCCTGATTGATTTTACATAATTGGTAAATCGTATGAGATAGACTAAGTCGCACTGAAAAAAAAAAGATGTACATTGATTTAAGCACACAACTTATCTGTTAACCATTTCCAAGAATATTTTGCAAAAGAGTGAACCGATAAATTTATGTGAGTACAACATAATATTACAATTGTTGCAATTGCGTCGTTCGGAGGTACACTCATATATATGGTGCTTGGCTTTATTTCTTTTACTTCCTTTTTTAATTTTAATTATTGGTTGTTTCTCTGATTGTTTACTCCTTTCATTCTGTAACATACAAAAACATTTACTCAGTACACAAACACCCACGCCCGAGGCAGGACTCAAACCTGCGACCCTCTCTATGGCCAATCGAAATTATTGGTGGGTTACAATACTTCCTCCGCCTGCTATAGATTAGTGGTAGAGATGTTAAAAATGTCACATACTTCTATATTCTATAACATAGATAAATTGATTTTAAAAATGTAAAGTGTTGCACTCACATTTCTCTTCTTATTTTTATACACTCTTATTGTTTTATCTGCTTCATTTTAGTCCAGAAGAACATTTGCAGGAATTGTGTGTTGCATATTTACTCGTAGCTACAAGGAAAATAAATAAATATAGTAAGTTTAAGTGATATACTGCTGGTTACTTTGAAATTACGGACTTTTTTCATAGTCAAAAGAAAAAAAAGTGAATAGTAATTTCCTATGAGTGAAACGTATAATTATTTGGCAATTCAAGCCAATAGTAAGGGATATAACGGAAATCGTTAAGTCCACACACATTTTTGTGTCTTGCTGTTTACCAGTTATGTAATGAAGAGCACCTGAGAAGCTATCCCCCAAAAATTCAAGTTACATTTCATCTATCATGATGATATCTTGAACATATGGTACTTTAATAAAAAACGTCAGAGCCGTTTTTGGGAAAATCAAAATTTTGAATATCTTTCTATGTAAAGGTAATTTGCGGTGGGGAATTTTCTTGAAAATCTTCCTTGGTTAGATATTAAACCGACTTTTTCTTATTTTCTTTTTTAAACGTCCTTTAACTAATAAACCTGAGTCCATAAGTTAGAGTTACCCTACAAGGATTTTTCAGGATAAGGGAACACTCCGAAAGAAGGACCTATCCACGTAGCTCACCGAGATTCAAACCCTGCACCTCTTGAAGGTGAGGCAGACGCGCTACCCCCATACCTTCTGGATTCAGGGAGTCTCAAAACAAGTATTTCCGGTGAAATCTCGATATCGAATTTTTGGGTGGGATACAATACTTCTACTTCCAGTTCATAGTGAAAAAAGTAAAAATATAGGGCAAATAGAGACGAAGCATTTCTCTTTGTCTGGTTCGCAAGTCCAACATCTTGTGACCAGAGATGGAAGAACGGCTGCTAACAAAGTCGGGATAGAGATTGCAGAGAAGGACAGTGCTAGCATACGCCGTCGTCACCCCTTCTCTCGGCCACCCTCTCCAGGAATCTAATATAAAATTCAAACACAACATTGCTTCGCTTGAAGTCGGGATGTTGTGCTTCTCGCTATACAAGACGGATCTGCTTAAGTCGGACTTCGAAGCCTGTTGACGTGACAACCATCATTGGAAGCGTGCATAAGTAATCAGTTAAGAATGGACTGCATGACCTCGAAACGTTGCACGCCTGAATAACAAAACACTTCAGTGCTTTAACGAAAGTTAACTATAAGCTGTTACACAAGAATCAAGAAGTTAAACGCTTTTGCATCAATCTATGGACCAGTTAGATTCCGTGGAAAGCTATTACCGAAGTTGTAAGAAAATTCAAATATGCAGCTTCTGATGCAAACATTTCAAACATATGGTGCTCAATTGAAAATTCTCATTGAGGAAATAACATTTTTAAGAAAATCTTAATATATTACAACCACTCGAGTTTCTCTATTCATTATGGTTTACTAATATAACTGTTAATAAATAGGTATCTCCTTTTTATACATTAAGGGTTTGTCTGTTTCATATGGTCTTATGGTTATTCAAAATCAAACATAATGAAGGTGTCTTCACAGCATTTTTATACAACAATATGCCACATCAATGTGCCGAATATATAATTTCCTACAGGTCGTTAGTATAGAAAAGTATAACGACACTTTGGTTTGCACACTGTATGCCATTGAACAGGGAAGTTAGCAAAATTGGAACTTAAACACCAAGTTTAGTATGTATTTGTCTTTACGTTTTGATTTATAAATCACTGTCTGTCTCTTCCGAACATACCTACAGGGGCTTTTACTGATGTTTTTAAGGGGACCTTTTTCCTTATTCGTCTCCCCAATGCCTTGGGCCAGTACCCTGTAGAGGAGTAAGAAAATTTTGAATCATAGCATACCCAAGATGCGAGGTGAAGAAGGAAGTGAAATGTAGTGATGAAAGGGATCATGGGAAAATTCCCGAATCATATTACCAACACAGCGTTTGCCTAGCAACAGAGCAAAACCGCGAAAAAAACCTTCAAACCATCAGGTTTATCGACTCGGGGGCGCGAGGAGGGGGGTAGTTATTGAACAATCCCCACGGTCACACTCGCTCAAGTGTCTAGCTTTGGTGTTTCGAGGCGCTGGGGGTTACTGGTTAGTCCCACCTCCTACATAGGCCTTGTGTATAAATAAACGGAAAACAACCGCGGAACCAACAAAAAGGAGAGTAAGGTGGAAAATGTTGCACTCACATGACATTCTCTACCCTTGTACATATTCTTACAAACACTTATTCCTCTATTTCATGTTAATTGAGATAAACATTTGTAGAAATTGTCTTATTGGTAATTTTCTTGTAGATGCAAGGGGCATACACTAGGCTATAACTGATTGTCAAATGTTTTGAGTGGTCTCTATGTAATGACTTTGACATTCCGTTCTCTTGCATGACCAAGAGACCAAAAAATGAACAGGCACCTCCCATTTGAGGACGGTCTGTAAACACTGCAAAATTATGACAAATAACACAGGATATTTCCGAAATGGTTCACTTCACAAAAATGATCATTTGACACAAATTTTGTTTTAACGAGATCTACATTTTTGTATAGTAAGAATTGATCTATTTCTTACGGTTTTGCAGTTATGCAAAAGTTAAGAGTAAACTGAACTACATAGGCTGTAGCCAGAAAATTCAAAATGAACATTTCATTTGCCATAAAAAATATCTTAAACATATGGTATTTTCATCAAAATCGTTAGAACCACTTTTGAGAAAATTAAAATTTTCGAAAAATCTTTCAAGTAAATGGTAGTTTAGGGTAGAGGGCTTTTCTTCAGATGTATAATTGCATCCCTGAAAAATATTGAACTTGAATATCAACTTTGGTCCTTGTGATGCGAATTGCATATTTATTATCGCGTAAACTCCCTCGTTCAGGGGATCTAAAAGCTATATTTCCAATGAATTCTTGGTATGAACTTTTGGATTGAATGCAGTAATTGTAGCAATTGGTAGAGAAAAGGAAGAAAAGTAAACAGAAAAGAGGACACATCTGAAATTTTATTTTTACCTACAGTAGTCCATTTCGACAAACAGTATGTTTTTACCCAGAAACTACAAGAACAGGTTTGTTAGAGATTGACAGGTAAAGTTAGTATAAACAACGGACAGAGTGTAATGAAAAGCGTGGAGACCTACTTAGTCTGCTTCGGCTGTACGAACCGTTAATTCTGGCCAGTTGCCCAATCAAGGAAATTCTTGTTGTGTTTGTATTCTTGAATATGCAAGTGTGCGTGGTCCCAGCATGACTCATACCAGACAAAAATTTGAATGCATGATAATATCCCTGGTACTCCAAACATTTCTTCCGATTTAAAGGGTTCACTAAGAAGAGCTCTTTTTTTTTATTGCTTTATTTTATAGCCCCCTTTCAATTTCAGGGGCTTTCAGTTTAGAAACAACTCACTCGCAGACTTCTTAGTGTTCGTTTTAATCAATTTTCGGTATGAAACAGGCTCAAACTCACTCCCACAGTCGCACTTCAGATTCTGCGGAGAGTAAAGCGTTGAACACGAAGGGTTGAGTTTATTTTCATTTAAGGTTACCATTAATTAGACAAAGCATATTTTACACTAACATAAATGTAAGAGGTTCAAATGTGTTACAAGCACATTACCGGTTTTTCTCCAATTCTTCAACAAATTACTCATTAAAAAATCTTTATCTTTTAGCTAATTCATGTTAACAGTGATAAACTTCAAGAAATGCTTTTATTACATATTTTCTTATGGCAAAATGGGAATATTGCAGGCTTTAGCGGTAGTCAAATCTTTTAAGAGTTATTTACTCTGTGGTAGGTTTGAACTTCCGTTCTCTTTGCATCTCCAGGAAGAGAAAACGACGAATGACTTCTCATTTGACAAAGTATATATTGGGAAATTCAATCCTATAACAAGGAACATATAGGAAAAAGTTAACCTTACAAAAATATGCATTTGACATCATTTATGGGCTTTTAAGTAATTGTATCATCGGCTTATTGCCAACATAACCGAAGAAAGAGAGAGAGAAAAATATATTGTTACCAACGGATATTTTTTGTAGTGTTTAACGCCCGCTTTTACTACATACGGCACCGCAGGCGGTGACAGTGATGATACGTTAAATGAAGATGAAGCACCGGTGGAATGACATGGCGGGGGAAACCGGAGAATCCGGAGGAAACCCGACTCAGCTTCGCTTTGTCCATCACAAATCCCACATGCGGTTACCTGGGATTGAACCCGGGCCGCTGCAAACGGATACGTGAAGTCACAGAGAGCAGTATGTTGTTTACTGATACGATTTTCAAAATATAGAGTATGTCTCACTGCGAAGAAACTCAACATAGGCTGGGCTGTGGCTCAGTTGGCAGAGAACATGCCTGCTGCAAGGGGCCCCAGGTTCGATTCCCGGCTGGCGGTTGGGAATTTTTCTATGGGCAAGATTATTCCCTATTCTCCACAGGGTCTCGAGGTATGAATTGAGAGTGTAAATGTGCGTGTGTGATCTAATCCAATGAAGCCAAACAAAAATCACTATATATGAGGTAACGTCATTGCCGATAGCCAATGTTCTAAAGAGAAAAGTCTGCCCATATGACCATTGTAATTAAAGGTGGGATACAAATGGAAAAATATGATGTGTTGCACTCACATGACATTCTCTACTCTTCCACTAACCACTCTTACAAACTTTTATTCTTCTAATTCCTTCGTGTTGGTCGGGATAAACATTTGCAGAAAATATATTATTGCCCGTTTTCTTGCACGTGTAACAGGAATATGGGAATACAATAGGCTTTGAGCGATAATCAAATTTTATAAAGCTTTCAAACCCCGTTCTCTCTGTTCTGCAAAGGTATGCTCCATTTGACAGAAGTATATGTTCTCCAAAACTTGCACAAATAATGAGGAATATTTCCAAAATGTTTCGCTCTACAAAAAAATTTATTCAGACATAAATTGTGTGTTTTAGTACGATCTACATTTTTTGTACAGTAAGATTTGGTCTGTCTCTTACGGTTTACCAGTTATGCAAAAGTCATCCAGAGTAAATAGGATTTCATGGGCTGTAGCCAGAAAGTTCAAGATATACATTTCATTTGTCACAAAAATATGTTTAATATATGACATTTTAATCAAAATCGCCATTTTCAAGAAAATCAAAATGTTCCATGTAAAGGGTAGTTTAGGGTGGAGCAATTTTCTTCAAAATCTTCGTGTCGCATCCTTGAAAGACATTAAACTTAAATACCAACTTTGGTTTTTAACTAAGTTTTCGTTTTTGAGTTATGCTGTGCACAGACACACAAACACGGACCTTTTTCTAAAAATGCCTTTGTTTTGGATTCAGGGGATCTCAAAACATATTTCCGGTGAAATCTCGATATCGAATACTTCCTCTACTTTACTATACGTAGTAGAGAAAGTAAAATATAAATGAACAGAACAATGAAAACACCATCCGTAATCTCAAGTCTGAAACTACCTCAGTAAGAAACTAGAACGTCTGAATCAGCTTACACTCTGCATCAAACCATTAAGGTGAATGTTCAACTCCTAAAACGGAGAGCTATCGCACAACTAATTTATAGTATCGGTCTACATCTTGGGGGAAGGCGGGGGAAAAAATAGTTAACATTTCGAAGTTCCTCTCCGACCACGTGCCCTACACAAGGTCAACAACAGAAACATGGCAACGCAGCTTCTTCCCGTGCTTTACTTCTCTTTCCACATATCTACTTGTCGTGAGTGGCACACGCTTCAGTGATACGTAATAACCGTCTGTAGGGCGCTTACGTCACAGCATTGCGTGCTTTTTGTTTTCAAAGTAACATTATGTACAACTGGAAAATATACTTAAACGCAACCGTATTTAAAACTCTTTTTTCTTAGGTGTTATAACAATGAACACAGAGGTTTGTCACTATCCTGAATATTTTGAAATTTAGGATTTGTTCTCTTAAACTCATATTTCTATTATAATATTGTTTTGCATAGTAACTAGATAAGGACAAATATTTAGAAGTGCATAGTGTGTTTCTGTGTGTTTATGTGTGTGTGTGTTGTGGGGGGGGGGGGGGGGGGGCTTGTCCACTTCACATTCAACAGATCTGGAGTTCGAATCTCTGTTAAGGCGAGGTGCCTATGGTAATTCTAAAGTTCTTAAGCATTTATTCACTATCTGATATTCTCACATTATGTAAAAGGCATTAAACTTACCAAAAATAAATAAATAAAATATTCAGTATAATTATAATATGTAAAACAAAAATAACCTATATGCCCACGAATAAAAATCTGTTATAACTTCTAAAATATTCGTAGAGACAAAGTTCTCAAATCACTAAAATTATTATTTGAAACATTATACATTTATGCGGCATTTTAACAAAACTCAGCAGCTGACTTCAAAAACAATTTCATGCCTCAAGCAATTCTCCCATTACTCTGCATTCGATTGGCCATGTATTCAAACACCAACAAATTGGTTTCATTTGTGGTTTTCCTAAAGAGATAAACCACTGAAGTATAAATCTCGCAAAAATTGACAACTGTATTCCGTAACTTTAAAAATACTTACAGACCATAAGTTAAAAACCTGTTTTGACTTTTTATATCATAAATAGCTACATTTAACTAACATAGATAGGAATCCAGAGCTTAGTAGGTTTACTTTTTTGAAATGTTCCACATGATGCACTTTTCATCCAATTTTTCTGAAATGTGTCACATATATTCGCAAAACAAAAGTAAAATATGTCATATAATTGTTCCTTTTAGAACGTTTAGACATGTCAAATGAATTTATAAACTAGTTCCTTTTGAACTAAGTCTAGAAAAACAAAATTATGTGACAGATTTGCGTGTTACATCCAAGTAAATAACCTAGAATTTAAAATACCCATTTTTTAAAAAATGCATCGTGTGGAGTATTTCGCTTAGCATAGTAAATTGGTCTTTAACATTTAACAACTTCGAAACTGCAAGAGATATCACACTGAAATTTAATACCGTCCAATGTTTGTATAAGGCAACATAGAAAATAAATTTTCAGCTAAATGGTCTGAAAACTTCAGAAAATCACATTTTCTGTGATGCATTTCCGTAAGTCATCAGGTGAACGTTCTGGATAACCATTACTACGATTAAGAGTTCCACACAAAACAAAAGAAATAAAACAAATGAGGCAGGAAGTAGACCACGCAACTAAGATTATAAAAAGTCACACTGAAAAAATTATTGGGGAGAATATTTCTAAGTCTCACGCCTTGTTGCTGCGTGATTTACAGAATCGATATTTCCAACATGCAGCCTGAGTTTATCGATAGTTTCTGTTACATATGTTATCACTTATCACCAACCGTATTTGTGTTTGCGAGTGGTGATTCAAGATACTGCCTATATGCGTCCGACAGACGATAACATTTGGAACAGAGATTATCAATAACTCAGCTGCGTTTGGAAATATCGATTTGTGTAAACCGCGCTGCACTACGTTTTTCCCATAGCTGTACCAACAGAACAGAGATTGCAGTCCACTTCCCAGTAAATGAACAGTAACAAAATAGGTGATATATGAACTCCTAAATAATACATCTAGGTGCAATTTATCCAAGCTGGTGTAGAAAGATGACTACGCAACTAATACCGTTTATCAGATTCGCACTGAACCACACATCTTCATTCGTAAAATCCATTACGATAGTGAAATATTTAATGTGGTTTGTTTTTTGAGAGATACACAGTAATTTTAGCCGTTCCTACTTGAAAAGATTTATACAAAAATTATTGTAAAATCAAATAAATTATTCACAAACTTAAAATGAAAGAGAAACCTGCATAAAATCCAATTGTTGAACTCAGAATGGCCCATTACTGAAGTTATTTATTCCAAATCGTCAGGAAACAGTGGCTAAGCTTTATTACCTATGGTCTTTATTGTGATTTTCGCTCAGTGTTTAAGAAGTTGTTTTATTGTACAATCGTATTGTCTTTGCGTTTCGAACCTGGCGTACAAGATCGATATTTTTAAACCGAATAGTAGCTCCAGACTTGATGTGGTTCAGTATTGGCAATATATGATCTCTTTTGGATGATCCCCGCCAGCAGGAGTGACGATCTACCCCAAGATGACAATGCTCCCTCACCCCTTCTCAATAGACATCGTCACTTCCCCTTTGCATCTCTCCCCCAGCAACCTACGTCGAGTCCAGATGATAATGCAAGTGCCATCTATCGTTGGAACTAGCAACTTGACTTGCTATACATTAGGAGCAGTCCACGGAGCAGCTGTTCCGCAGGTTGGAGAAAAAAAGAATAGAAAGAAACAAAGGCTGGATTAAAAGATAAGGGAAACGAATGGCGGCATGCGATTGTAAAGGGAAGTCACGAATACTAACTAACCTGTTATACAAGAGACCTGCGGGAGGGGTACTGCAGCAAATGAAAACTTCTACTGTGTTCAAACTCAACTTTCTTGTCAATTCTTGATCTTTGAGTACACAGCAGTGCTAGGATCAGCTGATTTTATACTTCATCATGAGCATCAACTCTTCATGGTTTACGAGAATTCTCCTGCTCCGGCCTCATATTTTCCCACTCGTTTTACTGCTCTTCTTATTGTTCTATAACCAGAAGAGTTATATTTGTATGACTAATGGAGTACGAGAGTTATCCATTCTTTGCAAATGGCCTTTCCATTTTTCTCTGTTCATTTGTATCTTTCCAAAATAAATTCTTTCCTTATTTCTTCATTTCTAATATGGTCTTGTAGATCCTTTTATTGCTCGGAGATATTTCATTTTGCTGCTGGAAAACCGGAACAGACTTATAGAATTTTAGATTTGGGGTTTTTCTTTTCAAGGTACCATTATTCCACAAATATATTGTAACTTATCCACTTTATTATTTATTTCTTATTGTTTGCTTTAAAGCTTACATTACAGCCCGAGCTATTAAAATACCCTACTTGTTCTAATACTTTATTATTTAACCTTACCTTTGATCTTATTTGTTTTCCTATAAATGCCATGATCTTTGACTTTTCTACTGATACATTTAAACCATAATCCTGGATCAATTTGTATACATATTACTTGTATATATTTATTTTCAGCGCATCCTCTCTGTCTTATATTAATATCATGACATGTGCACAGAGTAGCATATTTAACGCATTATTTTTTACTTATTTTTATTCCTAACGGTATTTCGTCTTTTAATCTTCTATGAATATAGTTAATATAAATGTTAAATAGCAGCGGCGATAACTACATCCTTGTCTGACACCATTATTACATATTATATCTTGAAATAATCGTCTATTTCCTAAATATATTTTTATCTTTGTTTCTTGATATGTAATTGGAATATCTGTGGATATATCTGGTGCTTTTGATAATTTATGGTGGCCGTATTTTTTTGGCATCTTAAGAGAGAAGGAATATCCAGGTACCATATATAATTTATTAAAAGATTATTGTTTAAATAGAGAAGCATACATTGGAGGCTCAAATTACGACATTAGGAAGAAAATTACTAAAGGCTGTCCTCAGGGTTCTATTTTGGGGCCCCTTTTTTGGGATATTTTGTCAGAAAGTCTCTTGGAACAATTGGAAAATGATGGAAATGTTTTAGATATAATTGCGTATGCTGATGATATTGTGATAATAGTGGATGGGCAAAGCAGAAGGGAATTGGAAATTAAAGCGAAGGAAGTTACTGCAAAATTATCAAATTGGTGTGAAATAACCAAATTAAAAATTGCACCAAATAAATCAAATTATTTGCTCTTAAAAGGAAACTTAAAAAGGGATCCAACAATAAAAATTAATAATCAAAATATTCGAAGAGTAAAAGAAGTTAGATATTTGGGGATAATGTTGGATGAAAAATTTAATTTCAGAAAACATACAGATTATATTAGGCAGAAATCTGAGAAAATAATGTTAAAATTGGCAAGAATTACAAAATTAAATTTTGTACTTCCCTTACAGACCATACAAATTTATCACAATACAATCTTTGCCTCAATTATTACTTATGCTGCAGCAGTTTGGGCGGAAAGAATGGATAATGTGCAAATTAAAATGCTGCTAAGAAGAACCCAAAGAAAGATCTTATTAAGGCTAACAGGAGCAGTAAATACAACACCCACAATGGCACTGTTAGTCTCTACAGCAATATGGCCCATTGATCTATTGGTAAAATTAAAGGGAGCAAAATTCTGGCTAAAGAAAGGAAATTTAGAAAAAGTTTATAAAATTAGTGGTGTAAGAACAGATAAAATTTGGGAAGTAAAAAATGCTTTGAAAAATAAATGGCAAAATGAATGGTCGGAATGTGCTGTAGGTAGAAGAGTTTATGGATTTTTCCAGAATATTAGAGAAAGATTAAAATTAAATTTCATTCAACCAACAAAAGGATTCATTCATTATATAACTGGACATGGACCATATAAAACATATTGGAAAAAAATAAAAAAAACGAATTCTGATATATGTAATATCTGTCAAGTACAAGATAACCCGGAGCATGCGATCTTTGAATGCGAAAGGTATGAAACTATGAATGTAGAAGAAAGGCATCAATTAGGAGGATATTATATAAATGATATAATTAGAAATCCAAATTTAATTGAAAAACTACAGTTTTTAACCAATTATGTTAGTAAAAAAGCTTGGGAAACTGAAAACATCGAGGTAGAATGGATTGAAAATGAACAAATTGAAATAGATGAGATAAGAAGATCTTCTAGATTACGAGACAGGCAGAGAAGAGGAAACGTAGCAATAGAAGGCATCGAAGAAGAAGGAGGAGTAGGCCAACAAAGAGAACAGATAGAAATTGAACAATAAATAGAGAGAAATGATTTAAATCAAGTAAATAGAAGAAGATATTTTGTAGTCTTAACGGGTAAGCAAGAATGGGCAGAAAGAAGAAGGATAAGATCAAGAAGAAGAGAGGGAGAAGCATATGCCGACTATCGTAGGAGACTGCAAGAGGAATGAGGCGGAAGTAATGTGTGAGAGAAGTTTGCTGTTGCAGGAGAAGGAGGAGTCCAGCCAGGGGAAGATGTAAATGAACTTATTTATACAAATGTAAATAATTTTTTAATATATAGTGCTGGTTACCAGTATGGTATTTTGCTTATAAGATAGCTGGAAGTTTTTTTTTTTTAACCAGTTGTCCAGTCGCTGGAAACCAGTGGCATAGAGTTAGGTTTATTTAAATTAATGTTTTCTTTTTTAGAATAGTGTAGATGTCTTAGTTATTTTCTTGTTAGTAGAATTAGATTTGCTGGAAACCAGTAACTTTAGGAAATTTTTATGTTTTTGTTGTAGTTTTCTTTTGTTTTGTAGTTAGAAATTCTGAAACATATATTATAATGATGATTGTATATAAATAATTTTGGTTAAATAAATAGAAAATTTGAATAAATGCCCCGGTATAGTTGTCAAGGTGCCGGGGTATAATATTCAGATTTTATTTTATTTTATTTTATTTTATTTTATGTTATTTCTTGATAGATAGGAATACATCTATCAAGTGTTTTGGGTACACTTTTTTGTCTAACACTTGCCAAAAATGAGTCCTGCATACCTTGTCAAACGCTTTTTCTATAATTTGGTTAGTAGAAAATATGTCATCTATGCAGGATCTTCCTTTTCTAAGTCCCATTTGGTTTTCTAGTAATAACGGTTTTGATTTTATACTAACATTAATTTATAGAAATTTTAGTATATTGGCTCCTTCAGCATAAAATCTTGAGGGTTCTCTATTTGCTTAAAAGTGACAGCTCCGTTTCAGTAGATTTACTGGCATATGAGTTATTATACTGACAATTGACAGCGTCGTTAACTAACAAAATAATATTCTTTAAGATTTATTGTGTTTCCTTCTGGTGGCGCCATGGCCAAGCGGTTAGACCGTTCACCTATCATCTTCATGGTGGACGACGGTGGGTTTTTTCTCCGGGTTCTCCGGTTTCCCCCGCCACTCATTCCACCAACTGCTCCATTATCATCTTTCCATTCATCCATTTCGCCTACATTTCATATCCTTCTCTTCACTATCACGCCTGGCCAACCGCTTTCAGGTTTTCACTTTGTCCGGTCCATAGATTCCTGTTTGATTCATTTTTAATTTGCTGCTTGTCTGCTGTAATAGACATTGAATGTTATGGGAAGTGCACGTCATCCGACGTTCAAGAAAAAGCATCCAAAAGCAAGCTTTTTTTATTACCGTTGAGATGTCATTCGGCCAGTGAACTAGTTTTGTTTTGTTGTCTTTCCTATACTTCCCATTACTAACCCATTATGGTTGTACCAAGTGGGAAAATTGTTCTTTTTCCATTGCTATTTAGCTGCAATGGTAATATTAGTGGCCAAGGTAAGCTTTTTAATACAATAATCTCCACATTCTCCCCCCTCCATCTCGACCTCCACCTCCTCCTCCTTCTCTTTCACTCCTACTCAGCTTACACTGTTACGAAATTTAACATCCATACAGAAAATACCAAATATATGAGATTAAATCCGAATTTTAAGCTACGCCGTTCAAATTGAATATTAAATCGATGTTTGAATCTTGCAAATCAAATCCTGTAGACAAAAGAGTTCTTATGATGTTGCTTAAGTAGGGATTCTGTAACCAGTTTGACTGATCCATTCAATCGGGACATAAAACAGAAGCTGAAGACACGCTAAGAGGGGGAATACTAAAGGTGTATAGGTGCGTTTTCCGGAAGCAAGTTTCAAACATACCCTGTAGGTACAGTCAACCTATGCTGAGGCAGGGCATTGTATGCCAGCATATACTGGGATTTTATTTCTAGCTGTTCACTCCCATTCTATTTGAATTGATATAATTATGTGTTGTTCTTTAGATAAGCTTTGTTCAAAGTGCTAATTGATAGTTTTCAAAGTATTTAAAGAAGATCAAGCAGCAGTGCTTAATATCTGAACGACATTTAAAACAAAAAGAGCGAATGCTTCAAAAATAGACAGTAGCGATGAGAAAAATTGTTGATATAGAAGTTTCTTAGGCAAACTGATCTGCATTTTTTCTGTAATACATTTATTATATATTATATTGCTTCATAATTATACAAATTTGAAAGAGAATTAATAAAATTTCCAGTATAATCACAATTTATATTTTATTAGTTATTCAATTCCGATTTGTTAGTTAAAGCCTTATGCTCAAATTTTCAGAAAGGAATAGATTCTTATCCTTAAAGGGTCACAATATGTTCTACATATATCAATTATATGTTATATTATTCACACGAAAAGCAATTCATCAAACCAATTTTTCTTAAACCTGATATATAATGGTTATAAATGGTTTCTTGTTAGACGATAGATATGTTATAACCGTGATGAATAAACAACATGAAACTATTTACCTCATAAGTTGTTCAAGAAGTGTTTGTCACAAATAAAATGCGTACCTTGACTTTTATGGCAATAGTCTCTTAAGTCCTCTTCATTTGGTAAACCGTAAGAGATAGGCAATATTACTATCTATACAAAACTTCGATCTCCTTAAAGCACAGAATTAATGTTGAACACAAATTTTGTAGTGTTAAGCACTTACGAGATATTCTTTGTTATTAAATACTTGAACTTATTTCAAGAGAATTAGTCGCTTTTTTTTTTTTTTTTTTTTTTTTTTTTTTTTTTTTTTTTTTTTTTTTTTTTTTTTTTTGCATTCATGCACACGTAATGGAATCATATTAGTCATCATATAGCGATTAATTGGATTATCCTTAAGCTTGCATCACGACGAAATGTATAACATCATTTCTGCAAATGTTTATCTGGTTCAACAAGAAACACATTACCATACTTTTGTACAATTATTTTTTAGAAAATTGGGAGATTCTTTTTCTGAATTTTCCCACGACTCATGAATTTATTCCTCCGTGCATCCAATAAACATTTGAATTCTGTTTTGGCATGTTGTGCGTAACTCAGAATCTACTTCTTAATTTGAAACCATTTGTAGATAAAATGTATCTATTTGTAATAGGCATGTAATCCGTAGGACATACTTGCTAACTTGAAATGAGTAGAGAGGGTTACATGAGTATATCACAACAAAGGTTTTTTCGAAGGTGCTTCGCAATTATACAGAGTACTAAAAACATGTGTTTCAATAAACTTCCCATGCCCAACACCAAAAAAGAAGTAGACTATGTGTGTAAAGTCAGCACTGTTATTATAAAGAGAGAAAATCTGACGTGTTGCACTCACATTATTTCCTTTATCTTCATGTTAATCGAGATAAACGTTTGCAGATATTATTTTATTGCTAATTTTGTTGTGGATGTAAGGAAAGCATGGGAACACAGTAAGCTTGTAGCATAATTAAATCTTCTAAGTGCTGTTCATTTAATAACTTTTTAATTCCGTTCTCTTTGTATTGCCAAGAGATAAAGAGAAAACGAATAACAATTCTCATTTGAGCAAAGTACAAGCATTGGGGAACGCAAAAAATAGTAACGAATATCTCGGAAATGTCTCAATCCACAAAAACAAAGTGTGTTGATATACATTGTGTGCTTTAACGAGATCTATATTTGTTATTTACTAATATATATTTTGTTTATTTCTTAGAGTTTACCAGAAATGCAAAAGTCACGCAGAATAAACAGGACTTATAAGGACATTCCCAGAAAATGTAACATATATTTCATTTGGCATGAAAGTATCTTTAAACACATGGTTTTTATTCAAAATTGTTAAAGCCATTTTTGAGAAAATCAAAATTTCGAAAAATGTCCATTTAAAGGGTAGTCTAAAGTGGGGGGGGGGGGTGATTTTCGTTAAAATCTTCGTCTCCCATCTTGGAAGATGCTGAACCTAAATATCAAGTTTGGTATTTAGCCGTTTTCATTTTTGTTAAGCTGTTAACAGACACAAACACACAGGCCTTGGACTATGTATTTTCTTTTTAATTTTTGTTTAATTCAGGGAGTCTCAAACCACGTATCTGTGAAATCTTGATAAAAATGTTTGGGTAGAGCAAAATGTTTCCTCTACCTAGCAGAGAAAGCAAAAATTGCTTGTGTCTGTAGATTAATCTCAAAAACCTCTCGATAATTCGTTCACCACTGAAAGCCAAATTCGTTTTAAGAAGCAACTATAAAGCATCTTGTAATTTCATTTCATAAGTTACTAAACGATTAAAAAGGATTTACCAAACCCTTGTCTTCAATACGTACACATGGAGTTGTAAAACAACTGCTTGCCGAGAAGACCTTGACTTTTGTTGAGAGTGCCACAAAGTAGAAAAAATAGCTGTTGTTACTGCACAGAATATAAATAGTTGCCGCACAAAAACAAAAGCCGGTTACATTTTATGGCAAGGAATATACATAGATGGCCATGATGCAACATTTCAGTAAACAGAAGGCAGAGTTTAAAGTCATTCCTGTGTTATGTTTGATTCTATAATTGATAGATAGATTCTATAATCTCTTTAATTATAAAAAAGAGAGAGCTGCTTCAAATATCCGCCATGTTTGCCGAATAGAAGAATAACCAATGACAATAATTCCCATTACGTTAAGTTCAGCCTGATAAACCTTATAGTTTCTTACTTCACGTTACGTCCCGTAGGGTTAAGTCACGAAGTAAAGTTCATCCTGATCCCAGCATTATTTCTTTGTGTAATTTAAGTTTTCTGCATCACGTGAGAATTAGATAGCTTTATGTTACTAAATAACATGATGCCAAGCAGAAGGTACAAAGATTTAAATTCAACTATTCCGACCCAAGGATTCTTCCAACATAAAAGTGCACCATTTCCATAACTGGGAAATTTGTTGGGGATAGCTAAGTTCCGCCGATATTCACGTCATTTTGAGTGGGAAATTCTTTCATTTGTTATTTGGAATAGTTGGGGCCGTACAAAATTACAATAGTAAGGAGAAATTTAGTATAAAATCCTCTAAATGATTGTATAATAATTAAAATGAAATTATACCTCACTGGACTTCACAAGGCTAACCGCACAATATCGGGAGTCAGTCTACGTGGCTCAGCTGATTAATCGCTGGCCTACTGATTTCAAGATCACGGGTTTAAATCCGGTCCAGATAGATGGTTTTTAAGATGCTTAAAAGTGATAGCTCAGCATGAATAGATTCATTGGCATGTAAAAGAGTTCGTGCGGGACGAAATGTGATGCTGGCAATAATTGACAGTGCCCTTATCAAACATTTATTATTGTGCTATTAATAAAATAAAATAAGGACATTCAAATTGATATTAAATAACCAAGAGTAGCAGTAGTGGTAGTACTAGTAGTAGTAGCAGTAGTAACAGTAGCATCTTCACTACTAAATAATATATATTGAGAGCACTAGTTACAAAAGCAAAGGTTCATTTTGTGACGTGTTGTCTATAATATTTTCTCCACGTTAAGAGATTTTAGTAAACGTTGTATATTTAGTATATTTAATGAAATTTATTAATTGCGGAAACGATATATTTAGAGAAAGAGTAATGTGGCCTTAGGAAGGAAAAAAAGATACGATACTTTAACATCCTTATAGTTTGCAATTTTGGATGCTACTTTGATTATGTTAATTTAACGACCATATTTCTGGTAATAGACAAAATGTGCCTCCATTAAGTTATGCAATGGTTGCAATATTACAATAACTGTCAATTAGGGGAGAAAGATTTTGTTTTAATGAGAAATATTATCAAGAAAAATAAGATATAGATTATTATTATTAAGGTGTAGTTTATGTTTTTCTGACAGCTGTATTTTATGTTTTGATAGGGCGTTTTGTGTTTTGTTAGAATGCAATTTCTATTGCTTCGTAAACCATCACGATTATAATGGTAGTATATATAATAAATGACAGATGGTAGAGATGAAATTGGAATTGAGTGTCATAAAATTAAGAAGATTAAAAGCTTTAAATAGTTGGGCTCAATATTATAGTCATCAAAATTACAAATAGACGAATATGCCAAGGAAAATGAGATATTGGCGTGGAAAATCCATTGCTATGGAGCAGTAATATTTTGGTTAAAACAAAGAAGTAAATCAATAGTTGAGAGTGTAATGCTTTATGGCCCGGAAACTTCTACAATAAGCACAATACAGGAAGGAAAATTGAGAACTGTTGAACTAGACTTCTTTAGAAAGTCGAGAAAAGACAGAATAAAAATGAAGAAATACGACGTTTAGTGTATATAGAAAACTATGCCATCGATGTGATAAATGGAAAAGGACTGTAATGGTTTGGGCATGTAACCCTGATGGAAGATGTCAAAGGATGTGATGAGGTGGACACCAATGGCAAGAAATAGGAAAGGAAGTTCAAATGGAAGAAACTCAATAAATGGAGTAAGAAAATGTATAGTGTGAAGTGACTGTAGGAACCAGTTGCGTTAGATAGGGAGCAATGGAGAAGATGACAAAATAATGGACATCCTATGTACATAATTTATTATATATAAATTATGTTGTTTAGTGCAGGACACCTACAGCATTGTAGAAATTCCTAAATAAATAATACATAAAATAAATTAGATTTCATTCACTAAAACAATGTTCATAGATGCTGTCAGGATTAGAACAAGCGAACTGCCTTACTAAAGACTTATAGTGCAGGTATTGATTTCCCTGCTGCTATATGAATTTATTTATAACGACATCGTTTAGGTCAGCAGGTCAAACACTGTGCACTAAAACACGGGTTACACCTGTGTTGACAGAAGCGTTTAAAAAGTTAGCAGCTCGATATAAACGGACACTATTACAAGTCACTTTTGTTCCCCTCCCCTCCCAACCTCCCCGCAGTTATATTCTTACTCCACCACTTTACGATCGACATAATGGCAGAGGAGACAGAGATGGTGCGAAGCAAGTGATAAACTGAAGGGGAAAGTGAAGGATCTGGAAGACAAAACAACTAAACATGTTTATACGGCATAGCCTAAGAAACAATGCCGCATCGTTCTGAACATTGAAATAATAAGGTGCAAACAACTTAAGATTACGTTGTTTACTTCAATAGGTAGAGGAAGTATTGTATTTCACTAAAAAATTTGACACCAATATTTCAACGGAAATACATGTTTTGAGGCCCTCTGAAGCAAAAAATGTAATATGTGTGCGCTTGTCTGTGAACATTAAACTCGTAAACAAAAAGTTGGTTAAATACTAAACTTGGTACTTAAGTTCAGCATTTCTCAAGTATGCAATACTAAGATTTTCAGGAGAATCACTCCATAAAAAACTACCCTTTACAAAAAATTTTTTTCAAAATATTTGATTTTCTGAGAATAGCCTCTGTAGTTCTTCTGACTTTTGATAACTGGTAAGCTGAAAGAGGTAGATAACATCTTACTACACAAATGTAGATCTTGTTAAAGACACAATTTATGAGTAATTGCATTTTTGTGGTGTTAACCATTTCTGAGATATACTTGCTACTGATTGGTTTGAATTTTCCAAAACTTAGACATTCCTCACATCGGATGTGATTATTCCTTGTTTTTCTCCAGTTCATGCAAGGAGAATTGATTGTCACTTTAGTCATGTCTAGAACGGCAAATTCTTCTAAATCCTACTAATTTTGTATTTCAGACATGACTTCTTTTTTTCTTATTTTGGTTCATGGGTGTACCTACAGGAAACGTGTAATAAAACAATTTCTATAATATATCGTAGTAACGTTAATGGATAAACTTCACTTTTAATACGAATATAACTAATCTGAATTTGTCATAGGCAGAGAAAATCGTATGTGAATACATACAGCTTCAATGAAGTAATACCATACCATGGGAACGGTATTCAAAGAGCCACAAATCTATAACTCCTTAGAACGCTTATAGTTTCAGAGGCTTCTGACTTAAAATATTGGAAAATTTGAAGGATCAAAGAAACAAATAATAAATTGTAAATACTACCGCCAAGAAAAAGTGGTATTTGATATAGATATTTTGTTAAACTCATAAAACTACCCAGGATTTACAGGCAATTGGAACTTTACGTTGTACATAAAGAGTTATTAGAGAAAGGAGGCAATTCAGTGTACGTCTTTGATTTGCATCATTTCAAGATAAATGAGTTAAATAAGAAAATGGGTGGTTCACTTGCTTCTGGTTTTTTGAGTTATAGTCTCCTCTCTGTCTGTCTCTTTTCCTCTCTTACACACACACACACACACACACACACACACACACACACACACACACACACACACACACACACACATATGGTTAGGCAGAGAAGGTAGCTAACACCTCCACTACCTTAAAGGAATAAAATTAATTATCTGATGCTTAAAAATTGTACATCCATAACATTTTCCTTTTATTTAGTTGATAATTGTCCCTCAAATTCTATTTAAATAAAACTACACCAGGGAATATTAGAAAATTCCTAATGTCACAAACATTTTTTAAACTTAAGTGGGGTTATTGTTTTGAGATTTTCCTGAATTAAGTTTTTCTTTGTCTTTTGGTTTTCAGTAAGAGCGAGAGTGATATAGAGACACACCTTAGAGTATGAAAAGATTAAAAATGCTTTACGTAAATATATTTAAAATTATGTTTAACTGATTGGAGGGATTATTTACAAGGCTTCATTTTGAATTCTAACAAAATCCTAATACAAAATGAGGCTTTGGTACTTTGTCCACGTCTTAATGCAATAAGAAAGAAAAAAGCATATTGTTTAATATATTTATAAAATTCATCTTTGTTTTAAATATATTAGTTGTTCTTATTTGAAGTACTAATATCATTGTTATTTAACATGTAGTGATTAAGAACTACTTAAGGTAGAGCTTTTCTCTCAAGCAACTTAAGTTCAATTCCAGAACCCAATCTGATATTGTTTTTCTTAATTTGTTAAAAGCGTTACTTACTGCCAGACTTTGAAGCTGTGAATATAATGAAGACTGAAATATACAGGGCTACAGTTTTCAGAGTAAGGGAAAACTCGAAAAGGAACCTTCCCAGGCAATTTGTCTAGCACGGTATCAAACCCAAGTCCTCCGGGTAACAGGTAGATACGCTATCATTTTCATAAAGGACGTCAGCTCCTGGCAGTTGAAAGGCTCTAAAGTGTTTACTCGCAGTCGCGATAAATTACCATGATTTCGGAGTGACCTAGTATTCTGCGCTCTGGAATCTTTGAATAAAGAGGGAGGAAGGGAGAGAAACAGAGAAGATACAGAGAGAGAGAGAAGGAACTACTTTTGCTGCAAAACATCTGAGACATAGTCTTTCACTTTTTACTGTTCAATGTCCATATTTTAATTACAGAAAGGATCGAGCGTCATACATTACTCGTAAGAATAAATGTCTTTTCAAATCATATACAAGTTGAATATGCATTTTTGACTGTCTATAGAGTAAATGCAGTATAATCTTACGTTTATAATGTAGAAATGAATCTAGTAGGATTTTAGAGGTTCACAGTCTAAAGAAAATGTACTCATAAGCTTTCTTCTCACCAAACATTCCAATATCTGAGCACAGTATTGTCAAGGTGAATCCACCAGAGTTGTATTTTAAGGCGGGTAGCGAAGAATCTCCAGAACCTCACCCCCCAAATATTTCCATTCCTCCTACACGGTTGTAAAATAATTTGTTGAAGAAAGGCAAATGGAGGTATAAAATCAGTCTCTGAGAGAAATTTTTCTTCAGAAAGGGAATGTTTATTTTTGAAATGGAAATTTTGATAGGACAATCTGACTACATGGAAAGGACGCTTCGAAGAATTAGCTTCGCGGTTTGTCTGTCTTCTTCTCAAGATATTAACCATTTTGCCAGTTTCCATAGCTTCTGCAGAAACACATTTTTCCACACAAACATATATGAACCACGAATAGGACTTGCCTTGCTGTCAATTCATCGTAATATTCATGTGCCTGAAGAAGTTATAAATGAGTTTGCTAGTGTGCTAAAATGGGTTGATCTTGCATTATGTACAAATTTGTAGTTTCACAATGCTCCTTAACTGAAAATATGCTAACACTAGCTAACAATATGGTAAAATTCACTTTGTATGAATGAATGTATTTGAGACACAAAAGAAAAATTGGAGATTTCTGTCTCAGGATAGTGAACTTTTTTTTAAATAATCTTTGACAGTTGCGTGTAAATATCAATGCCTGATTTACAAGTGTAGCAAACGTAGCAAAGGTAATTTTATTCAGTTAGTCACTTTGGGCATCTATTTGATTTATATATTATGTAGAATACATAAAATTCTATATATCCCCTCATTCTATCTATGTCAGTTTTGGAATTCTTTCTTCTGCCATTCTTTGGAAGTGCTGATATCATTTATTTTTGTGTTTAAGTCCTTAATTTATTTTTCTCACAGTAGGCTCTTTCTTAGTTCAATATTGTTTATCTGAACATACTTTGCAAGCATGTACTTGTATCCTATTTATTGTTATTATTATTATTATTATTATTATTATTATTATTATTATTATTATTATTATTATTATTATTATTATTACTACTACTACTATTACTATTATTACTATTATTATTACTATTACTATTATTATTACTATTACTATTACTATTATTATTATTATTATTAATTTCCAAGTTTATTTAACTATTTAATATTGCAATTTTCATTGCCCTATCTCCTTTCTTCTTTTATTTTTTTAGAGTGCCTGCTATATATCGTTCCGGAATTTATTGATATTTTCTCTTAGGATGGCCTTCACTGATCTTTTAATTACATAACTATGTTTTGTTGCTATAAATTAATGATTGAAAATGTATTTTATTTAAACCGGTTTTATAATGAATAAATATCTTTCCAGCATCTAAATTCCCAGCCTTCAACAAACTTTACTTAACACATTCTTCCATTTGTGTCTTTTCATCCATACATCATCTTCTATTTTCCACTCCCTCTTGGCCTTGTTGATTCCTTGCATCCACGTAATAGGTGGCCTTCCCTGCTGCTCCCAATCCATGATTAGCTTTGGAAGTCTTCCATCTTCCAATTTCCTACCATGGCCATACCATTTAAGCTGTTACTTCTTGATAAAATACAAATTGTGTATAGATCTCCATAATTTCTTAAATATGTGAATTTTGAACTTTTCCCCCTGGATATTCTCGCAGAGCGTCTCCAGTAGTCCATTTCCACGGCATGAAATTTGTTTATAGTTCTAAATTCAAAGCCCACACACCATCTTCTGATTATTGCATTAGTTATTTTCTTTGAAAATATGTTTATTCCATAGTATTATATTTAGTACAGATATAGCATTCCTTCCTGTATTAATTCTAGCCCTTACCTCTTTTTCCTGTTATCCAGCCATGGTAATCTTAATTCCCAAATATTTATACTCTTCAGTATGTTAATTGTCCTTAAATCTTCTAATATTAAATCTTGAGGAGCGTCCCCTATGGTCATATATTTGGATTTGTCCTTATTTATTTTTAAACCTCATAAACTATATTCTTGTATTAATTTTCTTGTAAGGTATTCTATATCTTCAAATTCTTGAGCCACTATTAGTTCATCATTTGAAAATTGGAGGGTATATACTGTTAAATCATCAAGTGGTATTACCATCATTTTACATTTCTTTTTCTAGTCTTCAATAGCTTTTCCGGTATAAATTTTGTATATTGTCGGAGATATACAGCATCCTTGTCGTAATCCTTTATTAGTTTGAAAACCCTTCGACAGGTATTTTCCCATGTTTACTTGTACACATGTCTTTAGATATACTTATACTTTCTTTAATTGCTTTAACCAATATTGGATTTATTTTTATTAATTTTAAAGCTTGCCATAATTTTGATAGAAGAACACTGTCGTAGGCCTTTTCAATGTCTATAAACTCTAACTGAAGGGGCAGTGCTCTGATTATTTTCTTTTCTATACTCTGTTCTACACTGAAAATGTGATATATTTTTTATCTATCTACTTTGTATCCTGCCTGCTCTTCCGGCTCTAAATCTTTGTATTTTATTTCTAGGAAATGTTTGATTATTTTTTCCATGCAGTCTTCTTAAGTACTGTTACTTATTATTCCCCTATAATTTTTACATTCATCTTTTCTTCCTTTTTATGTATGGTTGATTTTTATCCGATTTTCCAATCTGCTGAAATATCTTCTCCGATTGGAAATAATACACATAATACATTTTATAGCAAGGCTGCAGCTTCACATATATCACATCCCATTCACGTATAACTACAGCATACTTAAACTACATTGATTAAAAATAAGTGAAGTACGTCGTTTGTTACGTTTAGAGCTATAACGATTTTAGGTAGTGCATGTATTAAATTTTAGCAAAAATTCTGAAACATCAAAACATTAACTTTTTTGTAATAAAATAATATGAATTCTGAACTTTATTTTTTAAGCACTTGGCATATTTAAACTATCAACCAACTAATCAGCTGAAACTGTGAATAGACATAGGCATGCCCGAATTTAAACTTTTATTTCTCGCAAACTTTTTTACTATTTTTCCATACTCAAAATGCTCAATATGATGGCATTATTTAAGAAGTTTTGTGCTTCTTCTTTTAAGTACATTAAAAATGGCCATATTTTAAAAATAATCTATCACTTTTGAGAAATAAATTAATTTTTGCAAAAACAAAAAGAAAGTTTTAGAATGTATAAAAATCAATGATTTTTCTACAATAAGTGTTAACATGAAAAAGCTTATATAATGGATCTTTTTTGTAAATCTGTAAATCCTAAAGTTTTCTTGTTTTCTACGTATTTTGATGGATTAGCTCAAGAATAAACAATCAAATAAATACTATCATGCCGTATATAAATGTTCGTTATTTGTTTTCAATTTTCTTAAAATTGGTTCTAATAGTTTTGAATTCACGTCTTCAATTTTCTATAACCAACCTCATAGGTACCTTACTTTTATGAAAAGTTATGTAACACATGTGCTAAAATATAAAAATGCACATCTAAGAGGTAGAAAATGTCAAATAAAACTGTTTAGCTTTAATTCCTTTAAAAATATGTATTGGTGTTCATTAATTGTTTGTCAGAACAATTAGAAATCTTAAACGGTCGTTCCTTTTTTTTTCTCTTTAATTAATTTGTATGACATGTGTAGTTAGATGAGAAGCAGCATCAACCGAACCCTTAGGAGGACTTTTTGGAAAAATGTTCGAGTGTGAGTGTGGGTGTGTATGTGTGTGTGTTTTAATGTGGGTGAACAGCGTAATTAAAGAAGAAAATCGTAAAAAAATATCAGGAATCATATTTGACAAATACAGCCAGCGTAAGATTGCTGTGCTTTATATGGAATATTTTTTGATAATTTACACTTTCATAAAACGACTTTAAAGATTCTGATTAAAATACTCCGACGCAATGACTATGTTCTAAACTTGTTGAGAGGTCTGCTGTTGACCAGTTGGAGAGATAAGTCGACGCGGTAGCGCTTTTCCCCAGAGCAAACACTAGAACCTCTATCGATAGATATCATCTTCTGGATGCTCCCCTTCTCTCCGCCTCTAGAACATTCTCGAATGTCCTATGGAATGTTTCAGCGACTGTATCAACGTACTCGCGAGTGAACGAATCAGAGTTACCTTCTGGTGCGACAACAAAAGCTGTTCTGCGATCGATTTAGTGACGACTGCTGTGACGTGCTGCTACAGTATGAGATTAGAGAGTATTGTGTTCGACTCCCTAGCGAGTGAACCGCCTGAAAGTATGGGCTGCACCATTTATATTTTGTTAAAAGTATTCCCTCACAAGGAAATGAAGTGTAAACGAAAACTTATTAAGTTGACAGTGAAACTAGACAAAGTCACAATACATTACTTATGTTTAAGATATTGTCAAGAGTAATTAAATATGTTTCTAATTTTCTGTTAGCCTAAGGAGTTCTCTTTGTTTCGCATTAATTGCGTATATGTTACCTACACAAATATAAAAACAGTAAGAGATGTAGGAAAACTTTTAAAGCGCTATACCATTTGTTTAAAATAAGTTTTATGTTAACTTTAGTTATTTTCGAAACATTTAATGATTTACATCTGATGATAGATAATTGAAGGTTTTGATACTTGTTTTAATCTCTATGTTGCTATGACCTCTGGATTTATTTCTTCTTGCTTAAAGCTCTAATAATTTTTGGGTAAAATGTATCATGAATAAGGTAACCTGAATCAAAGAAACACTTTTTCAAGAATGCTATCAGACTTTCCTGCGAAGTTTTGTGGGCAGAGATTCTTGATAGTTTTAATCAGTCTGATTTTTAACTCTCGACATTTGTATTGAAACTATTTCTGCAAGACAAGTAAGGAGAGAAAAAATGGCTGAAGTTAACCATGTGACTTTCCTTACCGACTATTGTTTATTTTTGTACAGCTTCTATAGACAATCCTGATAAAGTTTATCTTTTTATCTGTTTCATGGTAGTTCAGATAAATCTTTAGAGAATTAGTTCCATTATATATTTCTCACAAAGGAGATAGAGGAAATCAAATCAAAATTCTTATGTTTTAACATCGTGCTGTTTTATACTGACCTAAAATGTTATGCTCTCTCCATGTTAGTGCGAGAAACAACTGGATAGCGACAGTACTGTTAGAATGACAAAGATATCTTCGAAATAGCTCATAGCGCAAAAAGGATCATCATCATCATCATCATCATCATCATCATCATCCTGCTTCGTATTAGACCTCTCATTTCCAACAGTTCGTTAGATTGCTCAAAGAACCTTTCCGTTGTGGACGATCCTTTAGTATTTGTGTGGAATTCTCGTTGCAGACATTCTCAGTGTATTCAGTATCTATTTTTGACGGAACTTGTAAATTGTCTTTATGAGAGGATCAATTAGGAATTCTTTCATACTGTTTAAAGTCTTTTTCTTGTCTAATTTGCTACATGCAGCACTTCTTGAACATTTCATTTCATTGGGCCCTGATACGATGTTCGTCACCTTGTCATATGGTATAAGCTTCAGTTCAATACAATAACAACTGGTTTCGTCAACGCCCCTCCCCCCACTCTAAGGTTATTTCAAATAAACCGTGTTTTTAGGAGGTACAATGTTTTGTGTTTATAGTTTAGCAGTTATACAAGGTTATGCAAAATTCCTTCGGAATGGAGAGAGCTTCACAGGTAATTTCCAGAAAAGTCAATATGGTATAGTAACTGTCTATTATATAAGTATCAAAAATGTTTAGAGTCATTTTCGAGAAAATAACAAATTTAAAAAAAAAAATATTCATGTAAGGTTAGGTTGTGGTGGAGGGGTTTTCTTCATACAACACGAGGATTTTCAAGAAAATCTCCCGAATCGAAATATTCCTTACATATAAAACGTTTCGAAAATTGTGATTTTCTCAATAGCAGCCCTATCAATTTTACTTATTACACCTTATGTTTAAGGTAGTTTCATGATGAACGAAACCCACATCTTGAATTTTTTGGGAACAGCTTCAGAAGTCTTCTCCAATCTCAATGACTTTTGTATAGATGGCAAGCCGTTAGAAATAGACAAAATCCCATCACACAAGAAAGGTAGACTCTTTAAAGCATGCAATTTACATCAAATGGCTTCCCTGCCCTTTTATGTGACGCTGATCCCTTCCGAAATATTCCTTGGTACTGGTTTGAATGTTCGAAATATACTTTTTTCCAGTAGGATGTGGTTATTCATTATTTTATGCCCTGGCCATGCAAAGAGAATGGAATTCCTAATCCATCCAGAGCCACCAGCTCTTAAAAGATTTGACCATCACCTAAGCTTATTGTATTGTACCTATAAGAAAATATGCAAGAACGCAATTTTTGCAAATGGTGATCTCGATTAATTTAAGTAGATAGCACTTAAGAGAGCATGTGGGATTCGTGTGGACGAAGCGGTGTCTGGGCTGGTTCTCCGGTTTCCCCCGCCACTCATTCCACCAACTGGTGCATACTTACATTTCCTTTCATCCGCAGGTATCCTCTGCCCCTTGACAGGCGTCTGACCGCAAGTGGGGGAGGGGGGGATTGCGCCATACATGAGGGTGAAATGGGAAAAGAATATAAACACTTATAAAGTTAATGACTTCTTTATTTCACTGCCTTACGGTAAAATCACCTTCCTTGTGATGTATCATAATATAGTTTAACCTCTCAGCACATGGTTCTTTAATGAAAACCTTTTATGGTTAGTGCATTTTATTTACACACCCTGTATAGTAGGGCTATTACAAGTAAACACTTAACCTTCAAGTGGGAGTTGATACATATATCAATTGCCAACAATTATTAACCTAACCAATGTTTTGCAATCGAGAATGCCATATTTAATTCATTAGTTGATACAAAGCCTACATATATGTTCAACATATCCCTCAAGAAGTAATATCAGTTCCGTTTATCGCTAGAACATCTAATGTTAATGGTTTTCTCTGGAAGGCGAGTCTTGGCTACGTTGACCCTGACTATGACGAGTCCAGGGGTCGATGTCGTCTCAGGTCACTGTACTTGGAAGAGCCATACGTAAGGGAAGTCTGGTTGTTTTACATTTATGTACGGTTTAAATCTCTAGAATATAACCGTATCGCGATTTCCATGCATTCTTGATGTCTTCTAAGTCTCCCAGGTCATCGACCATGAACATATGCCACAGGCTTTCTTGCATCGGTACGGTTCACTCTAGATTAGGTATCAAGTCGTAAATCCACTTTCCACGTTCACAATGTATTCCTCAGGTGTGCATGTTGCAAGACGGAGACAAGCATCGAACCTCCTGTAACTTTTTCATGTAAAGAGGTGATGTTAATGCACGCATTTTTACAGAATAATAACGCAAGTATCCCTACGCATACAAAGGTGTGAACAGGTGCATACTTCCAAGCTGGAATGCCTGTCGTTGTGCTATCAGCTGCAACTCTTCCCCCATGAGAAAGATAGAGCCAGCATACAATGTCATAAAAATCGGATGTGTTACATCAATATCACTCTCTGTCCATTCTTCAACGAACTATTACTACAAAAGTTTATTTTTCTATCTGCGACATGTAAGTAGAGCTGCATGGTAGTTTTGAAGTTCCCTACTCTTTGAATGGCCAAGAGAAAGGAAGAACAGCGATTTTCCTCTTGAGAAAATTGTACTTTTTGAAGATCAAACCAATAGCAAAGTATATCTCGGAAATAATTAATGCCACAAAAAATTGTATTGAACACAAAACCTTTGCTGCAACGAGATCTATATTTTTATGCAGGGAGATTTTATATATTTCTTGCGGTTTACTAATTATGCAAAATGCATACAGAATGATGAGAAATTCAAAGGTTATTCCCAAAAAATAACTTTTTAAGTTGCACTGAAATCATCTGAAAAATATTAGAGTCATTTTTGACAGAGGAAAAAAAAAAAAAAAAAAAAAAGAAAGAAAAAAGAAAAGAATTTTCGAACACTGTAAAGGTAGTTTGGGATTTGTGACCCAGGGACAGATAGATACACCCACACCCACCCACCCACCCACCCACCCACCCACACACATGGTTCAACGGTATCAAAACATGTATTTGTGGTGAAATCTCAGTATCAAATTTTTGGGTGCAATACAGTACTACCTCTTCTTACTGCAAATAACTGTAGTCTACTGTAGTAGAGAAAGTAAAAGGTAGGGACTGCGCTTTACTGAAACTTTACTACATGTGACAGCCAAGGCAAGCACCAAAACACTCCGCATAAAATATGTTAACTTCGCATTACTTTCTATTCCACTCTTCTACACATTATTCTTAAAACATTAAATGTTAATCGAGATAAACATTTTGCTGACACGACGAATGCAGTAAACTTATTTATGTAATGACTTTGAGGTTCCATACTCTCAGCATGAGCATGTGGAAAAAAAAAAAAAAAAAAAAAAAAAAAAAAAGAATAGCGGCTTATCCCTTGAAAAAGTATTTGAGAATTCAAATATATAAAAAGCAATATCTCGGAAACGATAGACAGTGGAAAAAATGTATTTGATGTAAAATGTGTGTTTTAACGAGGTGTCCATTTTTAAGTTTCGTCTATTCTTTATGGTTTATCAATTATACGAAAGTCAATTAGAAGGAAGAGTACTTCACAGAGATTTTCAATATATATTATTTGTCAAATAAATATCTTAAAGATATATTTAAAGAATTACAATCGTCATTTTTTAGAAAATAAAGAATAAGTAACATTTTGGCATGTAAAGGGTAATTTGGGTTGCAGGATTTATTGAGTCTTCTTGTTACATTCTTGGAAGCTGCTGAACTTTTGGGAAAGTTTGCTATCTAACTGACGTACAAACCTTTTTGTAATTTTTTTTCAGGGAGCCTCAAAACGCGTATTTCGGTGAAATCTGTATCGAGTTTTCTCTACCTACTCTTTATAGGTAAGAAGTAGAGAAATACGTTTCAAAATACATATAATAAAATGTTAATGATACTTAAAAATTGTGCATCATTAATTAATAACCTAAAGCAATAATGGCCAAATCAAAACAAAAAATCACAAATGCCACAGTTAAGGAACAAGTATTCGAATTCTCAATAGTTTTCCTGAAGATTGCAAGAGGGCTGAGAGTTAAAAATCGCATTATCTTGCTTATTACGCAGTTATTTTGTTAATCTGCATACCAAGAATTCACAAAACTACTTTTGGTCACAAAGTATGGTATTGATATTAAACAAGATTGCCATTTTCCATTGTACCTGTATGCATGAAATGATGTAGTTATTTCTTATACTGCAAAATCCTAAGGAATAAGTCGAAACTGAATGTATATTCTCGGTCATATGTTGTTAGCTTTTATTAACCCTCCAGAAAAAGCAGTTTAACTACCATTTTTCAAAATATCACATGACACACACACTGCCCAAGGAGAAAAAAACTGATGAGACAGTACGACAAGAGAATAAGAACAGGGAAGGAAAGGAGAAGAGAAAAAGAAGAGGGAATGCGTGGAAGAGAAAATGTAACAGGGAGAGAGTTGGGTGGGGAGGTACAGGAAGGCGGCAAGTGGGGGGAGGGAGAGGGGAGTCTAAGAGGGAACGGAAGAGAGAGAAACATGCCTATAGTTTAAGCAGCAGAGCTGCGGGATCTGCTAGTGGACAATAAATTCAACCTACTTTCTTTGTTTACCTCCTAATTACCTCGACTGCATTAATTCAATATCTCTTTTCTCCAGCAGATGCTTAGTCCACAGCTCTTTAGATTTCACTTATACCTATACTAATATACAAAAGACATTAGTGAAATAACTTAGCATACGACTGTTTCGGTTATAAGTAATAAATAATTAAGACATAGTTTAAAAAAAAAGGCTCAGGCACAAGACAAGTATTTCTATCTCTTTTCTGAGCAGCAGTTTTAAATGTACTATGGTAACACATTAAATAGCATTAAATAATGAAAGCATGTTTTCGGCATCACCCTGTATTAGCTGCTCTAACATTTGGAATGACTAGCATGAAAAGGAAAGAAAAGAAAAAAGAGGAACTTAATTTATCTTTTCATTTATTTAAAATGACACATTTAAAATATGCAGTGCTTTAGAATGTTGTACACTTTTAAATTAGGGTACTCCTACTACAGTTACTGAACTTAAGAGTATTAGCTGTGAGAAATGAGTTCACATAACTTGCAGTGATTCCTTTTTATTTATTTTTTTTTCCCAACAAGAACGGGACTGTACTGTTTTGCAAGGCAGTTTCACTCAGCATTACTTCATTACAGAGTGAAGCTTTTGGTGAAAGAACAGGTAGTTTAATTTTAGAATTTTAGGAGTTAGCTGCAACAAACTATTTTTAAAATGTCCTCTCTTTATGTGTCAACTCCCTAATCAAAAGGCTTGTAGTAGAGAACATAATAAAAACATACTGCATAGTCATATTAAATAATAAATATTTTACCAGATGAAAGTACTGAAAAGCACTACATTTGTAAAAATCAATTTCAGTACCACACATTTATTTATTTTTTGTTTTTCATTTCTTTGCTGTTTGTTTTGTATGGTAGACAGACCTTTTAATTCAGAAGTTAGATTTTAGTTATCTGATACATTTTATATTATAAAATGGTATATCAAATGAATGCTAGCATACACAGGTGTGTAATTTTTTTTTTTTTTTTTTTTTTTTTTTTTTTTTTTTTTTTTTTTTTTTTTGGCTTTACTGCTTTAGAGGGGAATATCTCGTAATTAAAGATACCAAATCACATCCTGAACATATTGCTTAAAATTTGAAAAAAAAATGTGTAGCTACCTTTTCTTTCACAAACACTTCAATTTCCTTAACACCATTTTAAGTGAAAACTACTTTAATGTTCATTTCTTAGATGGAGAAGTGCACCTTTTATTAGATAAAATTTTGTAAAATACATAAAGATATCAATTAAAGTTTTAGATATTTATATGTTCATATTGCCCTTTAAGAAACTATATTCTTACACTTTTAAACACTTGTCACTATTATATACGCACTGGAATAATTTATAAATTTTAACACAATCACTAAAATAGTTAATCAAAATACCTTGATATGATTATCTTCCTTTGTATCAGTTTATACACGAATGTATAGTGTTAATTTACTTGTATTAGTTCTTAAAGTGCAAATACATGTGCATATATGTAGGCTTTTATACAAATACATATTTACTTTTATAATAATCATGAAAACTACAGGTAATAATTAACAAAACTATTACTGAAGCTGTCTAACTACACGAACGTTTTATAAATGTATTTTTAGAAGTAGTTGATACACATAAAATTAGTGTTTACCATATTAAATAATAAAGGGGAAAATTGATTAAGCATTGTAAAAGGTGCACTTGTATGTTTAAAGAGTTCACAGCTGATGGAGGACTACACTGCATAGTTGAAGTTCGTGCTCTGCCAGTAGTTGGGTCATTTGTTGAGTCAAAGATTACTATGTTGCTTTGTTGGCACGTATAGTGGCAACGAGTGCAAGAATAGACTCCTCCTATGTTAGTTATGTATGCATCTGTCTCATTCCAGCATAACAGTCCTACGGACTAGTTGCGTTTTATGTTAGCTAGGGGGACATCAAGTGGACAGCCAATCTTCATTGCCACTTGCCAAGTACAGTTCACAACAAAATTCATGCTAAATCCAATTTCAACAAGTAATATCTTACACAAAGTTACAGAACCAACGAACATACCCAGTATTAACTGTGAAGGTCATGAATTGTTGACCTTGAATAGTCCTTGGGTTCTTCCCAGCATGCTGATGCACCGCTCTGTTGATCTCTTTGAGAGTTACACTGCATGACATTTTTATCAACCAGAATGGCAGAGTATAGAGCCTTTTAATACGGAATATTATACTTCAAATATGTGATAAAATTAAAATATGTAAGGTATCTGGTGTCATCTTAAGGAATACATTCTTAAAGACAGAATATTTTATTCGCGAATATCATGGAAAACTGTTGCTTAGTTACATACCATGAAAATTGTGGGTAATGTTACATATATACGAATTTTACTTACAAGATTGTGCTTGTCCTTTAGCATTTATTTAGCAATACAGTAAATGTCTTTTTAATGGCAATTGTTCCTTCTGATCCCTCTATATCAACACTTCCCAGTAGGTCATGTATATGCTAACAATATTAGAAGCAATTTGCAAGTACAGAATTAGCAGATTCCTTAAGATGACAGTAGAACAATATAAAAGGTCCTGGCTTACCTGATGGTGGGTACGGTGTAGGTGGTTCCGGAGGGCCATAGTTCCTCAGACCATAGCCGTCGTGGGTGAAGCCCGCACTCTCAGCTACCATGGCCGCCGTTGCCGCGACCACCCTCCCCCGGTCATCGGCCGGAGTGAGGTAAGGCACGGGCTGTCCATGGTGTGGGTGATGGTGGGCGTCCACGACATGGTGATGGTGCCTGGTGGCGGCTGCCGCCGCTGCTGCCGTCGAATAGGGTGAGTATGACGGGCACCAGCCCTGGGCCGAGAACGACTGGTGGCAGGAGCTGGATACCGCGGGGTCGGCGGCACCGCCGCCCACACCACCTCCTGCGGAGGAGACCGATCCCGTGGTACTGTACTTATATTCCACCGTCGGCGTCGTGCCGCCTCCAGTTGCCGATGCACCACCACCTCCTCCTCCACCACCACCTCCACCCCCGCCATTACCTCCTCCACCACCTCCACCCCCGGCTGCCGTCGCCGCCGGAGACCAAAAGCTGAGCCCTGGCGGCGGCTTCCTATCCCGTCCCGGTGAGGTATCCCCAGCAAGGTTATAGTAAGTGGGGGCGTTGCCATACTGGTGGTGATTGAGGCCACCCGCGGGTTCGAAAGCTGTCGCACCGGTAGTGTGGTGATTCTCCGCAACGGGACTATAGTTCCAAGGTTGTCCATGGTGCGAGTGCCTGATGACACCCCCCGCGGGTTCCACGCTCGAACATTCTCCGTAAGCAGACGTAAGCCGCTTGGCAGGGATGTGCAGCGGGCCAGTGTTGTTGGTGGTGGTGACTGGGGATGCGGAGGAACCTCCGGAGGATGAGGTGGTGGCCGGTGGCGCTTGGTTCGAAGCTCCCTGCTGCGAAGTGTTGGAAGCGGTGGAGGGAGGGGCGGTAGCGGACCCAGGGGACGTCACTCCTCCGGAACTGTTGCTGATGGGGGTAGCTGCTGAGGCGGTGGCTGTAGTCTGCTGCTGGGGCGGCGGCGGTGCGGGAGGTGGACTCTCCTCGTACAGGCTCCCGTTCATCATGGCCCACCACGTCACCCCGGAGGTATTCCCCGTTCCGGTGGCTGCCGCCCCGCCATTGTGGACGTCGTACAGCGTGGCGGTAGCAGCCGCAGCCACGTCCAGCACGGTGGTGCAGTCGGTGATGATGATGTTGGGTCAGGTGAAGACGACGTCGACGACGAGGAAGTGGCGGGGATAGACAGAGAGACACACAACACACCCCGGTCAGCGACGACAACTACCACTGTAGGGTGGGGTGGAAGAAGAGGTGGCTTCGCTAGATAGAAGGCGAAACTAGGTATACCCCCTCCCAAGAAGCTCCCAATTTTTTCTAACTTATTTTTGACCCAAACAGCCTTCTCGAGATAACATCAACATATAATGCAGCAGGAGTTAGTCGGGGAGATCGGAAAATTTCATGTTGGCAATGTGAGTATATAGAGGATAAACGAGAAAGAGGTGGTGGGTTGGTTGGCAGCAGTGACGAGATCTTACCAAGAGTGAGATGAAATGCACGAGATTTTGGAGGGGGTGACGTACACGAGAGGGGAGGGGAGGGATGGAAGATCGACAGGACACACAGGAGAGAAGTTACAGATGAGATTTTGCTGCTGATGATGCTGTGACTAGGCTTGCGTCATACATCACCCCAAATTACGCAAACCTTAACACATTTCTATACCCCAAAGCGTTTAGAAAGATATAAGCAGGACGGATGAAAGTATTGTACTTAATATAGAACCTTATACTAATAAAAACTATCTCTACTTCTTGTTAGCAAAATGTAAGAATCATTTAGGCAGACCAATAATAATTCCTTAAAGCTGAGTTTATAATCATAACAACAGTTAATCTCGAAAGTTTCTCTGAGCACATATTCATGCAGTTTTTATTCCAGTAGTTAGTGCAACTGTCAGAGTTTCAGCTGTTTTTGACGTTTCCTAGTTACATGTCGACTACGTCACTATTTTTTTTTTATAAGGGCCACAGTCGTAAAGCTATACTTTTTGTGAGGCTTACTCGTTCACCCCAACGTGAGGGGTAATCATCCCCAATACAAAGCAATGTCTAGCGTGACAAATCGTTCTTTCATTCACATAAACCCGTACACAAGCAAATGCCACCTTTCACTTCGTTAACAAACGCACATGTTTTTGTGACACGATCTTCAACTGTCACTGTCGATGCCCTCTGTCAAATTAGAGTATGTTGTTCACAGCGAAACACATGTGTACTCCGCACTGACACTTAGAAACCACGATACACTCTCGCTGTCGTATCCACGATCTTCGTAGTTGTTACACCTTGCGCAGGGGTGAGATGAAGATGCCAACAGGGGCAAAAAATTCCAAAATGCGGGGCAGGTGGTGTGGGAGGGACAGAAATAAGAGCCGAAAAGTTTCCCCGCGCGATGTTTTGTTTACTGATTGGAAGAAGCGACTCAACGGGTGGCCCTTCGTCACGGTGCGCGGCACACTTAGTCACTCACACTTTCGGTCTGTCGAGCGACGGAACCTCGGCAGGCTGCGAGCAAAACCGTGTTCTAGCGTTCACTCGCTGTCTCGGCCGACACTGCGATCTGGCGGCCGCCGCGACAAACACACATACAAGACGTACACATATGTCTATCCCTCTCTTTCTATCTCCTACCATCCCTCCTTCGGCACTCAACCGTACTTTGATTGACATTCTTGGCTGATGGAACGCGATTTCGTAAGAGACAGATTTGCAATGTGGAACATGTACCGTGGTTCCGAAAACAGCATATAGCGCCTTGTAATTTTACTTTATTTTTTTACCGTTCTACACGTAGAAGACTTTGTAATTTCCCTGTTTTTTTCCCGCATACAAAACGAACTGATCAAGATATCGTGAAAAGTGGTTGTTATTCTGTAGGCAATTTTCTATAAAAATCCAAAAATGCACAAATCCACTGTTTTTACTTTCTCTACTGCGTATAGTAAGTAGGGGAAGTATTGTATTCGACAATTCGATGTTGAGATTTCGCTGGAAATGCATGTTTTAGGCTCCCTGAAGCCAAAAATAAACATTTTTAGAAAAAGGTCCTTGTGTATGTGTTTTTGTATCTGAGGTGTTGGTCTATGAACAGCGTAACTCAAAAACCGAAAGTCGATTAAAAACCAAAGTTGGTATTTAAGTTTAACATCTTTAAAGGATGCGACACGAACATTTTGAAGAAAATTTCTCCACCCTAAACTTCCCTTTACGTGGAAAATTTTTAAAAAATTTTGATTTTCTCAAAAAAAAAAAAAAAAAAAAAAAAAAAAAAAGTTAAGGATTTTGACTAAAATGCCATATGTTTAAGATACTTTTATGGCAAATAAAATGTATATTTTGAATATTTTGGCTATAGCCCATGTAGTCTTATTTACTCTTGATGATTTTAGCACAATTCGTAAACTGTAAGAGATGGGCCAAATCTTACTCCACAAAAAATGTAGATCTCGTTAAAACACACAATTTATGTGTGTCAAATGATTGATTGAGTGTGTGTGTGTGTGTGTGTGTGTGTGTGTGTGTGTGTGTGTGTGTGTGTGTGTGTGTGTGTGTGTGTGAAGTGAAAATTTCGCAGATATTCCTAGTTATTTGTCAGAATTGTGCAATACTTATTTTCGTTCTCAAATGGGAAGTCGCTGTTAATTATTTTATCTCTTGGTCATGCAAAGAGAACGGAATTTCAAAGTCATCATACAACGACCACTCCTAAAACATGTGAATGAAACACATCAGATTTTTTTCGAATGATTTTGTCTTTCTGCTATAATATACTCAGAATATGAAACAGTCAGTACACACAAAATTTTAACGACTTAGTCAAACCGTTTATTATAGTAACATTTTACCATCGTTAAAAGGTTTTTAAAATAGTAATACAAATGTTCTTTGGATTCTCGATTTTAAGACATAGTTCCAAAATTTTTAATTTTACCTTAGCATACAAAGTACTCGTATTAAAAATGTGTTGTGCACATTATTCTTAACTTTGGTTAGTTTCAGTGATAAAAACTGGGCAGGTATTACCGAATTTTTCAACGATTTCAATGTTAATTATGGAAAGTAATTTTAGCCTAACTATTTAGCACTTTTAACTAGCGCACCACGAATTTAAAGTCCGTCATTCCTGGTGCTCTCCTGAATGTTTTAAGTTAATGAGCTATAAATATATCTATTACTTCACATCTTCTTTCTGGTGATGTTCGATCAAATGCTATGTGTAAAATATATGTGACTCATAACAGTTTTGGTGATGCTAAACTACTTTTATGACTTATTTATACTTTAATTTTTATTTTATTTTTATGTTAATTTTTGGCGATTTTGGTTGTATTATTGTTAATATTAAAGAAGTCAAGTTTCGGAATCTCAAAATCCAAACCTTCTTTAAAATATACTGGAATTCGTATTATTCAAATTTGTTAAATCACTATCCATATTTTGTTAAATATTTGGACTCGTCGAACTAAACGGTTCACCTCTATTGACCACTAAAGGAATGGATCTAGTTGCTATTTTTGAGAGTTGCACCATGATACAATGCAGCCTTGACAATACAGAAGCTAATAGTTGAGGAGATATTTGTATTTTGTCAAGCCGAAATTAAAACCAAGTGTTTCCCCAAAATTGAAAATCAGATAGAATGGCTGAAATCAGCTGCAAGTAATCTAAGTAGTATGGAAAGTGAAGTGGGCGAACTTGGCTTTACTAAAATAGAAAATGTTTTGAGCCAGCATAGTATAAGGTTGCTCATGTACTCTCAGGTAAGAATTATTCCTTCGACAAATAACTGTTCCCTAAGCTTTCCCTGTATCTTCTGTTTATGTTGAGATAAGTTTCGTAATGTGGAAGGCCACATTAGTTGAGAATAGACAGTCCTACAAATTTGAAAACTTACAAAAGCTCTTTGTAACATATTGTAATTTAGTATTCAGTGATTAATGAATAAAGTATAAGTGAAATGTGCAAGGAAATCAACAACTGAGGGTAATTTTTAAGCCCTTCCTTGTTCTTTTAGGTAATTTTTAATTATTTTTAGTAATCTGTTTAAGGTAATTATTTAATATTATTTGAGTCACGAAAATCTAGGCCCCAGTTATAAACTACGGTCCAAGGAGCATTATGAACACAGAAAATCGCTAAGAAACAATAAATGACTTTTGTTTTAAAGTTTAATACGGTGCTTTTATCGTATGATACCGTTTTGACATTTTTGCAGTTTTGGATAGAGGACTATAATAATGTAGTGCATAACCTTCAGATATAACTGAAAATATTAAATGACTCTTATAGGACGTTAAATAAGATAAAAAATGCTCCAAGACAATAAATCTCTCCAAGAAACTGATCCTAAATATCATGGACATTAATTATATGCAAATAATGCAGACCTAAACAACAACTTTAACAGACTTCAAGCAATATATCTATAACGCAATAAAAGTAATTCATAAAACTGTAACAAAGGGTGACTAATAAAATGTGATAAATAAAACCAATCCCAGCCCTATGGTTGTGAAGTGGGTACTAAAGAAATCCCAAAGACAAAAGGTACAAATTCCTAAAACAGAAATCTCATGGGCTATACGTTTTCGGAAAAACATAAAAATTAAGATATCTGACAATTATTTAAAATACCTAATGAGAATATTACAAAGGAAGCATGGATATAAGCATTGTTTCGAAACTATACCAGAAGTATATGGGCGAAGAAATACATAACTATTAGTAGCAGCTTTACCCGATATGAACCTTTATCATGATGATTAATTTTTATAAAATTAAAATGTGCTATATAATTTATTATTTTATCAAAAAAAGTTTTAATTATTAAAATATTTAATATTTGGTGCTAAAAAAATTTAAATACTCCAGACTATCGCATGCATTTTATAAGAGACATTGTTTTCACTCTTTGAAAATTATTTGTTGGAAAATTGGGAACAAATAAGTAAGGCCACATTTTTTTTCTCTTTGCAATATTCAAATAATTTGTGACAACAATTTTAGCTAACGTGTTGGAAATTTGTGTAAATTACCAATTTCATTAGTCTGTAACTACCTATATCACAGGTAAAACTTAGAAAATGTAAAAGAATATCATCAGTGTTTTAAACCATTTGTTTCTTGAGAACACCTAGAAAATTTTATGATAGATATATACAGAGTAAATTATACGATATATACATTTTAGAAAATATGAATATTTTTCAGATACTTAGCCTTCTGAGATGAAATTAATACCTTCACGTAGCTAATCCTATTTTTGTTTACTGCAGTAATGCTAAACATATGATTTGATGAAGAACATCAACAAAAAAGGAAAAGTAGAGTGAATACCAAGCTTGGTGTACAAGTCTGGAGTATTATTAGGATACCACATAAAGATTATAAAGATTTTTCCCTACAAAAATGTCCCTTTGCGTATTATTTTTTCCCTTTTCTCAAAAGGACTTCAATGATTCTTATTAAAGAGCGGCACATTTGCGATATTAATTTGAAGAACAAAATGTATCTTTAATATTCTGTTAACAGCCCGTGAAGTCTCCCTCATTCTTTTAATTCATTTTTATAGCTTTAGGTTGTGGGTAAAGAGTTACATGTAACAAAAATTTATCTCGTTAAAGTTTAGTGTATGTAAAATTGGAGTGTTTGTGAAAATAATTTTTGAGCTACCTTTTAGATCCTATTAGTTTGAATTTTATCGTCATTTTTGAGGAGCTATCTTTTATTTGCTGTGATGTCTACATGCCATTTTAAAGGTAGCAATTAGTGACTTGCTTTAGCTCTCTGTATTCACCTTGTCCTTATACCAAACTGAGAAACGAATCCCTATTCGTATATGTTTATTTCGATTAGATTGAGGTAAACAAAAAACAATAAACAGGAAAAAATAGTAGATCAGATATAAAATTAATTATATTGGGCAGAGAAGGCGATGTAACATATCAGCCTTCATTATTTATCTTATTAGCAGCAAGTACTGTTAAAATTTAGTTTTCTTCATACTATTTTTCATTGCATTCTATAGACTGAATCACTTGTTCATGAAGGGACTGTTGCCCACAACTGGACAATTTTCAGTTTGAAAAAATGATATTCTAAAACAACGTGCTTCATATAAGCAAGAAAGGCCCCTTGTCCGGCTCACTCTTTGTGTAATATGTGGCTTCATAAGACTCAAAACCCACTGTTGGAATCAAGGAAACGACCAACACCAATACGTTCCACTCCGATATGACCATCGGAGTTAAATAATATATAATATTTATAATGTGTGTGCGCAAGGGTGTGTGTGTGTATGTGTGTGTGTCTGTGTGTGTGTGTGTGTGCGCGCGCGCGCGCGTGTGTGTGTGTGTGTTATAACTTATAGATTCGCTTTCAAATTGAAGATAGCTCTAACACATTCTCATTTCAGAAAAAAGATAATGTTTTGAAGCCATTACATCTTCATGGCCGACTAAGGAAAGTAAAAACAGAGAAGGGAAGAAAACCATCAGCAAACAAAAATACCATGTAATCAGTTACAACTGTGAATAAAAAATCATTGAATTATATAAAAGCACCACTTACTTAAGAAATGCCCTTAGTCCAACGCTTTCGAAAGGCTCTATAATTGGCAGTTTTCATCCTATAGCTAATCTTAAAATGTTCCTTTTATCATGTAATATAAAATATTATTTTTCTTTAGATTTCCATCATTAATAGTATTTTCAGTGTGATGTGTTTTTCACTTTCCCAACAAACTAAGTTTTGGACAAAGGGCTTTTCATAAATAAGTGATTTTAGTTCATTTTGTGTTTTAACGTTTGGTATAAAAAGCATATTGGGCAAGTCTTCCACGGAAAGCAACTTGTCTATTTCTGCAAGCAAAACCATAAAGTACAAAAGACACACTTTCTGTTAAATGAGATTAAAAGCTGTCATTTTTACACAGGAAGCGCAAAATTTCCGAGAATAATAAGAGAGGTGAGAGAAAGGGAAAAGGCAAATTATTTTAAACACATAGCTGAATGAACGTTACTTTTTGTAGAAATCATCATCAAGTATGGTAATTTAGTTATTTTGAAACACATGTGCACAATTTCCAACACTTCCGCTATGTGTAGCTGTATCTCGTATGTATACAGTTTTGCTGTTTGTATACTGTGCAATACTCGCCTGTAAGATATGCAGCCAGCAATGCGTGGTTATGCTAACTAAGAAGGGATCCGATGGTATGCAGTTTCACTACAAAAAACATTCAGTTTTATTCTTTATAGGTTAACTGAAAAGTATACCAATTTCTTGAAAAATTCAAAAGGGAAGAGCTCTGAGAAAGACAAGAATTACTTATTCAAAATACTTTCTTCGCTGTAGTTAAATTTCTGTCCAAGGTCACAGATATTCAACTGATAGTTGACCAAATACCACCCAACTGTAGTGTTGAAAAATGCAGACAAGAGCTATCTACAAAGTGAATTCGCACAATCAAAAGAATCATAGAACGGTGTTAAAAAATAATTTCAATAGGCGAGATGTAAATTTTTATCTGGAATTATGCACTAGAATTTTTTCTTCCTTATCAGAACATACTCGTATAAGCAAAGCCACATGACTTAAGAATTCTAGCCAGTATCAAATGTAAACTTTTCACAGTTTTAGAATAGAAGGGCACCCTGTTATCCTATTAACTGATTTTCTAAGAATTCTATACTTTTCTCAAAAATGTATTGTATTATAACAAAATAAAGCCTTCATGTCAGTTGTAATTTACTCTACGCATCTTATATTTAACAAACTATTATCTTCGTGCATTCTTGTGGAACTACGCATCCAATTTGGAACAAAAACTTTATTTTTGCGAATTCGGCTGATCAAAGAACAAAATGCTTCTATGGAGTACATATTAGAAGGAATGTAATAACTTCCCTTCCATCTGTTAACTTGGGTATTTTAACATGGGATTTCTTAATAACGCTATTTTTGTCAAAAATATAACACATAACATTTTCTTGCTTTTACATGACACCTGTTAAAAATGGTAAATAAATATATGGGAATCTTTTTAACACACCACCTCCGTAACGCAGTTGGTAGCACGCTTGCCTCTGGCGTGGACGACCCAGTATCAACATGGGGAGTTTTCCTCCACTGAGAGGTCTGGCACGGGGTGCACTAAGCCTCGTTAGGTCCTGGGAGGACCAATTGAAGAGCTACTTAATGGAGAAGAGTGGCCCCAGGTCGTGAAGGCCGCATAACTTGCCGGGAGGGCTCGGAGCGCTGACCACCCTCCAGTACTGCACCCCACCAATGACGCCTGTAGTGCGCAGAGGTGGGGGACGCAGTGACTGGGTGGCAAGCCTTGGCCTTTCATGGGCTGTTACGCTAGGGGTTTAGTTTTTAATCTTTTTAAAAATACTTACTTTAAAAGTTTACGAACTATGAGGCAAAAATGTAAGTTTCCTAAATTTAGTAGCGTTAGTAGAAAAGTGACATATTGGTATATCGGCACTTTTAACATTGGCAACATAGACCAGGGTAAACCCCCTTAACGAGAAACAGTTTAATGAATAAACATTAACTTGCCCTCCTTACCGATAATTTTTAGTTTGGAAACAATGTCTAAAAATGGCAAAGCCAAGGAGGGTGACTTAGTAAAGTGAAAGTAAAGGTAAACGGGGCCCTTAGGCGATAATACCATAAGACAAAGGTTAACACTTTCGCAAACTGACACGCCCAACCCTCCAGGACACAATTGCCAAAGATGACTCTTGTAACATTAGCTGCATTCAGGTCCTGCAAATGACACTAAGGCCATAGACAAGTACATGTCGGTTCTTATAACATCTAAGCACCTTCTCTTCGCTATAAGCTTTATGAGCAATTCATGTCAATAATCTAGCTAATCTAATACTGAGGTTGTCCGTCTTATGTGAAGTATAAATGTGTGTTTTCACTAAGCTGATTATTAATGAACTTTTACCTAGATTGTAGCCAACCACTGTTAAATTTTGTATTTCATAAAGGATGGCTATGTCTCATTTATTACAGTTTTCAGAAAATACTGAAATATTTTAGTGTATTAGAATAACTTTTCACACGAACTTTGCTAACGACAGAAAATTAATTAGAAAACTTGCATATAAGGATTGTGTCATAAGTCACGAAAAGTGTACCATAGGCTGTGATACTCTGCAGGAATCCGTTGCATACTTTTGTAAAGTCAATTTTACTATCCCGAAGTTTAGGGGTAGTAGAAAGATACTTAAATATGTATCTTTTGTTTATTAAGCAGAAACTGACGACATAGCTAACATATTTGGAATAGGTAGTGTCCCAGTTTTTCCAACACGGTTTTGTTATAGATTAGATACCATCGACTGTGTGCCATTCCTATATGTGCATGCTTGTTTATATGCCATGACTCAATGACAACTTGCGGAGAAAGACTTAGCACCTCGATCGACTGGGTACCCTCCGGGAGGATGGATGAGGCGAATGGATCCTAAGGACGGCCGGAAAATACAGAGTAGGTGGCAGGGTCCCTACATTTTCCCAGTTAAAAGCACCCCGGCGGAGGCTTGCTTGGCTCCACTCCCCCCTTCGGGCGTGTACTATTCCATGGGGGGTGCCTTAAACCAGTGACTCGCGTTCTAATCCGGGAGATATTTCCAGAGTGTATTTGTTCCCCCTGCAATGCTGCTGCCGCGACGCTCGCGGACGCATCCAACCCTGAAAGAAACCTAAGGGGATGAAGGTTGAAATGAAGGAACAGGAAATTCGGAGGATATGGAAATCCTTCCCAGCATTTGCCTGGCAACCCGGTGAAACCTTCGAAAATAACCTCATGGGTCAGGAAGGTTGGCCACGGAGATCGAACCCAAGACCTCCCAAAAGCGTACCACAGACGTTACCGCCTGTGCCATCCCGCTCGGTTTATCTGTAACTGTGATGCCCCTCTGGAAAACAAAGCGTGCAATGACTTCATCAGTTTTAGAATGATCCTGGACTTTCATAGTCGAATGGGAAGCTCTTCTATGACTTTCCATCCTTGCCAATAAAGAATTAATTCGGTTACAATTGCCCACATGCATATATCCCGGTTAAGTTTCAAGCTTCAAATAAGCTTCCATTTTCTTGGAGAAAATAAGGCAACTTCCTCTGGCTGAGAAAGCTATGCGAACTGTCTAAGTCTGGTGAATCCTTCCCATTCACAAAATGTTTTGCCGAGTCTGCAAAAAGTGAAGGAAAGGTAGACCACAACAACCTTTTTTGCTTATACAGTGAATACTGGAAGGTATAAGGGGACAAGACCGAAGAGGGACCAGATCCAGATAGACTGGCGCCCTAACGTTTCCAGTTAGAGCGCATCCAAAGGCTATTGTGCATTTCCTTTAAGTAGAAGCATATAAAGTAGAAAGAGATAGCACTATATCCATTGTCCAGTAGTTCATAACTGCCTAATCTCAAAACCTTTACTTTTGAAACTTAATATTTAAAATTTGGATTGCAAAAGTTTTCCTCGTTTCCCAACACCCCCAACACGAAAGCCAGTGAAACAAGGAGGCTAAACGATTCAGGTCATTTTCCATATTCCACTGACAGATGTGTCACAACAATGGTACATGTACAACTGGTTCTAAGAGACTAGGCAGTGAAGGGTAACTGTGACAGTGTTTTTCAGTACTTGGGCCATCATTAAAGCATCCCCGCCCCCCCCCCCCCCACCCGTCAGCAGGAAAAAGTCATATTTCAACTTGAATCTTACGTGCTTTAGCCACAAGGCCCTAACCCCTGGCGGTCCCTTAGTTGGGGTCCACTCGGAAGCGGGTCCTGACTGGACAGTAAGACACAGGGAAGAAACCTTTACAACGCGCACTTTCACCGCCCAACGGCAACCCGTCGAACACCGTCGCCTGAACCTAAAACATTACATTGGATACATGAAATCGGAAGAACAGGAAGATAGTGGTAGAATTTGCCTACCAGAAGAAATCAGAAGAATGCATGGGCCAGAGAGGGAGTTCACCGAGAATCGAACCCGGATCCTCCCGAATATGAATCGCAAATGTTACCTCGGCGCCACCTGAAGGGAAATTAGACATATTTATATCACCTTTACCCATCTTCCTGAGGTGATTTCGGTGATAGAGTCATAGTTGCAAAATCTACATTGATACGCGGTAACATGGATATGTTGATATGGTGATTTGAATCGTTGCAGCTGAAATAAATTATGTAAAAGCATTTCTTGGAAGGAAAAAATCACGGCTGCTATATAATTAGTGTGTAAAGTTATATGCAAGAGGAACAGCACTGAAAGTCCAATAAAACGATGAGGTGATGATAAAACTTCCTTAGGTCAACATTTTGTAGAGGCCAGATGAAGCAGTGTGTTAAATCGATATGCATTTGCTATAATTTTTTGAACTGAACTTCGCTTTCTAGCTGAAACTTGAGCTGTTTAGCACGATTCGACTCTTATGAAAAATTCCAAATGATTTAACATTATAGATCCAGGTTTCAGGAATTCTGGTAAATAGCCCCAGAAAAGTATTCACAATTTGGTGTTTGGCAAGATGAACCGTCGTAGATTTCTTTTGTCATGGAAATCATATCAGCGTTGCATTTAGCCAGATTAAGATTGCTGTTTAACCCGAAATGAATTATATTCAACAGTGTGAGGTTTTAGGAGCTTGTAAGTAGCTTGGTATGTTGGTGTTTTTAAACAGACAAACCGTATGTGGGCAATGTTTGAGAGGTAGAACTGGAACTGAAAAATTCAATGCCACAGCTGGGATTTGAACCAGTTTGTTTTCTTATTTTTTTCACCCATAACTCAAAAGAATTGCCCAAATAACATAGAAATGCCAATCTTAAAGACTAAATATATCTTAGTAAGGTTCTGTGTATATCAAGGTTTGATTAACAACAGTGGATAGGGAGGCAAAGAAATGAAAACAAAAGTTTAAATAGTTTCTCTGCTATATAAAAAGCTTGAGACTGAATGCTTCTATTAGTCTGGGGGAATGGAATAGAATATAACACAGGTTTGGTACGTGGGAGAGAGCTTAAAAGGACATTTAATTCCTGGAATTCCCTTGGTCAGGTCCTGATTAAGGCAGAAAAGGATCTGTGATTCCATGCAGAGCACAGGTTCTGAGAGAAAGCCAAGGCTAGTCAACCAGGGGTGAAAAGTCAAGAGTAAGAAACAGGAAGGGTGGAAGGAGCAAGATGAGAAATAGGGTTGATGAGATAACCATTTATGCTCCCCTAGACACCCCCTCCCTTGCACAATCTAACGTAACTCAGGCAAGGGAGAAAACTCTCCCCTTCTGTTTTCCCTCCCTTGAAGGCAATAAGACTCACGCGAGTACAAAGGGGATAACAAAAAGATACAGGCAGTGACATCTGTGAGTGGTGATGAGAACATTATCCTGTACATAACAATGCCAAATGAATATATCTTTACACTTATGCAAAATAAACAGCATTTGATGACAGCTTCAGATAATTTTTGCCAATTAGTATTCAAACATTCTTAGAGTCTAGCAAGAAAAAATCTGATGTGTTGCACTCACATGACTTTCTCTACTCTTGTACTAACCATTCCTATAAACTCTTATTCCTATATGTTCTTCGTGTTAGCTGAGATAAACATTTGCAGAAATTATCTTATTGCTTATTTCCTTGTAGGTGCAAGGGGAATATGGGAATACAGTAGACTTTGAGCGATAGTAAAATCTTTTAAAGCTTTCAAATTATGTTCTCTTTGCACGGTTAACATATAAAAATTGAATAATGATGTTCCATTTGACAGAAATAGGTAGAAGTTCTCCAAAACTGACACCAATAACATGGAATTTCTCCGAAATAGTTCACTCTACAAATTTATGAGTCATAAATTGTGTGTCTTAGCATGATCTACATGTTTTGTATAGTAAGATTGGGTCTACCTCTTACGGCTTACCAGTTATGCAAAAGTCATCCAGAGTAAATACGTCTATAGGGGTTATAGCTAGAAAATTCAAGATATACATTTCATATGTCATCAAAATATCTCAAACACTTGGCATTTTAATCAAAATAGAACCATTTTCAAGAAAATCAACATTTTCCGCGTAAAGGGTAGTTTAGGGAGAAGCAATTTACTTCAAAATCTTCGTGTCCCATCCTTGAAAGACATTAAACTTAAATACCAACTTTGGCTTCTAACCGACTTTTCGTTTTTGTTATGCACACACACGGACCTTTTCCTAAAAATGCTTTTTTTGGATTCAGGGGGCCTCGGTGAAATTTTGACATCGAATTTTTGGGTGGAATGCAATACTTTCTCTACTTTACTAAACGTAGCAGAGAAAGTAAAAAAGGGCTAAATCATGCAAGTTGAACATGATGCATACTAAAAGATGTGCAAAATGGACTCAGTAAACAATAATCTCTTTTTTCATTCAGTTTGCATAATTTTACTTTTCAAAATCTGAATTTAACACACATTAGCAAATCAAAATTACTATTTAAATCAAACCTGTAAGTGCAATTTAAACCGATTTTGGGGTGTATATGCATGAAAATCGTTATTGGAGTAGATAAGCTCTACTGAGATCAAATCAGTACTAGTTGGAGAAACACTGTTGAAAGGAACATAACTACAATTATTCGAGAAGATAGTTTTCCCTCTTTAAAAAGCTCTAACACGCAAACTAAGCTGAGGAAATTATTCTTAATATTTAGAAAGAAAAACATTATTATAGTCTACTATTCCAGGCGTTTTACTGAAGTTAGGAGGGTACGGTTAATTAGAACTTTTAATACCCATTTATTGCGTATTGATATAGTAATTAATGCATTTTTATTGTTTATTAAACTACAGGCGGATTTTAGTATGATTACTATATTTACGTCAAGTTCATATGGAGGATTTTAAAAGGAACTTTATGAATGTTTCTATTAACTCATAAGTGTTATTGTATCAAATTTGATAAAGGGAAAGTAAGCGAACTATTATTTCGGCTGCAACAGAAATTGATTGCCCTGGGGTTTTCATTGTCTTTACTAATCAGTGATTTTATTTTATTTAATCACTTAATTGTAACAAGTTATTACCTTTTGCATACGCGACGTATACAAGCTAACTTTGCATGCATTTAGTGGAGAATATTGTTTGAGATAATTGAAATTGCAGTGAAAATAATTTTTAATATGAAGGAGGAAGACGACCGCGACTCACATCAGAGGAAGGCTGTGCCCCACACCACACTAGCGGCTTCCGTGCACAACAAAGGACGGTGAAGGTCAGGCTACCCCACACCACTCAGGCGAGCAAACACGTGACAACAATCAGTGCGGCATTACAAAGGACTTGTCAGAACTTTCCTGAATTCTCTTGGCAAGTTGAGAAAAAGGATCATTTTTGAGAAAGATCTGTATACGTCATCGCCGGCATAAAAACCTTAAGTGCGTGCGTGGAAAGAAGGTAGTGAAGCAGTTAATGAGTGTTGAGCGGTGGTATCATCATAGTTTTTTTTTTTTTTTTTTTTTTTTTTTTTTTTTTTTTGAGACCGAAAGAAAACCTAAAGACAGAAAACCGTGTGTTAAAATTATTAGAAGACGACATCTGTGAGTTATAATATCACGAACTGTTGACTGTGTGCATTTGTGCATTCAGTTAGAAGAAAATAAAGTAAAAAAAAAATACTTGGCTGGACTTTTGTTGTTTTGTTTTAGTAACAATACAACCTGCATCACAAAGCCTCCTTGACTATTTATTAATACCTCATTTATTTCGAGTTCACAAATGTATTTATCCGTTAGTTTTAAACATGTAAGGTATAACTTCTTAACATTCATAGTAATCATCTCTAAATTTTCTGCACTAAAGCACATAATTTTTAAACCCCACAAGCTTGATAAAATAGTACATTTTTTTAAAAAAGTTATAAGAAATAACCTGAAAAAGTCTGTAAATACTTAGAGCATGTAAAATATAATACAGTTTGTTCTTTCTGAATACTAAATTTTGCTGTGCCTTGATTTTGCTCATAAATACTTTTTTTCTGGAAAGCTATTCTTTTACGGAAAATGGAGCATCGCATTCCGAAGATGGTTTATGAGTGGTAAAATGCCAGGAGAGGCTACAGAAAGGAGAAGTTGAGTGCCGCACATTTTTATTAAACAGTGCAAATCTACAAAAGTAGTTAATCGCAAGAGAATTGTTTTATGATAGGTTGCTTTATTCGGTACAGAGTTATTCACAGAAATATTTTCAAACTGCTATAATTTTGCTGCTTAAATAATAATCAAGATAAAATAAGGTATTTAGTTTTATTTTTGTAGGGAACTGGGATAAAAACGAACAATGCTTTTTTAAGCTAAAAATCCTCATAATTTTATTTCTTCGCTTAAACAAATAATTCCTAGCAGCCTCAGTCTTAAATCTATGTATTTCTCAGCCTCTTACATATATGATGGTACTACAAGACTTTGTGAACCGTGTTTCTTTCTGACATCTTAATGTTAAGTTATATCATTCGTTCAAAGTTTATTTAATGTATGTCTATAATGTATCTATATCTATATCTATATACATAGTGTATTTAATTAGTGCCAACCAAGAATTTCAGTGATGATAATGGAACAAACTAAGAGGCAAAGTCATAGAAATACAGGGATAAGCTACCTAATACTCAATTCATTGTGCTTCATATCTGTTACTTTAAAACAAAACCAATTTTAGTACCCGATAGAAAACGAAAACCATAATAAGAGCTGCCCAGATATGGAAAAGAATGAGGTGTGAAACGTCAAAAATATAAAAATTAGAATGGCACTCAGAGCCATAGAGTCAAAATACTGCAGTTTCATTACCTTCATTTAGCAAATATGCTTTAGGAAAGAAAAATATACGTATATAAACTAAACCCCGGCACGACAGCCCACGAAGGGCCAAGGCCTACCGCCCAGCCGCTGCGTCCCCCACCTCTGCCCACTACAGGCATCATTGGTGAGGTGCAGTACTGGAGGGTGGGACGTGGTCAGCACCCCGAGCCCTCCCGGCCAGTTATGCGGTCTTCTAGACCTGGGGCTGCTACTTCTCCATCAAGTAGCTCTTCAATTGGTCCCCCCGGGACCTAACGAGGCTGAGTGCACTCCGTGCCAGACCTTCCAGAGGGGATAAAATCCCCATGCTGGTACCGGGGATCGAATCCGGGTCCTCCGCACCAGAGGCAAGTGCGCTACCAACTGCGCTACGAAGGCGGTCAAATATACGTATATACTTCAGAAAAAACTTATAAACGTTAAAATAAAGAGATGCTTGCGTTTGGAGCATGCAAAACATGTTAGTTGAATTGCCCTAAGTTTCAAGTAAGCAATTTATTACTGTTTAATAGTGATTATCTGTAAAACGTTTTTTATTATCGGATATCTACTTCGTGTATGTTGATAGCCGTGAAGTTCCGATAGTAGAAATTAATGAAGCACCAGTCTACTGTTTCTGATGCTTTGGTATAAAATAACAAAAACAGCGCCTTCAGTGTAGGCAGAAATCAGACGATAAGCTAGTGTGATTTAGTTCCTAAATGCACGAAATGAAACTTTTAATTTTCCACTTGCTTTTTGCTTTGTCACCTACCTATAGTAGCAAAGAAGTGCCATCTTCCAGCAAGGGTCAATGCAAAGATTTCGCCGAAAATACGTGTTTTAAGGTCCCATGAAATCAAAAGAAGCATTTTTATAATCACGTTCACGCGTATGTATGTGTACAGAAAAGTAGTATAAACGGCAAACTTGGTATTTAAGCTCAACATCGTTCTAGGGTGTGCACAGGTTTTCAAGAAAATCCCAAACTACCCGTTTCACGAAGAAATTTTCGATATGTTTTATTTTTTCAAAAAAGCGACGATTTTGATTAGCCGTATATTAAAGATATTTTCATGACGGAATGCGTATCTTGAATGTTTCTATGAACTGCCTCTGAAGTTATCTTTATTCTGAATGACTTCTGAATTGTTGGTAAACCGTTAAGAAATAGACAAAATGTCTACACAATATAAGTAGATAACATTAAAGGACTCCATTTAAGTCAAATGCATTATAGCATTCTTTCTTTCTGTTTTCTAAGCTCCTCCCCTTTTACACTTCCCTTTACATAGAATTTTTCTCAAAAATGGCTCAAACGAGTTTAGTTAAACTGTCATATATTCAAAACATTTGTACGATAAAACAATGTTTATCTTGAATTTTAGGTAATTTTCTGAAGTCCTCTTCAACTGAATTACCTTTGTATATTGGTAAAACTGTAAAAGATACACAATACCATACTACGCCAACAAAATATGTACTTATAACACGTTAAAATGCATAATTTATCTAAAATGTTTGTAACTTTGACCACTTCCGAAATAGTGTTTCTTATTGGGTTGTATTTTTAGTTACTTGCACTTTTTCAAGTGACAATTGCTATTTGTTTTTATTTTATTTATGTTTTGTTGTCATACAAATGATATGGAATTTCAAAGTCATTACGTAAAACTAGCACTTTAAACATCTGCTTATCGATTAATCGAATTTTATCTCGATTAACAAGGAGTACTTAAAAACGTAAGCTTTCTAAGAATAGTTTGTAGACGAATGAATTGAGAAAGTCATATGAGTGCAACCAATAATATATATTACTTTTGTTGAACAGTAAATTACTCTTTTCCTCTCCCTCTTTCTCTCTCTCTCTCTCTCTCTCTCTCTCTCTCTCTCTCTCTCTCTCACACACACAAAATTTCATTGTTGCTTCCAGTAACAAGGTATGAAAATTCTCTGTTTTTCCCTTTTATTTTAATCTAATCAAATTTAATGACCAAAGCAAGTAACAAATGGCTTCATATTTCTCCTTTAGATATGTTTCATTGTCCAGTTCTGAAAGCACAGAGTGTTAAGTTTTTAAGACTTTTTTCTTTTTTCGGCGCTGGCTCACAAACTTTTTTATAAATTTTACCAAGATGTTAATATTAGCTTCGTAATGAATGAATAAACTCTCAAACAATTTCTATATGCGCACATTGTATGTGTTTTAATTCTGTCAACATAAGTACCATATCTAAAGCATCACTGATGTATACATATATCGAAATACAGGACATTGAAGTACATATAAATGACCGTATAAAAAGGTAAGGAATTAACAATACGGATTGCTAATACCTCTGCCCAATGTGGTATGGTAATGCTAACGGTTCGTTATGTATAGTGGTATGCAATTATTATTGCATGGCCACAAGTACCAGTTTCGCCTGGGGCATGGGTGGGTTCCAATGCATTTGTCTGTTGTGCTAAATTTACATCGTATTGTTTAGTTTGTTATGTTGTCCTAGAAGCCAGCCATAACTTGTAGCAAGTATGGATCCCTTACTTCTGTGTTCAGAACTTCTACGCCCTTTTGGGCTTAAGTCCCAAACATTAACCGTTTATTTTCGACAAATTTTATGATTTTTTATTAAAAAGAAAATTATACCGAGATTAATACTGAACCTTTAGAGATATTTTTTGTCCAAATGAATGCATACAACTTCTTGTCAAAACTCTGTTGTAATTCATTAAAGCAAATGATCAAAATGTTTAGATACCTATCATGCAGAAACTTTTAAAACGGGCATAGAAACTCACTTGGCTGTAAGAACTGAATCTAAGCACAAAATTACAATCTGATTTTAAAAAATGAAGCATTCTTTAGAGCTAATTCAAAGGAAATCGCGCAAGTCAGAAATACGTTCCAAATGTCACTGGACAGTACAAGATTCAAATTATTAAAGGAGCTTTTGTGGTACAAAGCAGCGATAATTATTCACAGAAAAATTATGAATGCATTTTTGGTACTGATAATGGCCTTTTCTATTACGTATATACCGGCATTGGCGATGGACACTGATAACACTTGAAACGAAGTGAGGGCTATGAAAGCAAACTTGGGAGGCAACAATTTTGTACGAGATAAATGCAGTTCTTCATGCAACTAAATACGATAGCTACCTTTAACAAAATATTAATAAGTTATTTAAAATTTTTCTTGATGATGTTAAATCCTTTGAAAATATTAAATTGACTTTATGTTTGCATTCTTTCTTATTTATGAAAGATTCTGTACAAAAAGTGCATAACGTAGGTATATAAGAGATAGTTGTGACATTCTATATACGGGGTTGTCCACAGAGATGTTACCACTAAGATAGAATTGGCTTTTATTTAAGTAACATAATAACAGACTATGTACACATGTCAGTAGATCTTTTAGCATACTTGTGTTCTTTCACTGTTCTCCATAGCCAAAAATCACATGTCAAATCCGGTGTGCTGGCCCAGTCATAGGTCCACCTCTTTCAATCCAGAGTGTACCAAATTTTCATCATGTCGACAATCTCCATAAACGAAGAGAGTACAACAGAGGATTGTCCGTATTTCAAATGATGTAACTGTGCGGAAATTATTGATCTGGTAGAATACTTTTAGAAAAATATGGTTTATTCACTTTTCTGCGGAAATGTGTGAACAAGCTATGTCCTGTGTAGTGCAAAGACTATACATGCATTGGAAACAAACTAGCTAAGGTAGAAATAGTGCATTAGCTTCTTGTGGACTTGTATTATTATGTTATTCAAATAAAAGTCAGTCCCATCAAAGTAGTAAAATCTTTTTGAACATCCTGTACATATATACATACGTATACATGTAAAACGCCTAAGTGACATCAGTAAAACGGTGAGAGGAGTGAGTGGGTGAGTGAGTGAGTGAGTGAGTGAGTGAGTGAGTGAGTGAGTGAGTGAGTGAGTGAGTGAGTGAGTGAGTGAGTGAGTGAGTGAGTGAGTGAGTGAGTGAGTGAGTGAGTGAGTGAGTGGAGTTTAAAGGCCCGTCGACAGCTGAGTCATTTGAGCCCGAGTAAGGAGAAGAGGAAGTCTTGCTAGTGTACATAAAAAATCTGATGCGTTGCATTCATATGACTCTCTTGTCTTGTACTATTCTCACAAACTCTTACTCCTTTATCTTGTTCATGTTAGTTGAGATAAATACATGCAGGAATTATCTTACTGCTGATTTCCTTAGAGGTGCAAGGGGAATATGGGATTACAGTAGGCTTTGAGCGTTTTCTTTCCACGGCGAACAGATAAAACAATGAATAACGACCTTCCATTTGAGAAAAGTATAAGTATTGCAAAACTCGCACAAATAATAAGGAATATCTCCGAAATGGTTCACACCACAAAAAAGTGCATTTGAACGTAAGTTGTGTATTTTAGCGAGATCTACATTTTTTGTACAGTAAGATTAAGTTTACCTCTGACGGTTTCCCACTTGTCAAAGTCATCAATAGCAAATAGGACCACATGGGCTCTAGCCAGAAAACTCAAAATATACATTTAACTTTCCATAAAAAATCTTAAACATGTGACATTTTAATAAAAATTGTTGTAGCAATTTTTGAGGAAATAAACATTTTCGATAAATGTTCCATGTGCAGGATAGTTTAGGGTGAAGAAAGTTTCTTCAAAATATCCTTATAAGATATTAAACTTAAACAATGACTTTGTTTTAACCAGCTTTTCATTTTTGAGTTCACGCAGGCATAAACACACTCACGGACCTTTATGTAAACCTGCATGTTTTGATTCAGGAGGCATGAAAACATATACTTCCGGAGAAATCTCGAAATCGAAATTGTGGGTCGAATGTAACACTTCCATTTCTTACTATTCGCAGTAGAGAAAGTAAACATTAATATCAATTCTCTGGTAGTATTCATAGCTTCTAAATTTTCTATTTCTTACATGCATCTTCAATCTTGTTGTTAATTTTAAATAACATCCCTCTCGTGCCGTAGGCAGATGAAATGACGCATCAGGGCAATGGTTACTGAAACAAACGCATGATGTAACTGAATTCATGCAGAACACGAATGTCTGAGCGTGGGAGTAGCAAACGCACCGAGCTGTTTAGAAAACCGATACAGGAATACCACCCACCAGTTTTCACCCACGGCCACTTGTTCAAAGGGAATGCATATGTGATGCGTTTCCTTAAAGCGACGCTACACCCAAATCCCTAGAAAGCAATGTCAACAATCTTGTGAGAATTCAAGGATACTCTTCGCAGAACAGAGACCATAGGCGTAGGCGCAGAATACCACTATAAACAATAGTTTTCTCCTTTCACTCACCGCAGCCCGCTTATTGCATTATCAACGTTAAGTTAATTCGCTTGAAGGCAATGTACATTTGAAATAAAATCCTCTGTTTTTTCTGATTGGTTTAACTTTTTTACAATATACTTAAAACATAAGACATAATGCACACAAAGGTGTTACGAGTACTTCAAACCGTTGTTAAGATATTCACTGTTGTATTCCTAGGTACTCACTGTTAATATGCTAATGTAAAATGCTCATTGGACCAAAAACTTATTGGCTAAACATTTTCAGTATGCTTCAGCAATTACGGATTTAAAAGGTTTTGTGCCCTAGTTTTAAAATATGAAATACCTCAGCAAAAGTATTCAACGCTATTCTTTGTCTTATTCGTACAGGGCCAACTAAAATAATCAGTTGTGGCTTTAAATACTCGTATGTAATACTACAGAAAACAATCATGTAGCATAAAACTAAATTAGTGTAATAAAAATATAAAGAACAAAAACTGAAATCTTCTAACGTTTAATAGCAAACTCACAGCTAATACTAAGGTAAGTGAAGTGTTTGGTCTCTAAACATTTATTAAGATTTGTGCTGCTTCACTGTTATCAGCTTCAGTTGTATATTTTATTTATTAGCAAATTTAAGTAATGCATAATGACTAGTGCTAGGAAGTTCATTCATTTGCATGTTTTTTTGTAGGGGTTAAACATGTATGCTTTTACATTATGTGTACGAATTATGGAATTCTCAGTTATTTGGACGTGATTTTATGGTGCATATAACTGCATATTTTCTTGATTTTCATAAACGCATAATTCAATATTATAGTCGTTATATTGCATATTTTAACGATTTTTATGGGTTTTTATTATTTTTTTTACATCTGAGCAATATTTTTCATTTTGGTAGTGTTACATGATGCAACTCACGAATATTTCAATATTATAGTCCCTATATTGCATATTTAAATGATTTTTATGGTTTTTTAAAATTATGTTTTCCATCTGAATAAAATGTTTCAAATTGATAGTATTGCACATGGATGCAACTCGCGAGGTGGCGAGAACTAATGCTGAGGCATGTTGTCATGCAGTGAGTCCCCTGTTTCCATCCTTTCACTATATGTACACATGTGCGTAGAGAATAATCTGTGCGTTATCTGCGAGGTTTATGTTAACAAAGATAAAAGGCAGGTCAACTTTTTGAGTACCACGATTATAGCAACGCTTACCTCCCCACCAGTAGTTGTGCCGTGGTCTTCAAACGTAACTGTTGTGAACTGATTCCCACCAAATTAAATTAGGCGTATAAAATGTTAAAAAGCTCTTCAAGTGCCGAAAATAAAACCAACGTCGAATGCTAGATTAATTAGTTTACAGAAAGAGTTTTCGGGTGATTTAATATCTACAGATAATAGGGTACTGTTTTGTGGAGGTGTGAGAAAAATATAGGGAATGAGAAAAGATTTCAAATAGTTCAGCACATAAACACAGCAAAAACATAAGGAGAATTTAATCAGAAAACTCGCAAACAAATAACCTGTTCAAAAACAGCTAGTAGAGTATTTAGGAAGTAGCTTACTGAATTTTCCCATGATTTGTGCCAAGCATTTTTAGCCACTGATATTCCCTTGTTCAAAATTAATAATCCGACATAAAAAACTTTCTTGCCAGGTAAACTCGACAACATGTGCCTGAAAAAATACAGTGCGTAAGACTTGTGTAGGACACTGTTACAATAACGTATTGTCAAATATAGGAAATGAACTAGCGGATCAGTTTGTGTGGTTGTCTGTTGATGAAACCCCTAATTCTGAGCACCGTTCTACTGCTAATATAATCGTGGGTGCTTTAAATAATGAACAAAAGACTACACCTTATCTTCTTAATGTGTGCGAATTGTCGGTCACTGACAATGTAATTGTGACCCAGTTTGTGATGGACTCTTTGAAATTACTATGGCCATGTGGAATCAAATACGAACTGTTACTTTTGTTACTGATACTGGTCCTTATATGGTAAAATCAGGACTTAATTCATATAACTTGTTTGGCACATGCTCTTCATCGCATTTCTGAGACAATACGTGATTCATTCCCATTGGCGGATAGATTTGTGTCCACTACAAAGAGATATTTTGTTAAATTGCCTAAAAGAGTTAAGTTTTTTAGATCAACAGCACCTAATATCTGACTTCCTGCTGCACCAGTGTTAACTCGAAGGGGAACATTGGTCGATGCAGTTTTATATTATGCTGAGCACATAGAAATAGTCGAAGAGGTTGTTAATTCATTGGAGTCGAAAGATGCTTCATCAATAGAAACTGTGCAAAATATTCTGTCAGGCAGTGGGTTAAAAGAGGATCTTAGTTTCATATATGCCCATTTTTCTTTCTTAAAAACAGCCATAACGGCATTGGAAGCTGTAGGATCTCATTTGTATGAATCACTGTCTTGAAAAAACAATATGTGATCTAAGTTCCGTTCCTGTTAGCATAGGACAAAAGTGAAAGAGAAAGTGAATTATGTAATTTCAAAAAATTCTGGTTATAAACAGGTGTGCGATATTCGAGACGTCCTCGAAAGAACACCGTCTGTCACACCAAGAGACTTGACTCTCTCTGTGAAGCAGTTAACATCATTTAAATATGCCCCGATAACATCTTGTGACGTGGAGAGAAGTTATTCACGTTACAAAACTGTTTTGCGAGACAACAGACGATGTTTTACGGTTGAAAATTTGTGCAAAGTGTTGGTTGTGAACTGCAATTTAGCAGTTAATACTAGCAGCGGGACCACTTCTGCTTCAACCTCTAAGGGACAAGGTAACTTCATTTATTATTTATACTAACTCATCTTGTCTACTGCAAAGGGACATTAATTATTTTAATCAAATAGTGCATATTTCTTGGCATATTTTCAGGTTTTTAAGAGCATATTTGCATGCATATTTCAGTGTATTTTAGGGCATGAACTTCCGAACCCTAATAATGACAGTTCAATATAACATTACAATACTTAATGTGTTTCGTTCACATGACCTTCCCTACTCACTCTTCTTCAAACTCTTCTCCCTTCCACATCCAACCTTTCTTATCTTATCACAGCTGGTTCTGAAATGTGCATATCTGCCAAAAACTCAACATTTTCTCTTTTGCCTTTTGATGCCACTGTACTATTAAATTGTGATTATGCTAATTAATGTCAAATTTTTATTTATAATGACGCTAATTACATATAACTTTTTACCAATTACTTTAAACTGATTTAAACATTTTTAATTATCTTCAATTCAAAAATAATACACCTTTATCATCTTTATGTTCTTTTTATTATGACTTAATTATGGCACACGAGTATTTTTACTTTCTTTGCTATATTATAGCGGAGGTTTATGAGCTATAAGAATGATAATCTAAAACCAGTAATGAATTATTTTAAAAGCGTTAAGACAAGATTTTAGCTTATCTTCATTACGAGTGTTACTAAAAATTAATTTATTTGTTATGTCCACGACGGAAATAAATTGTTTTCAGAAGATAAATACAATCTGACCGAGCGACACGCATTCGGGAGGTACCGGGTTCGATCCCCGTCGACCCACCACTCTGACTTGCATTTTTCCGTGGTGTCCCCTTGTCACAAGGCGAAAGCTGGGATGGATTCTCTTCTCCATGGATTTCTTCCCCTTCATTTCTACTTTCCCTCCCTTGTCATCTTTCGGGTTTGGTTGGTAGCGCGGTATGTTCCGAGGGATGCAAACAGACGGCACAGATGCTTCCGCTCTGGAAATCCTTCCCTGGCCCTTCTTCTGGGCCACTACGGTCGCCTCGTCGCCCTCTCCCTGGGTGGGAGAAACACTTGGTTGTGCGCCAGGTGTAACTGATAGGGACTTCTGTGCGTCTCTGAACTTCGATGACTTCGTTCTCTGACCACCCTACGCTCTCACTACGACTCCTCCGTTCCCCCTGGGGGTGAGGTAGTAACCCGCAAGAGATCTATGTCGGGGTAGCGGTAGGTCGAGATGCCACACCGCCCCCTACTCCGTTCCTATACACATACAAGTGCAATCTGATACCATTTAAGGATTTTGTTCACAACGAAACGAATTATATTATAACAACGAAATAACCCAAGTTTACCATAATTGTAATGATGAACGTTTCCCCAGTATGCACATAAATAAAATCTGAATTCTTTTTCAAATTCTTCATTACAGGGAACCCAATCTAATAATAATGACCCTGGTTATTTTAAATGAGTTTTCAACGTTCCGAATCTGAATGCTATCAAAGACAAATGTAAAGTGCAAAGCATTGGTCACTAATTATTAAAACTCTTCGTTAAAGCATATGTAAATCTCAGAGGCTAAATGCATCCTTCAGTGAGACGTTCTGAAGAGTGGTTTACATAATTTCAAACATCCAACAATTTCTATACGTTTTCAAATAATTTCGCTTTCAACTTTTATAAAATGGAAACGTAAATAAGAAAGCAATAACGTACGAGATATAGAGTTTGATTTCGTCACGTTTTTCGTCAAACTAATATAATAAAATCGCTAATTTGTCATAAAATGCTTCAATGAGTCCTAACTGTTCAACTAAATTCACATATTTTAAAGACCTACCTTTCTTATCATTAGATATTTAGTTCAGTAATATCCAAGGCTCTTCTTAACCATTAAACAATTGGCAATTTTTTACTCTGCTTTCTATAGGTAAGTATTATTGGTCCACCTTTTCAAAATAACATTTATAATAACCCTTAAAAGGAAATAACACTTCAATACATATTTCTAACACAATAAAACTACTTTCATTCAAGCACTATATTCATGCAGGATTGTTAAGAACCACACTTAATAGCAACATAAATAGCACAATTATAACAAGTAGCTAATGCATGTAAAACAAATTACTAAATACCTAAAGACACCGAATAAATTCTTACAAATATTTTTAAGATTAAGTGTTTGGTGGAAACGGTATACTGTATTTTTAAATTAAAGATATGAAGTACCCGATATATCTAGGTAAAGAAACCAGTGAGGTAATGCTAATGTATAACACATATGTGCTGTATATTATGTTATATAAAACTTAATTGTGCAATTGGTGATATTCGGACATAAAGAACTACGTATAATTTAGGGAGAGAGTTCAGCGGCGACATTGCGGTTTTTACAGCCCAGTCTGAGTTATCGTGCCATACTTACAGCAAATTCTTTGTTCCTGTAAGTACAGCTTCCAAAGTATCTTTTAACTTACTAATGCTATAACTTTTAAGTGTTGGTGTCTTTATAGAGCCAAAATGACCCTCTCAACGGCAGATTTGAATGTGAAATCCAAGCATAGTATCACGAAGTTCATGACTGAACCAAATTGAGAAAAAGTAAGGAGCTAACATGACAGTTACCTTGGCATTCCGATCAACAAGCTCTGTGTCACAGAAAAAGACAATTTATTTCATTAAGCATACACTACTGACAATGACAGAACTTTTATGTACAGGTAAAGAATAATGCGGGGATGATCTGCTTCTTGGTCTCTAAAATACTGTTGTTTCTTTTATCTTGAGGTGTAATTTTGAATTTTGGAATTTTTGCTGGAGTTTTGCTGCATGTATTCAGTATCATGCCCTGCAACCAGCATTAATTGTTTATCACTGTGACACCGGCCGCGGCGGACAACACGGGATGGTAGGGGTCGAGCTACCTTACCCCACAGGTGGTGCGCGTATCAAAGGCACTCATGGTCAGGCTGCCTTGCGGTACTGTTGTGAGCACGTGGCAACAATCCGGGTGGCAGATCGAAAATGAATTTTCCGATTATTCGAGAAGCGTTCGGCAGCCAGCGTATTTGTAGAAGTTCAAGAAAGGTCCATATTACGTCATCCTCGCTATATAAGGAGGTGAGACAACGAAAGGAATGACTTAGTAGTTAAGTCACAGACATGAGTCGTCGGGATTCAGTAAGTTTTTTAGTGTGCGTGTGTGTTTAGTGATTGTATCGTCAATGTCAGCTATTTGAGAGACAGAGAGAGAATGTGAAGAAAGACAGAACAGAGTGAGTGAAGCTTACGAGAAGAAAACAGTCGTGAAAGACTGTAGACTATGTTAACGTCAGTAAAAGAGAAGGAAAATAAAGTGAGAGAAAAGTAACTGGACCGGATTTTTGTAGTTTTTGCTACAATGCCAACTATTCTGTTTTTATTATTTTTAATCTTGGACAGCACGTTAAGGTCCAGGTATCGTAACATAGTAATTTATGACATTTAGTTGACGACTACGTGGGACTCGAATCAAGGATTGTCGCTTTTCTGAGCTGAACTGCTCTTACGAGATACCCGGAAACGCATTAAACTTGAATTATATTGCCATACTGCCTATATTTTATATATATATATATATATATATATATATATATATATATATATATATGACGAGGCTCTGAGATTTCAAAATACGATCCAACTTTCCAAATTTAATCACAATGAAAGAATAACGTTTTGTGAGACGTACTCAGAAATTCTAATCCGCGGTTTCACTTTTTTCTTGTAGTATACATTTATTAAATTTCTTTTTCTTTAAGGCTCTTAAAAATATTGCGTTCTGAATTTATTCGGTGTTAGAATAGATGATAGGAAAAAAGGATTAAATACAAAGCAATGCATACAGCTACCCTGAAGCCATAACCACATGTTTTTGTTGCAAATCAGTGAAAATAAAACATAGTAACAGGATACAATCAAGATAGAAAATGTAGACTATAAGCCCAATATACGGACAGCAATTCTGTTCCTAATATGTATGAGCAAAGCTGTTAGTAGAAAATGCTGTCAATTCACAACAGGCATAGCACAAGGCGCAATAAATACGAAATGAATTAGTATGGTTATCATTATTGTTACTGGGCACATACTTCTTGTGCTATGTTTGTGAGGGGCAGTCCAGTTGAGAGCTGCCCTTGCCATCACGAACGCTGAAGTTTGTCGTGCCATCTAGCCCCGAGATAGCAGAACCTATAAACAAGATTTGCAAGCATCTTTCAAGTAATACTACAACCAACAAAATATGCTCTTGGGACTGGTAAACTGTGTTTCTGGGTAGAGAATGAAGACAGTCTTTGTAGAGATACTTATCTGTGCAAAAAGTAGAGATATGGAAGTGTTATGTAATTATGTCACACCACAATAGCCTAATCACTATACTGGTTCATCTATATATCGTGTCTCCGTAGACGAGACGAAGTTCGCTCTGTAACATGATCAGCGTTTTTGTGTAGGAGTAGTGGTAGGAGTTCCGTCAGCTTCGATAGCCGCTTATTCAATGTCTCCCAACAGAGTCTGTATAGAGTTTCAGTTGGAACAGTGAAGTGAGAGTAGTGATAAACAATTGCTTAATTATTCTATTCCACAACGACTGTTTATTTATGATTCTATCCATACTTTCTTGCGCTTCAAGGTTAGCTGAGGACTGTGACCATTGTCTGTGACAGCCACGGGGAAACTAAGGGGAGGAATAGATAAGAGTTCACACACTCCAATTTTTGCCAATCAGATTGAGTGTTGACTACTTGAGGAAGTCGACATGCTGTGTTTACCTGCGTCTAGGGACATGCAACACTAATGATGGCATGACACTGTACTGAACGTGCCTACATAATTCGAAACTTAACCTAAAATACTAGTTATATCAACTAAACGAAATGTTCACGCTCCCAAGGCATGTTGACTTTGTACACGCCAGATACTATAACCCACTCTGCCCACAGCTCACCAGAAAATGTAAAGGGAGTGAACGGGTGGCAAAGTCAACAGAGCGCGCACAGGCACATAGTCATCGTGCATGGTCCACACACTCTTAGACGAATTTAAGGATATCATTTTTCAAAACAATTTCATAAAAATATGCCTCAACATACTGGAAACGAAGGCAAGCAGTTCCAGCGCATTTAGTGAGCGCATGACTTTTGAAGTGCATTTCAATTTATTAGACAGGACTCTATGTAGCTAAACAGAGGGCGCTCGTATTAACAGAGAGGCGGGAAGTGAGAAGCGATCACTTGATCGGGACACCACCTCAGCTGCATAAAGACACGATATATGGATGATCCTATATTATAGATTAACCTCCTACTATACTAAGGGCAACTCCTTAACTGCTTTATCTTTCGCATTTTCTTATTCTAATTAGGCTTCTATAACATCAATTACTGATACGTTTACACTTTTTTAGTGAAAGCAAAATGTATAAGAGATACCTTAAGAAAGAAGAATTGTAAATTGCTGTAGTAGCCTGATTCAAGCTTATGGTAGTTAGATGTTGCAGAAACATTCTTAGTATCAGCACCATTCTTAAGCTTCGGAGAAATATAAGGATCACTTCAAGGAATATTTGGAAGTAACCGGCCGAAGTAAAAAATCTTTTGGCGGACGAGAGATTGCTGACGCCAGAGGCTAGACGACCTTCAACTTTAACAGCTCAGTCACTATCTTGGAGCCTGCAAGATGTTTCAGATGTGGTAATGTCATGATACTGCTAGAGACTTCAATTAAACGTTGGGTCGTACTCCACACATCCGCAGAAGCACCACATTTTTCAGAGCATCAGGTAGAGAGACGAATTGCCGTACATGGATAATGAGAGGCCAACTCCATTCTTTAACAAAATATACAATTTCGGATTTTCTGACGGCGTCTTCATGTACAAATTTGTCACAGATCGAACTGGTTGATGTCTGCTAGAAGATTTCTGTATATCGGACTGATATTGTGAAGCTAACTCGTGCACATCAGTATTGTGACTTTTTTTGGTGGGTGTGAAGTAAAGTAGACAGATGTAGTCTATGTAAAGAAACACTTTTATTTCCGTAAACAGTAACTTTTTACACTCGTTGCAACAGCAAGAAAGTCTTTTCCGATTCACTCACAGCACGGCTCCAAATTCGTCACAAAACTGTCCCTTCTCCGTCGGCACGACTCCTCAACGCTTCGCATACGTCTCTTCTTTCCGTCGGCACGACTACTCAACGCTTCACATACGTCTGTCCTTTCCGTCGGCACGATTACTCAACGCTTCACATACGTCTGTCCTCTCTTTTCTGTCGCACTTCACCGCTATTTATATCTCCAGGCACTATTCTGAAAAGTTCAGTTATTGCGGTGAAATACAAAGCAGAAGATTCCCGAAGTCTCTATCCTTTTCTCTCTTTCGGCAAGCGCCCCAACAATGCGGCCATTCTCTGTCTCTTTCCTTCGGCTCCTTTGCGGTAGTGCCGACAATAATGCGATGGGTGACACTGCTGTTGTCGGCAATTAGATGCGGCGGGCGCGGTGACAGTATAGATAAAGCGTTGCCAACCGATTGTGTAATTATGTAAATGGATAGAATTGTTTGAAGAGACCTTTAACTATTTTGAATCTGAACTAAATTATTACACAAGTACAAATGAAGTATTCAGGTAAGTGAAGCTAAAGGCTGATATATAAAGTATGATGTTCTAATATTCATTCAGTTATTATTCACCTTTATTTTGATACGGATTTATATGAATTTAAACATTTTTGAAAATTACAGGATTTATGAAAACTTAAAATGAATTTTGTAAACTTATAATAATGGGACTTTTGAGTTTGGTTTTGCTCAGTAGTTTTTGGTGTGCATAAACGGGTTTTCTTAATAACTCACAAATTAATATAAAATCAAATTTTCATTCGAGCAGTAAAACAAAACTGTGGATTTTAGGAAACCATTCTGAAGGGAGATATTTCTGAAATTCTGTCGAAATAGAACTGGAAAATCCACATCGCTCTAACTAACCACAAATTCCCGAGTGGTCTTAAGTTTTTATAATTCTTCATTTGCCTGAATAAGGAGTGTTTATGAATCTCATACTCCAAAATACAAATTGAATTTAAAGCCTATGTTGCTCTTTTTGCATCCATAACACGAAGAGTTTGTAATGATAAATAGGTTTACATCGGATGTTGAACTATCCCGATCCATTAAACATTTTATGATGAGACATTAATTGCCCCGGCGTTATAGTTTGGCCACCATTGATCTAGACCAGGCAGCTTCAACTCGGACAAAAAGGACAACGGGCAGGGTCAGAGCAGTGCTCAGTGGTAGCGCGCCAGCCTCTGGTGCGGAGGACCCGGGTTTGATCCCTGGTACTGGCATGGGATTTTTTCCCCGCTGAAAGGTCTGACATGGGGTGCACTCAGCCTTGTTAGGTCCCGGAGGGGCCAACTGAGGAGCTACTTGATGAAGAAGTAGCGACCCCAGGTCGTGTGGGCCACATAACTGCCCGGGAGGGTTCAGGGCGTTGACCACTTACCACCCTCCAGTACTGCAACCCACTCATGACGTCTGTAGTGGACAGAGCTGGGGACACAGCGGCCGCGCGGCAAGCCTTGGCCCTTCATGGGCGATTGCAATAGGGGAGGGGGGCAGGGTCAGCATTTTCTGTGCTAGGAAGCGAGCGAGGCGTCGTGTTACAAGTCGAATGCAGCAGTAGCGAACGCGTAGTGTGCGATTTCGGCTTGTAAATTACAGAAGTGGCAACGTCGCAAGGCGTTGCTGCTTTAATTATCCGCCTATCATCCCCAAATATAGATACTTTTCTCTCTGTTGCAGAACAACGGCATCTGTTTATACACACAGGTGGTGCAGCAAAATGATTAGGGTGCAGCAACTTTGTTCGAAGAATAAACAAAATTATAACGTACAACGACACTACACTCATTGCGGCGAGTACTGTGATTATTAAGAAGTGGAACATAATATGATGATAGAGAAGCTCAAAGACACCATAACTACTGAAAAATGAGTTTCTATTGGAATTTATTGGCCTCTAATATGGTCGGGAAATGAAGCAGTCCTTTCTTCACATAACAAGTTCGACTGAATTTTACTTAATTTTTTTTCTCACAATCAGTCAAATTTCCACAATTATACAGCCACGCTGCTCACATATTAAGCGTATTTGGATCTACTTACCTGTGTAAATGAAACCTGTAAACAGGTCACAGAATCCGACAACCTAAAATGTAACCTTTGGCTCTGTACAAGGCAATTGCTCCAAATACTGCGAAGACAATTAGAGGGGAAAGGGTAGAAAAAACTCGACGTCTGAGACACGATTGAATACAATTGTAAATGCTAATACCAGTATATACTCGTAAGTAAGAAGAGCAACAAAATTGGATGTTCATTTGCTCTATTAGACACCTAATAGAGTGCAATGTGGAATATTACTTCTATTTCACCTTATATACACAGTCAATACCGTCAATTAAAAGTTCACGCCTTCTGATATTGCAAATCGTGCAACCACCGCTGCCTTTCCTTCCACCTGTTTTGGCCTTCCATTCTGCCCACTTCCAGCTGTCCGAGCGTCAGGCTGAACAGTACGACGCCACAACGCATTGAGCTGAGTTTGAGGCTGCCTGACCTAAACCAGAATGCCACAACACACGCAACCAATATAATTCATCAACAATTATATCAACTGGGGATTTATAGCACATATCTCTTAGTTTCGCAGCATTTCAAAATGCTTGGATGTACGTGCGTTACTCTCTGCTCCAAACACAGCTCATAATTTTATTCGGGTTAAGGTTTTCCTCAAAGTTTATTTATATTTGCATATGAAGAATAAACAAAACTTTACTAGTTGAACCGCATAGTATCTCTAATTTTTGCACAAACTTTTTACTTTTTCTTCTTCAATGTTGTATTACCATGGGGTTTCAGATACCAGTCCCTCTGTATATAGAGCACAAATTATAAATGGCGAATGATATAAATAAGCTTCTAAAACTGTTGTCACAATTTGTTAAGGTTACATATAAACTGTTTTGCCAGTTTTGTTTCGCAAAAGTTTGCTTTTATTGCCACGTCTGTCTATCCTATCTATCTCTCTAATTTACACAATTCAATCTTTGAAAATAAAAACCAAGACCAAATACCAGATAAAGTAATTATTAATTTTCTGAGGAGCGATTTAAATAAAGGAAAAATTAGGTGGACGATTTTGAGACACATAAATCTTTTAAAACATGTGCCTCAGTATTCCGGTAGTTAATAGCTTAATCCAGCATTAAAATTGCCATTTGCTACACAACGACCTGCAGTTGTTCTTAAATAATAATTCCTATAAAATATAGTTTGAAACTAGTTTGAAATATATATCGAATGTGATGGAATGGGACGAAAGTTTAATATAAAGCAATTACAAATAATGTGTTACCATCAAAATAAAAATAGTTTAATATTCTGTCAAATACAGGTATGTTTTAGTTTTATGCTTTATTTGATTAGGAGGAAACAGTCAGTGCTATGAATAAAGTTTAAATTGATCTAACCGCATCTATTGCCTACTGACAAGTGATGGAAAAAGCTAAGTTGTTGAAAAAAGGGTTAGCACTCTAAAAGAGAGGGACTGTTCAATGTCAACTGAAACTGTCACGTTCAAACGCTGGCAAAACTGTTTACAGTCTATTTACAGTCACTGGTATTTCAAGTGTGTTCACCTGTCCAGGTACGATTTCTCCCTTTTATCTTGTTGGTGTAAAAATCTAGAACCTCTTACGCAATTTGTGTCATCAATTAAAAGGTAACTGTAAAATACAAATCTTCAAATGATGCTGATAGCTTTCGAAGTACTTACAGGTTGCTGACGAACACCGAATAACAATGTGAACATTACTTAAGAAGCTTTTGCTCATTATTTATAGTTTTCATTCTTTTAGTATTTTCATTCTAAAGTGCTCTAAACTAAAAACTGCAACCCTGGAAGCTTCGAGGAAGTTATTTATGGTATCGGCAATCACTATAAGAGGGAACTAAAGCAGATCGTCCATAAGGTCATCCGTAAAGTTTGGCGAAGGGCAGAGCAGATTTTCTAACATCGGTCTGACCATTAGCAAATTACTCGTGGCCCTTTATGGGTGTACCCTTTACATTGTCACGAATTATTTTTGCAGTGTTCATAGCGGCAAATATGTGTAGTTCTACGAGAAAGTGGGAACTGGTTGCAGTGGTGGAAAGGAGGAAAACGCACGTACGAAAAAATAATATCACAGTACACACTAACCCGGTTTAAGAGAATTCTTTAAGTTAACAGCTAATATCTCAAGATAAAGCATATCGTTAGTAAGCTAATTTAGAGACGCTTAAGTAACTTTCCACAAGTATAATGTCCAATTTTGAATGTCTTCTGAATGCTTTTGGATGCTCTCATGAACACTGATTTTCTGTAGGAGTCGCTGCTACCAAACACATTTTTTAATGTATGCAAACTGACCCAGTTTATGTTTGACTTCCGAGAGTTAAAAATTACATGGGGCATTCATAATTTTGAAAGTAATTTTGGTAGTGATTTCAATACAAAATAGAGCAGTGATATTGCTTATGAAATAATAATTATTATACAATATCCTCATCAGTACATTGTACCCTTAGACTATTCTGATGCTTCAGTAAATCTGTTTATAGGATTAAGAAGAATATATGTAATAACTCATAAAATGAAAGCGTGTACCCCATTATGATTTGTGCCACCTTGTGTTGTGAAAGTGCATTACCATAACCATGTTAAAAATAGAACAAATAGGAAAAAAAGAGTAAATTATCATTTTGGCTTTCACAAGGAAGAATGGAGCTTCAAAGCATTGTTCACCAAAAGAAGAAATTGTGTGACAAACACAAAGCAAGCACAAAGCGTGTGTAAAGACATATATACGCGTACACACACAAACACCAACACTGCAGCAGTTTATCATGCAAAGGGTGATAAACAGAAATAATACATAAATAAATTAATTAATCAATTAATAATATAGTACTAATAATAATAGACATTGCTACTGAGAAGTTTAACAAAATAGACGCAAGTTATTTGTTGCCTAAAATCGTTCTTTAAATATTTAAAGAAGTGTTACTGGTCCCTTCAAAGAATTTAAACTACCGCTGCACAACAGCTCTTCAGGCTTTTGACGAGTCTATATTCAAATGTAATTTAATAAACTTAATTTTTAGCATTTAACATTTTCCGGCAGCTAAACGAACCCTGTCCTACATTTTCTAAATGAGTAAGGTACTAACAAATTTAGTTTTGATAAGAAATAAATGTTTAACACTAAATATACAGTGCGTTTCCGAAGTCCCGCATATTTTCTACTACAACTAAACGATAATGTTTTTTTTTCAAGAAAGTCAGTTTTTCACAGAAACAGATCAATCCTAATATCATTCCTCTGGAAGTTGTGATGTCATCAGAAAGCTTCCTCAACGACACGCTACAATTTTTGTGTACGTCTCAATGTTTTTATAATAATTGAGTATGATTGTGGAAGCTATCGGATTGTTTTATAAAACAAACGTTGGCGTAGTAACCAAATAAAACGTTGAATTCCCTGTGTTATTCATGCGGTCATTTGCACAAATTAATACCACGATATTTTAAGTGGAAGTAAGATATTTGAAAACTGTTCTGGGTCTTTCAGTTTGCCAGATCGTAAATGGTGATATTTTGAACATTTAATTAATTGAACCCGTGCATTTATAACTTTTTCTTATGTTAGGGTTGTTATAGTTAGGTAACCTTTAAAAATAAAGATTCTCTTTCAACTATTTACTTGGTTATCACGCAGTCTTTGTTGTATTAAACAATGAATAGCTTGGACAACATTAAAATGTTTGAGATGCCACACAAAAATATATAAGTCGGTATTCAAAAATCTTTCTAATTAGTGTAAACTTCTACAACAATGATATTAAGAGTGGTTGGTTTTGTAAAAAGTGTATTTAAAAATAATTGTTGGCGTGTCCGAGCTTTTTTTGAAAAAACAGATTGTAGTAATATATAAATGCAGACTTTTTGTACTAAGCCACTACAAAATATGTACTTTCTCTTCTCATCAGTAATGGGACTGATTAATTTCATAACAATTTCAAGGTCGTTCAACTTCAATAGAATTAACAGAGCTAATTTTAAAAATTCGGCAACGCTCTGAAACTTTAGTGAAAGTAGTTGGAAAATCCAGTAGCAATGTCAGTTAAAACCAAAGAATTTAAAAACATTATTATTGGACACACATAAAACAAAAATAGCTCTCTCACAATGTTGTAATGAAAGCAATTATGTCCAGACAGTACATTTCAGCTCACTCTCCAAGCCTTGATTTTCCACTTGGTGATCTGCAAGTAAAAGACCATGATTCTAACCGCATTTTTCCCAAGCTGGGAGGTCCGAATCAGAGCATAACTGTCTCTATGGCATTCTGAGGGTAAGGATTTATTCTTTATTTTAGAGTCCGAAAACCTATTTTGCTCAACAAATTTTTAATTTATGCTAAATAATTATGAAATCCTTTTGGGTGTTACGAATGGAATAGCTTATAATTATACTTAAATTACCTGTTCCCAGTTTCATTAAGGATACAAATAAGTAAAGAAAGATCATGAATCATGAATCTCATGAATCGAGCAGTGTGTCAGTGAACGCTAGACAGCTGTGTGTGGTACTGTCGTGAAAGATACGTAGCGTCGAAGTGAGGAGGTCTTAATCAGTGTTGAGTGGTTGTATCGTCAGAGTTAGTGTAGGAGAGACAGAGAAAGTGAAGAAAAACAGTGAAAGGACTGGGTCAAGATTACAAGAAGAAAACAGTTGTGTGTTGTAATATCACGAAGGAATGTAGACTGTGTTAACGTAGAAGAGAACTGTGTTTTTATGCAAAAGGTTAAAAGAAAAATTAAGTGTTAAAAATGTAGTTGGATTGGATTTTGTCATCTTGTCGCATTGTTGTCAGAAGCGGAATTCGTCGAATTATGAAATTGTTACAGTGTTTTATAAGCAGCTTCGCCACGATTTTTCTTGGTATAGGTAATTCAAAACATGACTTTTAAACACAAAAACAAATGCAATTGGAATACAAAGTTGATTCTGCATGACAAAAAATGAAACTATTGTGCTTTATTACAGCTTTCAGGTACACTCATGCAAAATGAACAAAAAGCAATTCTTTATTACTATTATTATTCCTTCCCCCCCCCCCCCCTCCCTTTTGGTCAGCGCCGTGTTTTAACTTATACCAGTTACGAAATTCAGGCGTTTCATTTGTTTATTTTTCATGCAAAATTGCTCTTATTCGAGCTCAATGTTTCGGAAAAGAGTTAAAAGTGGCAACAAAATGATAGAAATTGGACCTAATTGCTTTCATTACAACTTTAGTACCACAAATAACTATATAAACAAAGTACACGACATCTTTTAGATGCAAAATTGGACACCTTACCTTGTGTACTGGCCACTGTGGAAGGAGAGTACGCGTAAGAAATCCTGTAAATCATCAACAGAATTAATTTAAGAAACAACAAGGTAGAGTGCAGTATGAAATATTTGAAGATCACTTCATTATTGGGTAGGTTCCTGTAGTTTGTTCACAATATACAGAGCATGATTAAAATAATGGTCAATATTTTCCAAAATCGACAATATGCAGCAAAATAATAACAAACATTTAAAACTATGGACGTTTAGGTAATGCATTCCGCGGTATAATCACTTGTTCACAGGAAATCTGATTGTATTTCGATTCCCTCTACCGTTCCTCTCATTTGAGCCGTCTTTTTGAAGTTACTACAGGTTTCGTTACGTGGATTGACATTCACGGACTCGAGGAAACAAGGCAATTACGTCCCCTTTGACAACACTATTCCAGTCTCGTTCATTGTCAGGCGTATTGGCAAGGCATCAGAACAGGCATGATCAAAATCGGCTCAAAAGAGTCACTCCATAAAACGTGTTCTTACCTCACTCCGCCAGCCATCCTTCCCCTTCTCTGCTGTTCAGTTTCCACACGGCTCATTCAGTCTGTTTCATGAAGAGTGGCAGAGAGAATTTGTTGTAAGTTACAAAAACAAGAATGTTCGCTGCTTATTATGTTAGTATACGGATTTCAATTTGCAAACATAAAGCGTTACAATATCAAACGCCAACGATCAGAGCATAAATCAAACTTTGGTGATCTTAGAGGTATTTATTTATAATTTTATTAGGTACTTTCTGAATGTTCATATTTATAAATCTATAAAAAAGACGATATGACTCCACTTTTAGGAGCTAAGTTTCTTACTAAATTATTTAATATAAGCTATTGTATTTCGTGTTTCGAAGTTTGAACATAATATTGAGTTTAAAACAATTTAGAATGTTAATCATAAGGCAGTGTGAGAATATTACGTGTATGAGATAAAGGAAGGTTATAAACTTAAGGATTATGTAACTCACCTAACCACAGTAGGTGACTGTAATAATTATTGTATGCAACATATGTCTAACATAAACAAAATAGTAAATAATAGCGTAGAAATTATTACGAACGAAGCCACCACTGCGGTTGCTGTATCAAAACAACCTTCGTCTCTCGGCAAGAGTGGAGGGTGAGTAAGGCAAGTTCAGTCGCTACCACTCCTCTCGTGCCCGTGCCTGCATTTAAAACATATTCCCGAGCATGTATCGAAATTGTTTGTGTTTGAGGAATACGGGTCTGCAATAGAGCAGCCCAGATTTTGGCACCTAGCCGACCAATCCACCAAAAGTATAGTGAATGCACATTGCCGACAAAATGGATCGATATATCATGCATTGCAAATAAGGATGGCACTTCTTCAGCATTAAACAATTATATATAATACAATGCAGAACTTCAGGACAATCTTCATATCTGAATATAATCTGAGCTTACAAAATTGAGCTGTGAACAAGTGATCTTATCTCTGGATGCACGTGCTACATCAGGCCTGGGAACAATTCTCACAAGGTGTCAACTCATTCGCCTAGTTCTCCTTCCTTCCGTTGTGCAAAACCGATATGGAAAACCGTGTTGATGTATGTGTGCTAGTGGCTACTGAAGGTAAGGAAGGGAAGAACTACTCTGTTCACACCTTCGGAGTACTCTTCTCCAGGTTTGTGTTATATGAATAATGTTTGCCTCACATTTATTTCTTACACAGATAAAAACTACAGCTTCTTAAACACGACATACTTTTATTAATACACTATATAGATGTACAATTTTGACAGTCTCTATAAGAATACATCCTGGATTAGAATATAGATTGACAAGTTTGTTGTCATTGGTACAAGCAGCATAATATCAGAATACACACTGCAGAAAGATATCAACAATATATACCTTAAGCTTATCTACATCTTCCCAAATGACCTAGTTGTCGACGGGCCCCTAAACTCCATCCATCCTTATCTACATCTAATCGTTCCAATGTTACGTGACATGTACAAAGCTGCTATAAATAATATTCGGTAAACTTATTTTTCGGTTTACATCTTGTAAATCAAGAAAAGACATAAGTTTGCACTATAGATTGATTCATTCGTTGCAGCTAAAAGGCTGCTACAATAGCATAAAGTGAGTCAGGTTTTTTAAAAGCCGGATATCTATGTGAACATGTCGAAAAACAAAAGCGTCCGGCATAAACTGTTTTTTAATGACATGTGCATTTTCTATGTGGTAAGGCATTGTCCATCTACGATTTATCAGTTATATAAACCTCAGTCAGAATGAAAAGGTCTTCACAGTCTATTTTCTTAACAGTCAAGATACACATTTTAATTGTCATGCAAATATCTTTAATGTAGAAAATTTTAATCATAATCGTTACAGCAATTATTCTTATACAATTTCAAAAAGTAAACGGTAGTTCAGGGTGTGGGGATTTTTTGAACATCTTGATTTGGAAGGCTTTTTTGTAATTACCCGTGTAACGAGTAAATCATACAATAAAAACAAAAGCAGAGTTCTATAAATATACAATTTATTTCAAATAATTTCTTCTGTGACTTCAGCCACATTCAAAATATGGGTTATTATTTTTATGAGTTTTCCAACATTTTTCATTTTAAAAGTGCTATCACTATACATGCAACTAGCTAGCATATCCGACATTGCAAGATATTCTTAACGATGCTGTCAAATGCTAGGATTATAACTACCCTAGTGGTATACCGGAATTTCATCTCTTAGGAGTTATTTTGCACGCTTAAAATCAATCACTTTGGGCCGGAGAGTACCCGTGACCTCGGGGTCAGTAGCTCAGCACCTAATCAACTGAGCCACCCACACCAACTTTAAAGTAAAAGGAGTCACGTTGCACACTAGGACTTATATAGAATCATTGTTATTACAACCCCTACCCCCCAGGAGGAACAGTTCAAGTGAAGAAACCACACAAGGCTACAGAACTTAGACAAACAGGCCACAGAGACGCGCGGAAGTCCCTAACAGTTCCAGACACTGCTGGAAGAGGGGAAGATTAATAAACCATTGACCATTTTGTCATCTAATATCCACAGAGAGTACTGTTCCTTTCAAGCATTAGTCCTTGCGGTTGGTAAGTATATGTAAGTTTTGGAAATCTATTTTCTTTAATTCTGTTTAAGCGTTGTTTCCAGTTTATTCTGTATTATATTGATTTCATTTAATTCTTCTATTTTTAATTGCTGTCATTGCGTTGTTCTATATCTAATCTAGTATAGCCGACAATGCATCTTTTGTGTTGTGCTGTCATGTTCATCTTTCTGAACCATGTTATGATTGGGATAACCACTTTTACAGTTTTATTGTTGAATCTTTTCTTGCTGTATACTTTAAAGCCCTTTTTATTGTACCTTTATGTGACTATTTAATTTTTTGTTGATATCTGTTTCTAATCGGTATGTTATTTCACACCCGAAGAAGTGAAACTTACGAAAACCCCAAGGTAAAAGTATGAATTGAACCCTGAACTACAGGAATTCGAGCATCACACGTTAGCGTGAAACCATCTTGCTCGATTACGTTAGCAGTATATGATAGCTAAGCAGGATCAGTAGAAAGCCCTTCGAACCTAGCTCAAAATATAATCTACCTTTGATACTAGTCAGAGATTTACTACTCCAATTACCATGCTGTGGAATTATTCATACTTCAGAGGTAATGTAAACATAACTTCTGCTGCAGGTATAATCATTTACGGGGTAGTGGATCGCATGTTTGGGACTGAAAGTGCTTCTGTATATGACCTTTGGTAAACAGGCCATTTCCATTCACCTCAATGAAATAAATCACTTTGGCTACGTGAATCTGGGTCATAAACTTTCGTAATGCTAGATCTGATCTTTACGGTATCATAAACTGGACTAAATAGAAACACGCTTGTAATTATAAAACCTAGGCATTATGCAGCGGTCAACGTGGGCTTATTAACGACGTTGTGTCACACACTGCACTAATTACACTATCCGTTAATAATCTTGTACTTTTCGAAAAGTAAACAACCCTATAAAAGGGGAGAGGGAGAGAGAAAGAAAACAGGAGGACAGCTTGAAGTTGAACACTAAGAGATAAAGAAAAATACGGAAGCCAATAATTTGGTTATGGAGAACAATTAAGGCTACTTCGCCTACCTACCGGAAAACAGGGATGAGGTGCAATAACCACAAGAAGCTACAGGCCACAGAGACGCGCAGAAGTGCCTAACAGTTCCAAGTCCAACACCTGTCCCGCTGTTGCCTCGATACGACAAGAAATCGCCCATCAAGCTGTCTTCTAGTCTACGAGAAGTAACCTTTCCTTTGAGAAAATATCTGCGTTGTCTGTCCGACACCGCCATACCCCATGAAACCTAGAAGCATGACTGAAAAGTAAGAAAACGGAATGAAAGGGAAACAATATAAAGGAAATCGTGGTAGGTAAGAAACCATTTCTTCATACGCCTACCGAACATGGAATACTACTAAAAACTCAAGGTTAAACTGGGCGGTCGACGGGAATTGAACATGGGGTCTCCCAAATGTGAACCTCACCGAGTCATTTCGACGGTATTTGGTGGTATTATTTGAGTGGGAAAGAGAATTTTGTTGTTTCAGTGTCTGTAATTCTTGAGACATAAAGCCTAGGCTGTTAAAAACAAACAAATCCCACTGGAATACTTAGAATATATAGGTGATCCAGATACAGCTTTCCTTCAGATAAATAATATGAGTCTTTGACTTTTACCATCATCAATTAGAAGTACAATAAAAAGAGGAGCAGGAACAGGCTGAACTGTTTATCCTGCTCTTTGGACCTCTTCCGATTAACACTCAAACAGTAGTTAACGTAATCGAAGATGAGGCACATTATAATTATGTCTACACAGGAAATGTTAAGCGCAAGTTTACCCCAGGATGTGTCGCTAGAGATTATCTTATTTTTAGAATGATCTGTTACTGTTTTAGAGGTCTTTTGGGAGCGTGGGATTGACTTGTTGCTCCCAATATGCTTTCTTTCAGCTGCCTTTGGAGATTATCTGAGGTGATTTCAGCCACTCGCCTCAGCCTGACATAACAGCACACAAAAAATGTGTTTCATTCGCATGTATTTCTCTATTCACTCTTACTGGGACTATTTTTAAAAGCTTACCTTTCTAGCTAGCCATTTGAAGTCCATTAAACTTTTAATTCACATTTACACATTTCGATGTATGAGGGCAACATTGAAGAAATTTAGAAAGCCAAAAGTATTACTATTAAAAATTTAAGTTTCAAAATATTCTCCCTTAACATCAATACATTTTTACATCAGATGCAGCTAATCCTTAAAGCAATGCTGACATTCTTCCCGAGGCACACAAACCATGTTTTATAACTTTCCTCTTTAATAAATTTTATCTTTATCGTTTGGAAACAAAAAGTAATCAGGTTGTTAGGTCAGGACTCTATGGTGGAGGATCTCCTTGGAGCTCATTCAAGATATCCAGATGCTCAGCTGTTGGTTTTGCTGCACGCGGTTATGTGAAATTCATAAGATCTCCGTGGATCTTCAAGAATTGTTCGAACAGCGGCAATATTTTCATAAATAATAGCAGTTTTTGAGCGGCTTTAATGAAATTCATCACTAATGAAAACTGATCTCTTTTCAATTTGCTGCAGCAATTATAAATTGTCTTAGACAGGTATTCTTGTGAAAATGCATTTTAAGTCGAGCTTCACATTGTTTCGGCATTAATGATTTAAAATCATAAAACATCATTTCATAGCCCAAAAATATTCTCCAGTCAAATTATTTTTGGTGAACCCAACATATTTAAATGATAAGTAACTATTAGAATAATTCGAACAAACTGTATGACACTCAACCCCAAAAGCATTGGAAAGTAGCTGTCAGATATAGGTAAACTTAATTTGGTTTTAAAACATGGCATTTTTTAAATTTCCAGCCCTCATACAATATAGTAGGTAAAACCTTTAGTCAAAATTTTAAATAACACATCACTGTGACACTTTCGAACCTTTTTATATGGTCAGAGAAGCATCAACGACTACCATTTGAGAAAGGTATAATAATTGGAAAATTCAAACCAATAACAAGCAATATCTCGGAAGTGGTTAACTCTACAAAAAGAAAGTACACTTGACAGAAATAACAGCATGTTTTATGAAATAGGATTTTGTCTATCTCTTACCTCTTACCAGTTACATACAAAAGAAATTCTGAATGAACAGGCCTTCATTAAATAGTCATGAAAATATATTACGCTTATGATATTATCATAAAAATTGTTACACATTTTCCAGGTAAAGTGGTGTGAAAAAAAAAGTCAAGTATTCAGTGTTTCATTTTTTTGGAAAATCTAGAGCTTAAATACCAGGTTCGTTATTTAACCAAACATACACATATACCTACACACACTTAAGAGTAGGTAATCATCTGTAAATTTCAACACATAGAGGAGTTTACATACCTCGGTGAAAGATCATTCAATATTTAATTGTTGCCTAAGTAAAGTAGGGCTAAAAGCCAAATATTTAAAAAGTCTATACTTTTTTTTTATAAAAAGGACATGTAAGAACTACATTCCCCATTACATTTTTATTATTCTTTTTACTTTCGTATAGTAAAATGTTATATCCATATTGCACCAAACTTTCCCAGTGATAAAATTCTTAGAAATTTCACATTAGCTACAAATCAAAATTTGACCTCAAGTGTAAGAAAAACAGTCTAACACTATGAAAATACCTATTTATCCGTAGAGTGCTGCAAAACCTTTGAGGATAAGCAGTTTGTTTACCTGGTCACGTCGTGACCTGATTCCCGAAAAATAGCTTCCACTTCAAAGTACCTATGTAAAATCAAGCAATATGATCGGGCGAGAAACGAATGCGAGTGTTTAGAGTGCGACACATAATGCAATGTGATGTGAGAAAATACATCTATAATTGGCTCAAATAAGTGACAATCAATACTGTTATAAGTGTATACTGAAAATGGAGAACGTGTGCACACGTTCTTCAGCCCTGAGACCCGTACCGTCACTCTTTGACACTGAGCTTTTGTGAGCGTCCAACTCTCACTCCCGTAAATCAATGCTGGGACCACCGTAATTTTATAACATTTTAGTTTAGTCTGTTTGGTTCTTTAAACTTCTTTTAATTGTGCCGCATAAATACCCTAATTTCTGAAACTTCTTAAGAAAATGTTCATCTTTCATATAGGAAACATTACAACCATGATAATAAAACATTGAAATTTGTTCTAGTATTTATTATTTATAGTTATTTTTCCCTTAAGTGTTCTTTGCCTTGAAATTACATGACCTTTGTTTTCTCAGTTGATATCTTGATATTCTAGCTTCTTGCAATATCATTTGGGTAAAATATAGCTCTTTGTAAATAGTCTGCAAAGGATGTTACGATTATATGATGGTCTGCGAAAAGGTATACTGGAGAAATTGTTCTTAAACAGTTCAAACTAACATTTCTTCAATTCCTTAAGGCCAATGCCTAGCTAAATTGAAACTACAGCTCATTAACGATTTTCCAATTGCAGTTGAACTAGGGCTTTGGCGGGACTCAGCGATACGCCAAGAGTGACGGTTCCTAGAACAGACCAAAGAGGGTTCTGAGAAGCACTGAATGTGGCCTGAATCACCAGTTCCATTTACTACGGTTTATTACCGCAGTCAAATCCTTTACACTCAAAGTACATAAAGAAACCTGGAGATCCATCGATCTTAAGGTTAGCGGAGGTGCAGTTTATTGTTTATACAAAATAAAACAATTATTATTACTAGTCATATTACTGACAAGATACTGCCATTGAAATTAAATCCTCACAAAATGAGAATTATTGCTAATTCCATCAAAGGAACCTGCTTTTGTGTTTTACAAGACTACAAAAAGCTCTTAAAACTATCGGGTATGCCTCTTTGCGGGCTCTCAGAAATCACTGAAGGAATTAGGTTCGCATACAGCTGCATCTAGAAGATAAACAAAGCATGCCAAATGCTAAAGCAATAAGATTCTTCTATGATCTGCTCCTGACTGTACCAATAACACAGCCTATTGTTGGTGTAGCTTTTAGTCTATTAAAATGTACTATTCATACAGCCCCGAAAGAATGGTTGGAAGCTAATGGCTGAAAGCCATTTCTTTCATCAATAAACCCTACGAGTATTCTAATACTATTCAGTCCTTGAAATTTTGAACTTAGCACATGTCTCTTAAATGGAGAGAATATTGAAGTCCTAGTTCACTGATCTTCAAAACAAACTAGGAACTAGAACTATCTTTGTAAGCGAGAGTTCAACACTGGAGAACAGGAATTACAGCACTATGTCGTGAATGAAGACTTTCAAAAGACAAATGCGCAACACCAACACCAGAAGAAACAGTACAATCATTCTCAAAGCTGGTTTTAGAAAGTAAGCTTTGGAGAGGTAGCCTGAAACATAGCACGGATTTTAAGCTTGCAGTTGGAGAGAAAGTAAAATTACTTCAAATCTGTATTGAAGAAAAACTTAAAAGTAAACCTACCGTTTCAGGAGACGATGAAACATCCAACCAAGGTGAGGATCTTTCTCTGACATCAGAAGAGTCACTAGATATGAACGTTCACAGAAGACACATTCGCCAACGATGAATTTGATCGAACAACCTGAGAACATTGCAATTATAAATTTCGTACTCTTTCAATTCGCAAGCAAGAGAAACATGAGTTATTACATGGGATTAGCTGTGGGTGTTATCCACAATGATGATGACTATGAAATTAATATTTGAAGATTGGAGAAATGGAAATATATTCACATACACTGAAGCTCAGGATACAGGCGTTGTTACGGGTCGACATACGAAATTGCAAAACAGGATAAATGCTGGTGAAATAGAAAACCAAAACCTACATATGCGGTTAGTTTACAGTGTTAATGTTTCGAGTTATCGAATATCCACAATATGTCGTAGAGTAGCAGACTCACAGGTCAAAAAATATCACAAACACACACAAACACACACACACATCACTTATACACGATGTTAGGGGATAAGTGCCTATACAGAGTGGAAGGGAAACCATTACATTAATTTAAACCAGTGATAGATGTTGGTATTTGGAACACAGTTTGTATCTTACGGTTGTCTCTGATCCTTTCCTACGGAGATATTTTAGTTCTTTCGAAAACAAGAGACAGACAAGCTGGCAATACTGTAGGTTGTATGGGTATCACTTTTACTAGGTCAATACATAAACAAACATCGCAGCGTGGTGTCCCGTGAAAGTAAACAAATACCATGCCTTGTCCTTCCGCGTTTACTGTGCGAGTGTATGCCTATCAGAATACCAGTTGCACTTGTCATCCCCCAAAATATTATAACGCCCTGCGCCGTGTTTACCAGCGACCGATACGTTTACAACCAGAAACCGGTTCAGATCCCTGACCAACCTCAACGTAACGTTGCCGAGTTACTTCACGTCTGGAAAGGCTGCTCGAGATATTACTGTAATTCTTTTAAGTGGTTAATTATTCCGAAACCTGTGTGATGTCCCATAATTACTACCGAAACTATGTCAGAAATACGTTACTCTACGAATTTTACAAGTGACAAGCTATTGTCTTCGAACATTCCTGTGGAATTACGCATCCAATTTGGAACAAAAATCATTTATTTTTTCGCAATCGGCTGATAAGGGAACAAAATGCCATTATAGTTATTTGTATGTAATGCTTGTAATTAGAAACAATGTAATAAGTTCCCTTCCATCCAGTATTTGTATTGGAAAGTTAGAACTATGTAATGAACAACATTACACTAACATTTTGTACATTTGTAATTAATAAGAGTAGTATGTTTTCAGGTTGATTAGTAGCTCCAAGTACGCCTGACACACACTCACACAAGTCATGCGTCTTTATTTTCATCCAGAACACAGGACAGGTTGTTGCAAGAGATAGAGCAGAGGGATCAGGCCTCGGTATAAAGAAAGTCGGGGCCATTCTCATGAAACTAATAACAAATGAAGAAATCAGTCACGGTTCCTGTGTACCCAATATTTATTTGTGTTATCTACAACTTGCCCTTTCTTAGAAAAAAAAAAAAAAAAAAAAAACAGAAAGGAAGTTTAAATACGTTTAATTGAGGCTTTAATGTTTATCCTTGATTTCCAATACATTCCTTGCTGATGTTAAAGTGTAACTGAGTCTGAAACAAGGTTAATGACCCCACACTACCTGGTTCAATAAGTCAGGCTTTGAAGTGTGAACACTGAAAGCCAACACTGAGGTCTATACTGACATTTGTTCATTTCGAGGTGAAATCATGGCCGCGCAGAAAATACCAGGAAGTAATGTTTTTGAGGAAAAACAACTGTTGGACGAAGAGACAAAATACACTCCTGACATTTTAGATTTAGTTCATTTCTATAGTGTACTTTAACGCCCTGGCCTTTCAGGGACTTACACTGAAATAATTGCTGGTGTTTTTACTCTTTGAATTTTTAGGTTGGGCTCAGATTTTCGTCTTTCTTTAAAGTTATTTTCACACGAATATTCGCTCTCACTTCCATATTTCTAGACTCCACAATTTCCGTATGTTGTCACCTGACTAATACTTGACCACAGAGTAAATTGAGTAAGTTTAAACAGAAGAATAAGCTACTGTAAGAATGTTTTGCAGATAAATGTGTAAAATTAGTATTCAGCTTTCGTTTATTAACACTTTTACAAATTGAAAAAGGTTAAGTCGTTTATGTTCCTTTCCTCTGATTTCACTAGTTTCATTGAATGTCTGATATAAGGATACCTTTGTCCTTCACTGCCAATATCATGGTGGTTTTATTACATTTCAACCCCAAGACGAAAAGGAGAACCTGAATATAGTAAATCGAAAGAGTGACATCTTCATATCATGTAGCTTTCCACCTATTTTATTTCGTTTCCTCCTTGATAAGAGGAAATGCTTTTAGCTGTGATCTGACAAATCTGAACAATTACAAGCTACCTTATCTTTCAAAAATTATATCCATACTTTGAATGCTGCTTGCAAAACTTGGCTACGAAGCTGGAAACAACTTAGGACACTTATGCTATAAAACCCGGATAAAGTTATAAATTACCTTAGAACTTACCGATCGAGTTGGCTCTGCAGTAGCGTGTGAGGATCGCACCCGGAAGGTCCCGTGTTTGTTTGCCGTCTACCGCCCACTTTAACCTTTCGTAGTTTTCTCTGGCCGGTAGCGAATGCTGGTCATCTACTACGATTTACTTTCCATTATTTTCCTTCCATTTCGTTTTCATTTCATGTTTTAGGTGTGCTTCAAGTTTTCGTGGTGAATGGTGCAGTCGGACAGATGACGCGGATGCCTGTTCAAAGTAAATGGCGTTTCTCGTGGACACTAGAAAACTACTTAATGTTTGGTGGTTCACTGTCTTCTCTGGACAGCTCCGGTTCTTCTATCCAGGAACTGTTAGGGCCTTCCGAGCGTCTCTGTGGTCTGCTATCTGCCTGTGGCCTGCAGCCTCGCATAATTCCTTTACTTAGTAGCTTCCCCCTGGAGCGGTAGCCCTAATGATTCCCTTAGGCGCAGTGCATGAGGCATAGCGTCTACCCTATAGAAATCCCCAAAAGTAACTTACCTTGTCAAACTTTAATATTCAACTCTATGTGGTCACATGGACTAAAGTTTATTCGCTTATTCTATATACCCAAGACTATCCCTCAAATATTGTCATCCATCGCAGAACGCCGAAAGTTCACATTCTGTTTGCCGTTGGTCGAGGATTATGAAATTCACTAAATTCAACTCTAATCTATGTATTGTAAATGTAATGAAAATTCTCCAATCCCAAGCTACATATTACATGGAACATTTTGCATTAAATTATTTTAAAAATTTGAATTTAAGTGTTCAAGATACTTGCATGAAAAATAAATTGTGTGCTTCTTGACTTTTTTAAGAACAGCTTGAAGTTTTATTCTTCTGAATAATTGTTATGAACGTGTATAAGTAACTGGTAAATCGTAACATACAAATAAAAATTTTACTTCACAAAATTTATGTGGCACACAATTTATGTCAAATATTCAATTGCGTTAACCGTTTCGCAGATATTCTTTGCTCTTTGTTTAAATTTGCAAATACCTACCTTTTCGGGTGACAAGCTGTTATTCGGTCACTCTTTTAAAAATCTAAGTGTCGCTTTATTTTATTGCACGCCTCCTTCTTATAAAAGAAATAATAAAAGTGTAATGAAAAGTTATCTCTATTAATAAGAACGAGACAGAAGTATAAGCCTTTGTATAAACAGTTTTAAGTGATTAGAAAAAGTCATGTGAATGGAAGAAATCACATTCTTTACGTAGGTACCAATTTAACACTTCAAGATTTCCTAGTGCAATGTTTATATAGCATTTTTTGGGTGAATGAAATACTTACTCTGCCTTCGGTACTTAAGATAGCTGAGTGGTAGAGAAAATAACTACAGTAGCGAAAAAGGCATCAGCCCCCCTCTCTCTCTCTCTCTCTCTCTCTCTCTCTCTCTCTCTCTCTCTCTCTGCTGAAAGTTGTTAACCCTCATCCAGAAAGCATATCGAGACGAGGTAAAAGAATGTTATTTGAATAAAAAAAAGTTGCATTTGAAGCTTATCGTATTGTCGATGATAAAAGTAGATAAGAAAAGAAGTTATTAATTATATTATGTCTGTCCTGCATTTGTTTTACTCATATTTTTGATCTTCTGGATATTTCAGGAGTTTACCAGTATACCTTTAACCCTCTATTGAATGAATTACTTTGTTACATAGACACTCATCTAATTTCTGAGCCGATTTAAACACCCCTATCATAGGCCCCTTAAACGAAGTAATTCGAAAAGGGATGAGTGTTAAAGGCCAGACAAAATGGACGGGCTATCTATTTAAAGCCGAACGTATGAGTTTAATCCTAGCGACCACAATCTACTGTAGTAAAGGATGGGGAGAGCCCACGTAAAATAACGAGTGAAATGGTACGCGTGGATGACGACGGGGTTAATTAGACTACAACTGCATGGATTTTTATTTTAAAACAAAACAAAGACTACCTATAATGATACTGAAATAAATTGATGCATTTATGATACAAATAGTTAATAATTACCTTCATTTTATTATTAAATGCCATATAACATGAAAATAAGACACACTGTCACAATGCTCTAAAATTTTGATTAAACGTCCTTGTTAAATGGCAAAACTATGCACTCGAGGCGTAACAGACCGAAATCTTAATACCTCGTTGTATGATACAGATTAGGTATATAGGTAGAGGTTATACCCACAATATCTGCAGAGATATTGTGACTAATACCTCCAAAAGAAAGCGATGAAGTGAAGGGGGCTACATGACAGGCTACAGAGAGGCGCAAAGGTTCCCAAGACTTCCCTGTTCCAGAGTCCTTTCCTCTCTGGAGCAGCATAGAGACCAAATAGCTCTCTAGTGTGCTTTCCTTGAGCTTGCACCCGCGCCATTTGTCATGCACCCTAATCGCCAAGCACCTAGAAGTACACCTAAAAGATGAGAAGGGAACCATCGTAGATCTGAAACCATTCCCAGCATTTGCATGCTTACCAGAGAAAATCATGTTGGTCTGGGTGCTCCAGTTTGGCTAGAGCCCCATGTCAGTAGATATACCTGCTTGCATGTAGAAACACTCCTATGGAACATAATTCCGGCACACAACAGCACTGATATAACCCTGGCAATTGATAGCTTCGTTTAACAAACAGGTGTGAGTAAAGTTTTTACTTTTCCTAAAACGTTGTAGGTAGCAGTCATTTAACTCCCATCATTGTTACAATTTGTTACAGCCTATCAGAATGACGCATACCGTTTATGAATAGTAAAATGGCTGAAAAAAGAAAAATATTTCGCTGGCACGTGAATACGCGTCTTTGTTGAGAAGAAGCGCTATAAAGCAGAGATCTACTGGGGTGAGGAGGAAGACAGAAAAAGACGTGTTTATTTGATTTGGCTCCGCTTGGCCTGCGCTAGAGGAACAGAGTGTAGCCTCCCAGTGTAAATTGTATACTCTAAACTCGCTTGGCTCGACATCTTCTGGCTCCGATATCGAACCTGTGCGCACCAGGTTTGTATTCTGGTTTGCTTTAACATGTGGGGAGTCCAATCTCCGCGGTGGAACGCCTAGCTTATGCAATGGATCATGGTGCATCCTCTCGAATTTGTTGTCTGGAATAAAAAATATTTGGTACCCCTCAGTTCATTGGGACCACGGATTCATTTGGGTATTCTTAAATCATTACTCGTTCTCGAGGATAACTCCACCAGGTTTCTTAGAACATAGACTCGTGAACAGTGCTGCCAAGTGTTAGGAACAAATTTTGGGACGGAGGAAAAAGCTACTGGAGGTAAAATTGGTATTTTTAGAACTTCAATTTCAATATAAATTGAAGGAAAGCAACATTTTATTACTAATTACTGCAAGGAACGTGTATGTTTTGAATAAAAATACACATAGGAGACATTGTTTTTAAATTTCGTTTGAGTATTTTGAGCTGAATAAAAGTCTTAATCAAACAATAAAATCAGAGTAGTATAACTAACAGTTGCTATCGATAGTTGTCATATTTTTTGGGGGCTTGCACATTACTTACACACACACACACACACACACACACACACACACACACACACACACACACACACACACACACACACACACACACACACACACACACAAGATGCAGTAATATATAAGTTGAATAATGGATTACAATAAATCTTATTTGTTATGGATTGTTATTGAAATAAAACAAGAAAATCAAAATCTCAAAGATATATAGCCTCTAATTAGACCTATGGAAACTGCTTGAAGAAAAAGGATTAAATCTATTGATAATAATTCATATTCATACTTCCAGACTCTGGGGAGCATAATGAATAATCTTAGGTAAAGGAAGCTTCCCACCTTCCAGCCGGGAACCGAACGCAGGACCCCATTTACAATAGCCAGGTGCTCTACCGACTGAGTAATGCGGCCAGCGCGACGTAATATAATTTTGTTATGAATTATTTCACATTAATTACTCTCATCATCGGTGTCCTCTTTCTTTGAACCACACACGTCACTTTCTGACATTTTATTCAACAGCAGTACATGCAAACTGAAGCAGTAAAAATAAATTACTGTTTAGGCATTGCTGAGAAGGGAAGAAAAAAAGAGTAAAAAAAAAAAAGTTTCCACATTAACATGTTACACGTCGCTTACAAAATTAAATACAATAAACTAGGGTAATTCTCCCATTCACTTCACTTCATGCACTCTTTGTTGACAACAGTACTTTGTAGAGAATATAATGTTATAAAACAATGTAAGCCATAAAATCTGACGTTAGTTCTGTATGAAATTAAAAGGAAAGCTACAAAAAATCAGTAGAAAGTAAAATCTTTCAGCAGATCAGTAACAAGTATGCAAGTAGATCAACCTACGGTTCAAATTCTGCCAGAACCGACGCTCCTGAATGTTTTCGTGTTTTACCAGCTTCTTTTATCGTCGTAATGGTCAAATGCTGAGAAGGTACCAGAAACTTAAGCCCTAAAACGTTTCCTTTTTAACTCTCCTTTCCTTACTATCGTTTCATTTCATGTCTCATCAGTGTTCACCTCATGCGGTGAGTATATAGCAAGAACGGGCGTGAAGCACTATTAAAAACATAGCGTGTCTGTAGTTTATGAGTTTTTTCTCAGTTACCTATACCGAAATAATACCATTCATTTAAAACAGCGCTCTTATTCATTATAAGTTTATTTACGCAGAGAGGTTTAAAATTAAACAAGTGCATTCACAATATATTAAAGATGATAAACCAGGTAAAAATAAATACATGTTTACTGTCACAAAATTTTGTTACATACACCATTTTCTGTAACGTATAGCTCGCCCAATTTGCCTGGTGCCACAAACATTCACTTATAAAGTTTCAACTATTACAGAGAATGTAAAAGGAGGTATTTAGTTTATTGTAGGTGCTAAAATTTATCAGATTTATTGCTCAAAACCTGTCCGTAAGCACTGTCACTAACGATTGGACGATACCACTGTTTCTCGATACTTGATACACGATACCACACTTAATAGATTTTTGTTTTCTTTTAATATTTGTATTCCCAATAACATTGTGACACCGTCCACGGCACATAACAAAGGTCGGTCGGGGTCAAGCTACCTCACATCACATACCAAGCGCTCAAGGCCAGGCTGCCTCGTGCCACTGTTTGTGAAAACGTGACAATGAGCGCGCCATGACAAAGGGTTTTCGAGATTATTCCAGAGGCATGCGGTGGTCGGCATATTTGTAGAAGTTCCAGAAAAGGTGGTGAAGCCAGAGAGTACTGAGTTAGTAATAGAAGTTACAGAGATGAGTTGTTACAATAGGAAGTTTTAGAAGTGTGCGTGTGTGTGTGTGTGTCGTCTTGAGAGATACATCGTGTCAAAGTAAAACCAGTGAAGCAGATTATGTAGTGTCGAGTGATTGTCAGTCAGTTGTTTGTGAGACAGGGAAAGTGAAGAACGACAGAAAGAAGTGAGACAAGCTTATAAAAAGAAAACAGTTGTAAGTTGTAATATCACGAAGGACTGAAGCTGTACTAACGTTAGTAAAAGATAACTATGTGTATTCAGTTGGAACAAAATAAAGTGAGAAAAAGGTAACTTGGACTGGACTTTTGTCATTCTGTCACACTGGTATCAGGAGTAGGATTAGTCAAATTGTTATTTTATTACAATACACCTATTTAATTATTAGTTCTAATTTAGTTAGCATTTTATTATATCGATTTTAAGCTCCGATACTTGGTACTTCATAATCACTATATAAACTGATCTAAAGGCTATAAGCTTGTTCACTGAATTATGACATTAGTAGTTTTCTGTGTATAAATGCCTGTAACCAATTGTTTTCCCCTCCCGGTATGTCGTGGCATCGTATTTCGACAGCGAAATTGTACATTGCCTTTTCAATAGAGATTCTCTAAACTTCACTGTGTGTGTAAATGTAACGGGATTCCTTAAACTTGCTGTATCGCCCCTTACCATCACACGAAAATGATGTTGGGCATATTTTACATAGTGCTTTGTTACTACTGGTATTTCCTCTTTCAAAATAATCAATATTTCACTCATTTTTATTCTATTAGTCACCTGTAAGTTGCGGTTATGATCCGAGATTAACTTGCGAAACACATAGTAACACATGTAAGTAAAGAACAATACCTATTTCTATCCTTCTATTAGCTCACATTTTAAGTACTCTTTTGGACTCACAGATTGTAGTTAACGAAATTTTTTAATATATTGGCCGAGAGTGAGTCATAAGCTAGGCTATGACAGAAATGTGATTTAGTGCGTCTGCCAAATCAGCTTCATTCACAACTTATTTTACACGAACACCTCTATCCCTTTCCCCGTATTTTGCACTTTTTTCATTTAGACACAAGGGTCTATGGAATATCACTCACCCCCAGTAAACGCAGTCAATATCTATAAGGAATTGTCCACAAATTTTTTGACGATACTTGCGAAGCAATAACGTACAGTCTTGACACTTTTCATTACATCTAATAATTCAAAACTTAAAAATTTAAAATAATCGAAGGTTTGTAAAGGGATAGAATAAGACCGAAAAATCCAATACCATTGCCGGGATTTGAACCACGGATCTTTCGGTCTCCGTCCGGTTGCTCTAACCACTGAGCTACCATGTCAACGTGCCGACATAACATTAAATTCTCTAACGCACTCGCATTTGTTTCGGTAAACCTAAGGATAATATGAATTTCATGTGAGATAACATACCCTACTGGCAACTTAATATGTTGTAAGTACTTGGGTTTCATAGTTTAAGCAACTGTAAAGTCAATCAATGAAAATTAATTGTTATTTCACAATAGTCGTGTATAGGACAAGGTTGGAAAAGGGTACTTGTACCATAAATAACTAATTAGTAATTTAGTCTGCTTATCCTCTTCGTACGTAGGACTTACACCTTCCAGGACTTACACTGGAGTCTGTCGAGGAGCATATGGACATTGGATTAGAAAGTCAGAGACGGAGAAGGTTGTGATTCTATGGAGAAGAAATGAAGATGAAATAGATGAAAGTAAATGTGATGATGCAGCCATTATTGGTGGGATGAATGGCAAGGGAAACCTTGTAAAAAAAATCAGCCCAGACGAAACGTTGTCCACTACGAATCCCATATCCCCCCCCCCCCCGGGCTCAAACTTGGATCGCTTTAGTGAGAGACAAGTGGTTCAGTCACTTAGCAGCAGCGCTGTCTCTGTTAGAATGTAATTTATAAAATTAAATTAGGTCTTTGATAGAGCATAAGAAATAGAGCTTTTCAATGGTGAAAATGATTAAATCGGTGGGTTTTTGAGATTATCTACTCTCTCTCTCTCTCTCTCTCACACACACACACACACACACACACACACACACACACACACACACACACACACACACACACACCACACGCGCGCGCGCAACTTATCTCTTTATATTAAAATTGATTTAAACATTAAATGACTTAAGCATCTAAATGTTAAGGCGTCCTTAAATAAGATGTGTTTTTGTCGAACAGAAACGCACCAAATTAAGCAGAGATAATAAGAAAATATATTCTGTGGTAGTATAAGCAACAAGGGGAAAGGGAAACAAATGAAAAAGTCAAATAAAAGGGAAGGAAGACGTCAGTGATTGATCGTAAAGCAGGAGTGTCAAAGGCAGAAGAAAGTTAAGACTCCTTAATCTCTTGCAGCCCAGATACAAACACGTATTCTGAGGGGGTGGAATGGCAGCCATGTGACCACGCCTTTTCACTTTACTGGTGCGCATGATGACATGCAACTGTTCCTAAGCACATGTCTGTTCCACCCTCTGGAACCCCAATAATGGCAGATTTATACTGAAAATGTAACCCTCCTTTCAGCAGCCTTCATTAGCGTTGTGGTTTCTCTCTGATTTATTTCTTGCAGGGTGTTACAAAGCTTACACGAATGGTGAAAGTGTCAAATGTTCTAAGAGGCATATCTACAGTTATGGCTGGAGACTACAAAATATGTAGTTTTCCCAAATTGAAATGTTTGCCAAAAAATGAAGAAAAATATAAAAGCTGTGAAATATATATTTCAAAGTCAAAATAATTTACACTTAAAGATACGAAGCAGCTTAACTTCATTAGTAGAAAATAATTAGGCTCCATAGATAGTGGTACCTACATATTTAATAATAAAATATCAAATGAAATACGACAAACGACATGAAGCTTACAGATATTGATCATTGTAATACGATTAACTTAGAAACAAAGAAAAACAAGTTGGTGATTTTTTTCAACTGAACCTAAGTTGTAAGATTCGTAACTTCCATGATGAGCGTTAATAATTATGGCTTTATGGATAATCAGTTGTTAACTGTAGCAATGCCAAGCCTTATTCCAGAAACTATACCACCAACAAGAGGGGAGGCGGGTGTACTTTGTAATCACCATTGGCAAGAAAATGTCTGAGCACTTTTTAAAATAAATTTATTTTAAAATTGGGTATTATATATTGTTATATTTATAGAGATAATATAAAAGTTTAACTAGTCCTTTCTTGATTTTTATACGAGTCACTTTATACCGCAGAATTTAAAAGATCGCATTAGCCTTTGGTGTGGCTTTGGGCCATGCAAAAATTCAGGACTATCACAAGAACTGAATAAAGAGCCATCCGATAATCATGGCCTTCATCAGGAGACATCGATTATGTTTAAACGTCGAGCTTGCACGACCTTCGGAACTCCAAAACCATGGCCTTCTTCAGGAAGGGAATGACCATATGGGTGGATGGCTTCCTTGTGGTCCATCATCCTCCTCTGGCAGGTTCGTCTAATGGCTGGTATACAAGCTGAAGTCCCCAATCTCTAATTGTAGCCCCTAAGTGTAATTTCATTTGAATAGCGTCTTTGATGACTGTTATAATAGTTTTCGGTACGTTCCAGAACTGACGTGTTATTGAAGTTAATTTTCTGCCCCTTCTCAATACAGTGTTAGGTCACTGCCGACCTATCTTGTTGAAGAAGTTTGATGTTGGCTGATCAAGTACTTCTCTTCAAGAGTGCGTCCAGTATGTCCATGTACACCTTTCCACGTTCACAATGAATCCTGTACACGCCTTGGACTTCGAGGGACAGTGAATCTAAGTTGCTGGTTAGGGTGGTGCATTTCGTTTAAGTACTGGCTTGAGTTTTCTGCGTTTCACACCAAACTACACCACTAGAAAATATAGAGACCAATTGATTGTTAACAGAAGTTATTTTAAACGCGAAAAAACTTAAATCTTACAAATCACCAACATATGTGAAGACTGCCTCTGTGGTCTGGTGGTTATCATGAAGTCCCGGGTTTGATTCCCGGCTGGAGGATGGACATTTTTCTGGAGATATGAATTAGTGATTAACTGCAGCACTAACCGAGTGAATGTAATTACCTTAAGTAACTGTTCCAAAGGTAAAGCCGGCGATTTGACCTGATGTTGAAGGTCATAAATGTTAAGTAGGTAATACATGTGCGATCAGTTTCATAAAATATGAATATTTGGCCAAAATATTATGAAATACGAAAGTTTTTAATACGCACCTTGAATCTTAAAGTCTTAAACGTAAAAATACTTGTTCCCGTCGTGATAGAAAGCATAGTTTATAAGAATATGAAATTGCATATTTTGCCTGCCTTTAGTCATGACTGAGGGAATAATCCTTAACAGTGTTCTATGATACATGCTAATTCAAGGATAAAGAGATCCACATAACCAAGAAAAAAACATGTTTCGCAATCTAAATGAAATACTTATTATTATTTGGTACTCCAAGTTTCACGCCAGAAAATTTCTTCGGCATCGCACTTATTCTAAATAACTAACTGTTTACTCATACAAATATGAAAGCGAACGTTTTTTGACAATTTTCGATGGTGGATAAGCTACTAATGCTAAAATACACAATGAACCGTAGCCAATCTAACGCCTACGAATATATTATGTTTTCACTCAAAAGAACCAAATCATTAATATAAAGTTTAAAGAACCTATTTTGTATATGAGGTCTCAGAGATTGGACCAAATGGTATTTTAGTAATAGGGTACAAAGTCCAAACACCTTGTCTTTATTGCAGCATGCCAAAGGCAGTACCTAACAGAGGTTTCTGGAAACATTTTTTTTCCCAACAACTGAACTGTTCACAAAAATTGTTTAAGCCCGAGAAGTTCTATTATAGAAGTTATGCATTTCTGTAGTTCTCTTTCAGCCACATGTATTAGGGAGTTATCTGTTAGTACTTAAGGGTTCTGACCTTAAACATCATAGTTAAGAAAGGTAATCTCTGCCCGCGTTACGAGCGCTACGCAGGGTTAGTTCGCATAGTGGGATTGCCTCGTTAGTGCCACTGAGGCTGTAGGTTGATGATCAGAATGTATTAACACAGTGATTTTGGACAAGAAAGGATGAAATATGGAATTACATTTTGGTACTGATAATTCCTTTATATTCAATACAATCTTAGTTCTCAGTAAACTGGGAATCGTTGTAAAATGGCACATGTAATTATATACCAAGTCTTTTAACTCAGCAAAATCTGGGATGTATAGAGCATTCCTAAGGTTAGTAAGTTATTTTCTGATACGAATTGCTAAACTGCAGCCAGTTATCATATTGCTGGTGGCGGCGTTGCTTTCGAACCTCCATTGCGCAGTTCCATTCTCTCTTTTTCATAAAGAAATAATTTTATTGCCATTTATTTGAAAACCAGTTCTAGAAAAACTGCAATAATCACAGCAGCACTTGTTTGAATTTAATGGTATTTGTGTAGAAAATAAAACGTACGAAGCTAAGCTGCGATAGCCTGATAAGGGACTGATATGAACAAAAGCTTCAAAAAGCTGTCATTTACCTGTTATCATAAACGTCAGCATCAACTTCGTCTTTCAACTCTTCTTTGATGACGCACGGGAATCCGGAATAGCGCTTCATTTGCCACGGTTGTCCTTCCCCATGAAACAAACCACAAAGTTTAATACAGAAGATTTTGTGCCAGAAATAGCTATACATTTATTATAATCAAAGATGTACTGACGACGGATCACATTATAAGTGTTCATTATCTAAATATTAATGGAGGATACATTGAAAAATAAACTTACAGGATCCTAATGGACAATATCGAAATAATTAGACTCCGTGGAGAGCAGCCATGTCCAAACGCAGACTCAAGAGCCGCCTTGGTCACCTTCCTGGGCGTCACGTGGAAGGTACCTACTGACACACCCTTTCACTTGCCGTGAGTGACAGCAGTGGTGGCTTGTAACGGAGTGGTGTTACTATCTCAAAGTATTCTTAAAGTATTTGTAAAGAGCGTTTAGGAATTGAGGTGCCAAAACTTGCTCCTAGAAATAAATGTCGTCTTAGGACATTTAGCGCTCGTATATAGACAATGTTTGCCTCTACATACATTGAGAGGAGCTTTCTTTTCGAATGAAGCAAATGAAATATAAAAACAGAACAAGGATATCAGATTTCCATCTCTCGTCACAGCTAACATATCTGCAACAGATATTATGTGAATTTGGAAGCTGAGTTTACTGTTTATTGCAGATTATCGTTTGTTATACAACATGTCTTAAATTTCTTCGATCTTGTGAATGCACAGTAGGCCTTTTTATGTACAATGTTTAGTAATATGTTAAGATAACACTACTTGACTGTGCAAAGGTCGATTTACTCCTCTCTCCATGTCATGCGGCAAGTATCAAAGACTGGCTCGACGTTTGAACATGGCTGATGTAGAGGAACCCGTAGTACGAGATTTAAAACCCAGGGTCAAATGTTATAAACTTACATGGTAATGCTTCAAAGAACAGGTACGCCAAAGAGAGATAATTCACTAGGCTCATTTGAAAATAAAAATAAAAGAATCACAACACAGAATTTTTATCTGCATCTCAGTGCAGTGGCTTTGATCATTTTTTGTTTTGCCTTGAAGTTTTGTAGAACTTAGGCAAAGATAACTGGGTTATTTTGATGATTAAGATGGCATGAAAATGCTTTAATGTACATTTAACACTCTTTGGCTTTAAAATAATCGTCCTAGTAGTCCGCAATTACTTCAGTACTCCATAACTTCGACAGTTTACATTCGTGACCTTAAATATATCTCAGCTTACTTATCTAAGACTCCTCTGTAAATAAGCATTAAAATGTATCTCAAACCGTTATGGCACATTCATTTATGTAGAAGATGAACGCATGTTGCGTGAAAATGGGTCTTGAAACTGAACCACATTAAAACATTTGTCTCAAGGTAAAACATAACCTATAAAGAAAGAGATTGTGTATTGGAGAAACCATTACCGGAATGCAGAAATAAATGTGGGTTCAGTAGAAACAGGCCCATTTAATGGGACAACAGAGAAATCTACCCTAAAGCCACACTTGGCGCAAAGTTATCACCGGTGAAAGTCCTTTGCAAGTGAAAAGTACGCAAGAATGTCAACATAAGCTATAATTATGTTTGGAAAGTTAGAATTTTATAAGAACGTGACTGATTACCGCATCAGTTTGCATCAGTTTACGTCAGAATGCTTCAGACCCACAGAGGGCTAAGTGGAGAGTTGTGTTGTATACAAATCAATTTATTACAAAGAAATCAGGCCACCGGTACAGTAGCTTCATCTTAGCTGAGTCCCGGGCTTGATCCCCGGCTGTAGAGTGGGAATTTTTCTCTAACCAAGATTAGTCCCAATCGAAAAAAGAAACAGCGAGGTAATCGATATGCTCCTGGGATACATAGGGGTATCCTGGACAAATGCAACGGAGGTTCTGTACTTGTATCCGTTCTAGCTACCCAAGTTGAACTTGTCTTTGCTGCACGTTGTATATTGTTCTAAAATGTGCAATTCTTGTTCTTTGCGTTACTAAAATCACTTCAAAGCTGATATAATCAACTGTTTATGTGTTTTGAGCATTACTACATCCTATTGACTAATTTGAAACTATTTATAGCAAATTTTTAGATTTCCATATTTAATTGTATATTAACACATATTAGAATACATTGTGACTCACTTGCCCGAGAAGTACATACACCCCGCTACAATTTCAAAATACACTTTTACGGCTGTTATACACTGCAAATTATTTGAAGTATTGTATGCAACGATGATATTATGCTTTATTGTTATAAACGATGAGCGGCTTAAAACCATTACCATATACTTTCGATTTTATTTATAGAATTTAAAAGGACGCTGAATACTGCACCTAAATAGTAGACTTTGTAATATACAACAATAATAAAGATGCAGATGTTATTAATGTAGGCATTTGGCACAGCGAAGAATTAATTTCTGTTTAGGTGCTAAGATATATTTTATCCCAGTTACAAATATGTGTCACTTTGGAAAGAAAAGAAAAAACACAAATGCAAAAACTGCACGTTGAAAAAACTATGACCTGAGACAGAAAACCACATTTCTTACAGCTAAAGAAATCCCAAAAATACATCATTCCATGAAAAGATCGACATTGCTGAATGAGTAACTCGATGTTGCGAAGCATTTAAAGATTTTCAGATCTAAACGTTTAGTATTTTGGCAAGCCTTCTTCCCAAGAAGCAATTTGAATCAATAAAATGAATATTTCTTTTCTGTGCCACTTACACATAATAAGCAAAGGAAATATTGAAGTCCATCCAAACATACATATAGATTCCATCTGACAGTATTTTGAATTTAGAGACTCCCTGATTATCCCAAAACAAATATTTTAGAAAAACATCCTTGTGTGTGTGTGTGTGTCGGCTAAATATGAAACTTGATATTTAAGTTCAGTATCTCCAAGGATACGACACAAAAATGTTCAAGAAAATCCTCCATCGCAAACTACATGGGAAATTGAATTTCTCAAAAATGGCTGTAACGATTTTGGTTGAAATAAAATATTATTTTATATATTTTCATGGCAAATGAAATATAAATCTTGAACTTTCTGGGTATGGCCTCTGAAGTCCTCTTCACTCAGAATGATTTTTATAGAACTGGGGGTAGCCAACATAAGGTATAGCCAACATCCTACTACACCCAAAATGTAGATTCCGTTAAAATCCACAATATAATGATTTTTATTTTGCATGAAGCTTAGGTCTCGTGAACAGTGCTCGGAAAGCTTGACAGAAAATCACTGCTTCCCTCATTACTTGCAGTGGGTGATAGACGCAGACACGCAGCGAAACCAGTTTTCATGCGTCGTAGGTGTGAAGCCATGCATGATAGTAGAAGTCGCATTACTAAACAAAACATTCACCTCTTCAGTATCACTCTGTTGACAGACTGTCCAGAGAATATATTGAATAATTTTCAATGTTATCTCTACCTTTCATGAAAGATGAATTTGTTATGGGCTCTTTATTAGTCACATTGAATCTACAATCACGCAAAATCTGCTCATACCCCTTACACTGTATAACGTGGCATGATGTGAAATTCTGTCATACATCCATCAAAAATTCAAACGAAATGTGAACCTAAGTTTGCTTCCCTAAAAATTACTTATGGATAGATAAATAATTTTTAAACAGAACATGAACATTAAAGATTAATGACACTTGAAAAAGCAGTTGGTCGGATATAGCCCTTGATAAACCCTTATCTCATACATGCACCATTAAAATGTATAAAACATTTTGAAATTACTTGCTGATACCCCTTGGAGTAAGATTATCAACATAAAACTGATATTATGTATTAAAGCGTGTTATATTTGTTGAAGCAGAGTATAACCGTAACTGTATTCTAATCACCCGATCATTTGCTACGGTTACGATAAGAGAAGTCTACAGTTTTTATCTTCTTTTTCAAAATGTAGCTGCAATTATATAGTATCTTACACATTGTAAACTTAATGGCGATGTTAAGGTTCGTATTTTTTGCCTTTCCTAGTGCATACCTACTTTATCAGATTGCATTCCACCTAATACAGAATTTTAAATTTCACTTTCACTTGGAAGTTTAATGTATAGTTCCGAAGGTTTGAAACGCTTTATCCAATTTATGCTAAAATTTCGCCTTAACTGCTCTATAGAATTTGCCGCTTACACTGTCTCTTGAACTTGATTTAATATATAGCTTTTAATCTTGCAAGTCTGAACGTATTTAGTATAAAGGTTTTAATTGGCACTAAGTATCTTCCCACGAGTATGCACTTTCACTTTTATTGTTACTTTCCTGTCGCTTTCCCTGTGGCTTGTAGAATTCAAAATGTAACTTATTTATAAACTTTCCAGTGTCTTAAACATTCTCTCACGATATTATTTGTGTTTGATGGCCACTGTCCAACCGACTGTTACTTGCCTGCGGAATTCCTTCTTCTTGGGTTGCACCAATCAGCACTCCCAAAGGATGTGGTCTCTGTCTGCAAGTTTTCCACGCACACATGGTGGGTCATCAAATATCTTATACCTGCAGAAGAATGCTCTAAATTTTCCGTAGCATGTAGTCATTACGGCGATTGTGTGTGTGTGCATATGTGTGTGTGTGTGTGTGTGTGTGTGTGTGTGTGTGTGTGTGTGTGTGTGTGTGTGTGTGTGTGTGTGTGAAAACGAAAAGTCAGTTAAAACTCAAACTTACTATTTAAGTTCAGTGTCTTTCAAGGATGCTAAACCAAGGTTTTCAAGAAAATCTTTCCACCTCAAGCTATACCTTGTCTGAGAAATGTTTCGAAATGTTTCATTCTCTCAAAATTATTCTAACCATTTTAATGAAAATACGATGTGTTTAAGATAGTTTAATAATATATTAAATGTATATCTGCATTTTCTGGAAGCAGTTTCTGAAGTCCTCTTCGTACTGAACTTTCGCATAGCTAGCAAACGTGAGGGATAGACAAAATCTTACTACATAAGAAAATGTAGAGCACACAACTTATATACAATACTTCTGTTTATGTTTCATTTTGTTTCGCTCTCATGCCACAGTTTGGTACCGGTTTTTGCGGTGTGTGCCGGAAATACGGCGTGGAGGCCTACTAAAAGGAAAAATTAGAGGGTTGTTTGACTGAACGGGTTGTTATCGTCTCTTTGACATCTCCAGTAGTGGGATGACTCTTCGATCCAGGATGTGTTAAAGACTTCCGCACGTCTTTGTGGTCTGTACCCTCTTGCGATTCCTTGATTCCATCCCGTCCCCCAGGGAGAGCGATAACCACAATAGATCTTCTACAGGTCACAGATGTCTCCAGCGTTGTAGGTATAACCTTATTCCTTAAGTATGAGTTGCAAATTATAGATTTTTAATGTGTGCAATCAGGTATGGATAATAATCGATTGTCCATTGACAATCACCAGAGATAATGTTTATGACCTTGCTACCGAAACCACCCTGTGCAACAGCAGCTAGAGAAATGTTAACTTCATTTTCGAATAGCTATTATTGCTGTTATTTACTATAATGGAAACATGTAGTACATAGTGTCACCGCGCTCGCCGCATCTAATTGCCGACAACCGCAGTGTCACCCATCGCATTATTGTCGGCACTACCGCAAAGGAGCCGAAGGAAAGAGACAGAGAATGGCCGCATTGTTGGGGCGCTTGCCGAAAGAGAGAAAAGGATAGATTCTTCTGGAGTCTTCTTACTTTGTATCTCGCCGCAATAAGTGAACGTTCCTGAAGCTTCCAGAATAGTGCCGGGGAGATATAAATAGCGGTAAAGTGTGAGAAGAGTGAGTCAGTCAGTATGTGAAGGTTGAGTAGTCGTGCCGACGGACGATGTGAAGCGTTGTGCCGACGGAGAAGGGACAGTTCTTTGTGTTACGAGTTCGGAGCCGTGCTGTTGGAGAATCGAGAAAGACTTTCTTGTTGTTGGAAAGAGTGTACAAGTTACTGTTTACGGAAATAAAAGTGTTTATCTCGACTACGTCTGTCTACTTTACTTTACACCCACAAAAAAAAAGTTACAATATTTTCCTATGTTTAGTAAGCAATATGAAAGCAAGCTGTTATACCAAACTAATATGATACAAAATATTGAACAGACACAACGAACATGGAACGATTAATTTAACCTCAGACCTAGGCTCTAAGCATTGACAGAACGAAGAGGAATTAATGGTTTGTTTGTTTAGTTATGAAAATTACGAGTCTTACGAATTAAAATTTAATTGAACCTACCTGTTGGAGATTTGGAAGTGAATGTTTCTGTCCACTGTGCCGAACACTTTGGCGCCTTACATGAAACCGTACTCCAGGAAACGTCAGCCTGAAACAATACAAAAATATGCTGCCTTACTGACTTACTGTTATATGGTTAAATAATTTTGGGAGTACAAATATGCAAATAGAGAATGGGGTCTTTATTAAAGTTTATAAGATACTTTGCGTAATCATTAGGCACTGTGTTATATCCAAGGAGGCTGATTCACTTCAAAATTAGTTTACTCCAGTCTTGGCTTTAACCTAATAAAATTAGTGCACAATTACCTAAGCATCTAAACTAATTTACTCCCATCTTGATCATCTACTTCAGCATAATGCAATTATATGTCCAGAAAATCATTAAAAATAATTTTAAAAAATGATAATCAGAATGATAATTTTCAATAAATAATGAATAGAGAAAACGAGCTTAAAAAGGGTGCAGTCTCACGAATTTAAAAATCCAGTAGAGGTAACGGCTGTTGGTAGTGTCACTTTAGTTCATAGTAAAAAGGCACTTTTGGCTCAGTTTTATTTGACTAGGGATTTATTTTATTATCCACATTGGTCGGCAACTGCAAATAGTGAAAAGACTAGAAAAATTATTCAATGACGTTACCACCATAATTAGCGTCATGCTTTTAAGCAAAACCCGCGCATACCCAGGGAGAGAAATCTTGGTGCCCTCTCAGCGACAAGGAACTCAATCAGAGGACTTTGAGACATTGTTAGGTGGTGTGAGGTATTGTTGCTTCAAACTGTCTGGTCAACGTGTAACCTACAAAGCGCTAATTCGGCTTCAAAATTGTTGCCTAGACGACTGGCGAATGCTGCTTCAGATGGTCCTTCCCAAGTGCGACTGAATAACGCTTCAAAATAAAAAAGAACTGAACAGCATGCCTCAAAAGCAAGTTCTATGGCCTTGGTATTTAAGTTGCCTATCTTCCAAGAAGGTCCTATCAATTTCCGGCTCGAATAACTAACTGTACCCTACTGGGACTCTAGAGAAGACGGACACGCAGCTCTCTGTGCCCAATACTCTGTTCTTGGCATAAACAGCAACATAATCTACCGGACACCGCCATATACGACAAAGCCTGGAAGCCCACCTGAACTAAAACACGAAAAGGAAACAGAGTGAAAGTAAAACGAGGGCAAGGATATTAAGGTAGATGAGAAACCATTCCAATATTCACCTAACGGCCAGAGGAAACCATGAAAAATTCACGGTCAAGGTGGGTAGTCGACGGTATCGAATCCGGAACCTGCGATATGTGAATCTCACACAGTCAACTTGGTTCATCTTTTCTTTCCTAACCTTGAGCACGAAACGCTCCGTTTTTCAAGAGGTTCTGTCCTGGGAGTTTTTCGTCAAGTAAGAAGGAAATTTCATCGAGGGAGATAACTCCGTTATAACGTGTGAGGTTCACACGCGGCAGGTCGTGGGTTTGCTTCCCGTTGGCGACCTTCCTGACATGGATTTTTTTTTGGGGGGGGGGCGGGGTTGCCAGGCGAATGTTGGGAAGTATAACTACATCCACTGAATGTCCTGTCCTTCCATTTCGTTTCACTAACCATTTCATTAATCTTCATCCCACTGGTTGTTTCAGAATCACAAGTATCAGCGAAGGCGTTAGGTGAAGCTTGGCAGGGATAATACGTGCACAGGAACCCTTTCCGTCCTTCATTGTCTATGGGATCGGATGCAAAAGGGAGCGCCATCTGGGGCGTGGGACCTTGCACCGAGATCCCCCTGAGTTGGCCCCGGAAGACGTAAAGACTCCGAGGTGTCGTTAAACTTGGAAAAACTTAGGGACCTCTGTCAATGTCAGTAGCAATTGCCTGGTTCTGGCCGCCCGCTGCCTCCTCTCACCTCCTTGCTCCTGGAGGTGCTCCCTTGGGGACATAGGTACAATAAGCTTGATTTCACTGCCGAACCCCCTCTATCTCTCCTATTCCTATTCCTAAGGACGAAATTTAGATGGCTTTTGGCGTTCAGAACTCAGGACATATTTGCACCATATTTAACCATTTAATCCATTATGGTTTGTGGTGTGGTATTCGTATGCAAAGAGGTGACAGCAATTTCATTCATGTTTTGTGCTGAATGATTGACGGCAACAACAGCTGAGCAGAAGAGAGGGTCTACAACCCAGCACCGTAAGTCTTACAACCACTACACCGCCAGAGAACTGTTAAACGATTTATTACCTCCAAGATGGCACCATAAACACTGATTATATCCACGTTAGCACTGCAATAACACAGCTCTTCTATCTATATAACGGTCAAACATTTTTAGTGAAGGAAGCAGAGAAAGAAAGAGAGCGATATATTTCGCTTCAAACGCGTGCGACAAGGACGGAAAAGCCAAGGTGTTCGTGAAGGAAGAAGATGGTTTTTAGAAGCCGCATCGCTTTTATGTGGGTTATATAGTCCTAACTGATGTTGATAAATAACCAATTACGATAATTTTATGTGCTTTGTGTTTCACTGCTACTAGAGGGTTTAAGTGGTGTAGTATGTCTATTTCCCCACTAAAACTGCTCTTTAATGTCACATAAACTTGAGCATTCAAATCGTCACTTTTGATTACATTCAAACAGACAATATCCCACATGTATACTTCAAGGGATTTACTATTAAGTTTTCATGAAAAAATCTAAAAAATAGTTAGCACCTGACACTGCAAGTATAAATTAGTTTACATGACCCATCTTGTGGAAATAAATTATAAAGACAATCAAGATGTTCGCAGACAGTTATAACGTTATAAAACTACGTCAGTCATTGCCATTAGATGCTTTACTGCTGTTGGCAAAGGTCAGGGAGCGTGTTTAAAGCTCGCAAAGCAAACATGATGGAATTTGAGCCACACGTGCTTCTGAAATTCCTCTCATGTGTTTCCCATCACTCCATGGTGTATACAGTAAACGCATCCTAGTCAAATCTTAATGGAAATAACACCAACATAATGTTTGGAAAAATATATCATAATAAACTTATATTAATATTATTTACCTTAAACCAGCGTCTAAGCTAGAAAATAAAACAATGTCGTAAAAATGCACAAATAAGAATTTACATTTGTGTAAAGTATAAGTTTGTACAAAATTCTACAAGAATCCCCTATAAATTATACTGTCAATGAAGGTTAAATATGTAGAACAGATGACACTTTTCAAATATTTAGGATGCAATATAACGAAATGTAAAATTAATTTAAATTTAGAGGAAAACATACAGAAGTATAACAGGACAAATGGAACTATAAGGAAACATTTTGGAAGAAATATGACAAAGGATATATAAATTAGATTTCACGATGTTCTTTCAAAACCTGCACGGCAGTGAAACATGGACTATGAGAGTTCAGGATTGGAGAAGAATAGAAGTGGCACAAATGAGATTCCTGAGGTTAGTGGAAAATGTAACAAGGGACAAAAATAAAAGTAAAAGAAATTAAGTATAAATACGGAAGAAATTAAATATAAATAATATTACAGTTGAAATTAAGGACTACCAAAAGAACTGGCAGGATCACCTAGAAACAATGTCCATTGATAGACTACCAAGGCAACCGTATCTTTTATCAACCCGTTGGGAAGCGTGACTTGGGTCAACAAAGAAGAACATCGAAGGATGCAACTAGCCTCGGAGTGAAAGATCCATCCTTGAACGGAAGAACAAGTAGAAACGAAACACCTTATAATCGTTATTTGTGTGATTGTCTATATTAAAACAGTTTTAAACTGTCAAGATTTCGCGTTTGCTGTGAATATACTCAGCTTAGCTGATAATGACCCAAACAGTTCTTTTTCGTGTTACACGCAAATAATGGAATTTCGCCAGAATGCTGCAGTACCAGTTACCCACTTTTCAACTAATTGCTTACTTGGTATGCCTATTTTTAGTATTAGGTTTTTCTTTTCGATTTTTAGTTTCGTTCCCTTCTGTTCTTTGAAACAAATTTATTTATCACTTCTTAAAAAGTATACACGCATAGTGTACACCGTGGACAGACAAAATTAGTTATGTCTGGAACCCCAGGCTACTTTAACGTAGAGAATAACTCCGCGAGTACCAAATAACCTGCAGTTTCCAACAAGTAGGCATGCCTGTGTGTCTATCTGTTATTAAAGTATGTGTGTATGTATGTTTTAGGCAGTATGCTAGTATTTATATGTATGCGTTCCAGACATAACTTTCTTTTTTTCTTTCTGTTTCTCCCCCCCCCCTCCCCCAGGGGGCACATTTGACAAGATTAGGTGAACCATACAGACCAGATAAGAACTGAGTTCCGTCAGCTGGCAGAGAAAGCGACATATCGTTTGTTTCTCTGACATAGTTACGGTTTGGTTAAATGTTGTGCACCTCTATCGTTTGTTTCTGTGGCACATTGTTGTCGCATTTTTTGCACTCTTCGGTCTCGAGTAGCAAGCGACAGAAATGGCTGTAGCTTAAACTCTCCTTAAACGTTGGTACTAGAATTATAGACACATAAAACTAATCATTTAAAAATAATAATAATAATAATTAGAGCAATAATTTGTAATAAAAATGAATAGAGAAAACGAACGCAAAATTGGGGTAGCCTCGCAAATTTAAAAAGCTGAATAGTTTCAACGGTTTCTGGTAGCGTTACTGTGGCAACATGCGCACACTCTTGACTTGTCTGGCGAAGCGAAGGACTGAATCAAAGGGACTTATGCTCCATCCAGCCTTAGATCCACGCCTTGTATCCCTCCGCTATAACCTGCTGTTCGCACTAACACAAACAAACGCCACGTAGAATCGCCTGGTATTTGTGTTGCAACATAATGATATTTACTCGGGAGTTTCAGGAATAGCGTTACATTGAAGTAGTTTTATCAGGGTTATCTTGAAAACTAATAGATAATCGCCAGTTTTCAAGGTACTATATTTGATGGTGTGCTTTGGTTCCAACGTATCGTGGGTTAGATGTTGACAGTTTGTGTTTACATCAAGTGCGGATCTAAGGGTGGAGCGATTTATAAGAGGCATTATTAGGTGGCGTGAAGCAGTCTTTCTTCAAACTGTATTAACAATGTGTGACCTACAAAACACTAATTCGGCTTCAGAATCGCTGCATCGATGATTAGCAAATACCATTTCAAATGCCACACCACTATGCAGCAAAATAATTGCTTCGACGTATGCTAACTAGTTTTACCTTCCCTGACACCTGCTTGTAGTAGGTAAGAGAAATATTGTACAGAGCTGTGAAAATTATTGAGCTCAAGCACGAGCATATTTGTGATGAATCTGACTGTAAACTCTGAGGCTGAACACAATTAACAAATGTCTAAACCACCTTAGGAGTGATAACGAAGTAATCTGACGCCGTCTCCAGTCTCGTTGTCTGATGAATCTTGTCAGCTACTCCACTAATGAACTATGAAATCTTTTCCTTAGGGTATGCGTAGCAGGTGTGAGGGGAAACAACTCCACTTAAGTGAGTGATAAATCTAATGGAAGCGTATGATGAGCTTTTTGAAGCGAGTTACCGACTGTTGAGGTAGAATTACACCGTTCCTAAACCTCATCACTCTAAATTGTAATTGCTAAATTAGGTAAGAATATCTGCTAACTTCTGGCATATCCAGATTTTCAGGTGTGCAATAACTGTTTCCGTAATAACCAGAAACCGGAAATTTAGGCATTATAAATCATCAAAATAGACGGAGAAAAGGCATTAAAAACACTACAAACAGGCGATAAAAGGTTAGAAAAAAAGTTCAGTATTTGTTTAATAAATTAAATAATCATTGTTTTAATAATCTGACCTAAGTTTAATAAAAATCGCAAAAGTTCATTTTTTTCTATTCGAGAAACGTATAGTAGGTTTCTCCAATAGCATAAAAAGAGAAGTTATCGACATTACGGTATGTTCTGTATTTGTCTCATTTGTCTGAGAAGTTCAACAATGACCGTGTGTTTCACACAGGCGAACCTGAGATATCGCACTGTTGTTTTTACTTTCTCTACTACGTAAAGTAAGTAGAGGAAGTATTGTATTCCACACAAAAATTCGATGTCGAGATTTTACCGGAAATATATGTTTAGAGGCCCCTGATTCCAAAAAAAAGAGAATTTTTAGAAGGTCCGTGTGTGTGTGTGTGTGTGTGTGTGTGTGTGTGTGTGTGTGTGTGTGTGTGTGTGTGTGTGTCAGTCTGTGGACAGCATACATAACTCAAAAACGAAAACTCGGTAAAAAGCAGAGTTGAACTTAAGTATAATGCCTTTCAAGGATGTGACACGAAGATTTTGAAGAAAATTGGTTCACCCTAAGCTGCCCTTTACCTGGAAAATTTTTCGAAAAGTTTGAAAAAGGGTTTTAACGATTTTGATTAAAATGGCATATGTTTGAGATATTTTTATGACAAATGAAATGTATATCTTGCATTTTCTGGCTATAGCCCCCGTAGTCGTATTTACTCTGGGCGACTTCCTCATAACTCGTAAACCGTAGGAGATAGACCAAATCTTACTATACAAAAATGTAGATCTTGCTAACATACACAATTTATGCTTGAATAAATTTTTTGTAGACTGAACCATTTTGGAGGTATGCCTTGTTATTTGTGTGATTTTTGGAGAAAATGAAAATGAAAATGAATGCGTAGGCTTCCACGGGCAACAACCCAGAAGCAGCTCACAACAGGATGAACGAAACGTCGGCAATCTCCAGGAAAATGACGCGGCCTTCACCGGAAGCCAAGTTCACTGTATGTACTTATACTTCTGTCAAATGGAATATCGTTATTCAATTTTTCTGTTAACCGTGCAAAGAGGACGGAATTTGAAAGCTTTAAAACATTTGACTATCACTCAAATCCTACTGTATTTTCATATTTTCCTTCCGCCTACAAGGAAATAAGCAAATAATCGGCTGGGGAATTTAATGTCGTACTGACAAGTTGGCCATGGTAGCTTGGTGGTTAAAGCAGCCGCTCGATAAGCGTAAGATCCGTGGTTCAAATCCCGGCTGTGGCTTTGAATTTTTCAGTCCTGATTCCACCTCTTAAGCAAATAAGATAATTTCTGCAAACGTTTATCTCAACTAACACGAAGAAGATATGGGGATAAGAGTTTGTAGGAATGGTTAGTACAAGAGCAGAGAAAGTCATGTGAGTGCAACACATCAGATTTTTTCTTCACGCGTTGACTTTTTATACCCTGTTTCAGCAACTTATGCTCTTTTCCCAGTAAAATAAATATTACGCGAAAGAGCATCACTAATACATTATATTACTGTGTAAAACAAAGCAATTATGACCATACTTTCAGTAATATCACTAATGAATTATGTTTATTGCAGACTCAAGAACCATAGACTATTATAGCAACACTGGCACTGCTTACAGTCCAACTGCCTTGTAGACAGTAATTTTGAACTGCTGGTGTTAGTCTGTTTACATCATTTCAAGAAGCGCTCCGCTCCACTCCACAGCGCGATAGCGCGTTCAAGGATAAAGACATTCTCCTGAATTAAAGACAGCACAGTACTTCATCATCTTTTGTAAATAATCTATGTGTTATTGCTGAATAATTCGTCCTTTATCATTCAGAAGGTAAGAAATCATTTCAATCTAAACTTTGAAGCTCTTATTGCTTCATTTAGCATTATTTATTGTTAGTTTCATTTTAGTTTCAATTTGATACCCTTCAAAAATATTATCCCTGTAGATGCAAAATTTGCTCTGTAGTATATACACCATTCCCTCGGGGAAACAGAAAAGTGCGCCATTTTCTCTTACGAAACACCATAAACCATGCACATAAACTCGCTTATTATGAAAAAGTGTTTCGAAAAAATAACCCTCCATATTTCCATGGGGTTCACATGATGTTTTCACTCCCACTCTAACCCGTTGTTCGTGTCATTTACATGGAAATTTTCCCCTTTCCTCTCGTAGCTTAGGATATTAATAACTGAGAGGGCAGCAGGCTTGCCATTAGGTGCGATGTGAGTCACATGAAAATTGAATTTCTGTCACCCCTTCACAGCAGCAGTACATTTCCCAAGCTCGGCTACACGAGAATGCTGTTAGGCAAACGGAAATTGAATATTTTCTCCACCACCCACCGATGTCTATGGCCTGTGTGCATGTTGCGCCATATATAGGTGGTGTGCTACCCTTTCCAGCACGTTTAATGGGCGGAGGCTATGTTGACGTCACATATTGCGGGGTCACTTTCGCTCAAAATATTACTGTGGAACGAATTTCTGATCTCTCCAAGGTAAGCACAAAGCTCTAACTCACTAGCAAAACTCTTTCATACTTGATCATATAACTGCAGGAACTTTTCATCTTAAACTTCAACACTTCAAGAGGAAAATTACAGCATACGTTTATAGACCAACCTAATTTGCTGCTATATTATAACCATTATTCCATTCAAATGTGACTTGGTTGAAATCAACCAATTGTGTGCATAAACAATCAAATTTCAACTGACATTCTTCATTCGCGAAAAATTTATCAGATTTTATTATCACCTCCTCTGAATTTTTATTATCACCTTCTCCGCCTTTCTCAGGTTGTGATCAGGTTAGGGAATCTAGCTACATTGTCCTATAGAGCCACTAAGTTTAAATGTCAAAAATGGCTGGCTCTCCCTTCGGTGAAGCATTTAATGCTGAAGTAAATTTAACAATTTGAAGAGGGATACCTCAGAACACGAAATACAACAAGAAATAGGTTTTTAATGAGTTTGAAAAACATTGTATCGAACGAAATTATAAATTAACAGCAGATACTCCAACTACTAACATTCCCAACATTTAGAAAGATAGGTCCATGGTATTTAATCTTGTAGGACGTGCCAGTGGACGCTGGTGTGTACTTCATACATATGTGCCTGCTTCTTTTTTCTTTTAAGAGGTTAGAAATTACAATATAACATTTAAATAACCCATATGTTATATCACCCTTTAATTCGTGAAGTAGTCTTAATAATGCAACTCATGATCGTCAAATTCTCTGGATAAATTCAGAATCACTCAAGGGATTATTTGTGATAATTACCTTCTAAATTCATTTATTTTTACTACTATAATGTGCTAGCAACTAATATTTTAAATTTAAGTATTAAACTATTTAGAGTAAGTGTTTAATCTGTATGAATATTCTGCTTAAAGACATTTCAATTATGCATATTTCTTTTCTTCATTATAACTTTGTTTCACTTTTGTATGCTTCTGTTTTATCATATTGCATTGAATTGCCTGCTTTTTCATGACAAGAGATAAGAATGAATAATACCTTCCATTTGAAAAAAAAAGTGTGAGTATTGCAAAATTCCGACAAAAGGCCAAAAATATTTCCGAAATAGTTTATTCCACAAAAAATTTATTCGGCATAAAAAGTGTGTCTTAACAGGACCTATGTCCATTTTTTATGCAGTATGACTTTTTCCATTTCTTAAGGTTTTCCAGATATACAAAATTCAGCCAGACTGGAGAGAACTTCCGAGGACTCCCAGAAAATTCAATATATACACTTTATTTGATACGAAAATATCTTAAACATATGCACTTTAATGAAAATAGTTAGAGCTGTTTTTAATAAAATCAAAACTGTCAAAAAATGTAAATCTTCGTGTGCATTCTTGGAAGATGCTGAATTTGAATATTAGGTTTGGTATTTTACAACTTTTTGTTTTTGAGTTATGCTGTTCACAGACAGACACACGGACTCGCTCTCTCTCTCTCTCTCTCTCTCTCTCTCTCTCTCTCTCTCTCTGACCTATTCCTCAAACTGCTTTTTAAAACAATTCCTGTGAAATCTCGATATCGAATTTTTGGATGGAATGCAATACTTTCTCTATTTAGTGTATGTAGTAGGGAAAGAAAAAAGTGACGTTAAATTATAATTATTAAATAATTAGGAACAGAAGGTGGTCATAAAGTAGCCGTCCCCCCTCCTTCAATTTTAGGGTTAAAATGAAGCTAGTATGTGATTTCCCAGCGTCTGATATTGCACCCGAGAGCAAGCATTTATTCCCCTGGTCTCTTGGAATCTAAAAATTGCGGTGGTAAATATTGCCTTTTAGTAATTCTATTTCTCTACACTCTGCCAGAATGTAATTCCATGTTCCTCCTTCAGACAGTACCTATTCTCATATTCTTACCCCGGTGTCATCAGTTAAGTTGTGCTTCCAGGCCCAATCATAGCCAGGCTAAATCGCTTCCTTGTTCTCGTGCACAGCCATGTAAACAAGCCTCCCTCTGCAAGCCCCGCGCAATAACAATTATACTTTTACTTAAAGAACTAAAGCTCAAGTACAAAATTAATGCAATTGTGTCATTCAGAATGATAAATGGAGGCATAATCACAAGAGAACAGAAACAGCTGACAGAGGAACATTTACGGTCTGTACACCAGCTCATCGTACCTGGTAGGAACACAACGCATCAGTATATCAGTAAAAAAATTCTCAGTACACAGCGATATCTGAAGCTGGACTCATGCGACAGCATACCTACCTAGAATTTGTTATTATACTGACTCGTTGCACTCCGAACCATGAGCGGTGGAGAAACTGTAGTGTATCAAAATAGACAAAACTTAATGGAATGACTCAGATGGTGACGTCTGTAGCCCATATTCGGGAGGTTCCGGGTTCAAATCCCGTGCAACAACCAATCTGACTGGGTTTTTTTATCATTTCCCTCCGTTACCAAGGAAAATCCTGGGTTGATTCTTTAATACCACGACCCAATGTTCCACCTGAAGTCTAAAACAATAGTAAAAATGAAACCCAGATGGTAATAGCCAAAATTGTGCCGTCTATTTAAAGATAAATGCCATCTGCCCAACTCAGAGGTGGAGGTGCAGGTGCCCTGCTCTGATCCCTCTGTGGATTCGTGATGAAGTACGATGGTATGATACTGGGATGAGACCTAGAAAGGTAACTGTCTACCAATTACCGACCTACAAGATACCTCCTAACAGATACATCGCGATATGACTAAAATTGTAAATCTATTAAGGAGATGTAGTTATCTTTTACCAAAAGAGGTCTTCTATTCATAAAATGATACCATTAAAACGATGTAAAATAAATAGAGGGGAAAATGAACAAGCCTGTTAGTGGACATTTAACTCATCAAACATCATCACCTACAATCACAGTTGTTTTGCTTACTCTTTATGAATATTCCAGTGATTGTTGTTTCACGATCTTACAAAGAAAGTCAGTTATCGAGTCAACAATTGGCAGAACGATCACGTAATGTAAATCCTTTTCTAGTTTCTTGAATTTGACGTAGATATAAACTTGAAAGCTTGAATATTTACGTTTAATTCAATGTTTATTTTTATGTTTACGCGATTCATTATGAGCGGCTCCTGACAATAGTGATCAGGTATCAGTCGCCGTTAAATTTTGTGTCTAGCATAGTTAGGTAGTTTGTCTGCCACATGATAGGTAGATAATGTATTGCATTCCACCCAAAAATTCGATATAGAAGAGCTCATTGGATATACCCTGAATAAAAAATGCATTTTTAGAAAAAGTTCCGCGAGTAAACAGCAAAATCAAAATTTGAAGCCTGATAAATTCAAAAGGCTAAGGATGCTTCTTTTTTCTTCTTTCTGTACCTTAATTACCCTTCCCGTAAGTAGAACTTACACTCCCTAGGACTTACAAGTCAGTGCCTAGGACGCCAGAGTTAAGACCTGGAAGTGGGTGATCAGCTAAGCACCAGGTATGATAGTGAGGAAGATGATATGAAATGCAGGCGTAATCGATGATTGGAAAAGTGATAATGGAGCAATTGGTGGAATGGGTGGCGGGAGAAACCGGAAAACATGGAGAAAACCCGCCTAGACGCCCCTTCGGCCGCCACGAATACCATATGCAGGTCCCTGGGATTGAACCCGGACCGCCTAGATGGTAGGCGAACAGTCTAACCACTTGGCCACGTCGTCGCCTATATTTACGGCTGCAACAGGAAAGTTTCCAAGTCTCCCAGTTTAAATTGTTTTTTACGTGAAAAAATATTCGAACAGTATTATTCTCTCAAAAATGGCTAACGATTTGACTATCGTAACACAAGTGTTTTCATAACAAACGAAACATATATCTTGAATACTCTGGATAAAAGTCCTAATTATGAATGACTTTTGTGCAACTGGTTAACCGTAAGAAATAGAGAAATATCATAAAATACAGATCCCGTTGAAGCAAACAATTTATGTCAATGTTTTTGTGAAAATGACCATTTTCGAGGTATTCCTTGTTTTGATTTCAATTTATATTTACAGGTTCTCTAACAGGAAGTCATTATTTGTATTTTATGTCCTCACCATACAACGAGAATGGAATAACGAAGCCATTACATATATCTCTATTGTCATTGACCTGCAGAAATAGCAATAAAACTATGTCTACAAGCTTTCATTTCAATTAACTTGAAGTACATAGAAGAACAAGCTTGTTTAACAATAGTTTGTTGAACTATAGGTAAAGAAAGTCATGTGAATGTAGCACTCAGATTTTTCAACACAATTTCTTTCATAGTTTTATTTCACCTTTGATAAGTTGACTAGTGATTGGCATGTTCACGTACCGTTATCGTGATCTATAAATGCGTGAATAAAATCGTTCACTGCTTTACGAGGGGCTGAAGACGTAAATATCTCATCTACATAACGGTATGCAGAAACTGCTACAGGTTATGCGAATGCCGAAGGCAGTGTTCATTCACGCTTCGATAGCGAGCTAATGGTGTTATACGTTAGGAGTGTCTATCACGTGACGCGGTAAATTACACTTATATTTTTTCCCCTCCCCAACTGGAGATCTTACCTTAGCGTGGCTTCTCTGTTGTTAAAAGGAATCAATTTACGACCTAAGATTACATCAGTTTTGCAATGTAAATGCGTACGAATTTAAACACATATGCTCGTAGATGTTTAAAAGTTTAACGACACAGTGAAGTATTACATTCTTACACTTGAAATTCCTGAGGCCCCGTAGCGCAATGGTAGTGTACCTGCCTCTGCTGCGGAGGACCCGGGTTCGATCCCCGAGGGGATTTTTCCCCATCTGGGCGGTATGGCACAGGGTGCACTCAGCCTCGTTAGGTTCTTTAGGAGGCAATTGAACAGCTACCTGATTGTAAAGTAGCGGTCCTGGTTGCGTAGACTACACAACCACCCGGCAGGGATCGGGGCGCTGTCCACGTAGCCCCTTCCAGTACTGCACCCCATTCATAATGCCTGTGGTGGTCAAAGGTGGGGTACGTAGTACTGGGCGTTTAGGCCTTGGGACGGAAAGGGTTGTGGCGCCTTGGATTTAATAATAACAATAATAACAATAACAATAAAACAACAACAACAATAATAATGATGACAATGACAATGACAATGACAATGACAATGACAATGACAATGACAATGACAATGACAATGACAATGACAATGACAATGACAATGACAATGACAATCATAATAATAATAATAATAATAATAATAATAATAATAATAATAATAATAATAATAATAATAATAATAATAATAATAATAATAATAATAATAATAATAATAATAATAATAATAATAATAATAATAATAATAATAATAATAATAATAAGTAATAAAAATAACAATCATCCTCCACATGGTAAGTCTTGGCCTATTACGCTCTCAAAATTCATCTCCCCATCATCTTCTGGAACATCCCAAATCTCCGGGTCACTGTAATATAAAAACAGTGACAGTAATAAGTTTTCTAAATTTATAGATTTGAATAAATATTTTGTATTTTGATATTGCTTTGCTGCTGACGAACCTTGGCACTGAGGGATCCCTCAATAAAGAAAATTAAGCAGATAGAAGAATAAGCTTTTGTAAGGACTGTCTGCTGAAGAACCTAGCGGGACGGTTATGGGGTAATGTCTGTGGCTTGTATTCTGGAAATCCATAATACCAAATTTTGTGTTTAAGGAATACGACTCCTAAGATTTGCAAGAAATCCCCCATCACCAGACTACACTATTGATGAACATTTCTAGAACATTCTGATTTTGATTAAAAAAATATATGTTTAAGATATATTTGTATCAAATGAAATGTACTTATATCTTGCATTTTCTAGGTCCTTTTTATTCTGGATGATATCTGGCCACGTTAACAGATAGACGAAATCTTACTACACAAAAATTTAGACAGCCTCTCTCTCTCGCTCTCTTTATCTCTCTTCGTTTTTGTTCTTTTTTCTGTGGAGTGAACCGCTTAGGGGATAGGCGTACGTTGTTATTTGCCTGAATCTTCCAATGCTTGTAGTTTTCTTAAATGGGAAGTCCTTATCCATTGTTTCATCTCCTAGTCGAGTAAAGAAAATGGAATTTCAAAGTGATTACATAGCGACCAGTTGTAAAAGATGTGACTATCGCTTAAAGCCTGTTGCATTTCCATGTTCCCCTTGCACCTACAAGGAAATTAGCAAATGTTGATCCTGATTAACACGAAGAAGATAGAGGAGTAGGCGTTTGTATTGTTTACTGGAGTCTTCTGAGGGGTGAGCCTGACCACTAACCTAAGCGCTCATCAAGTTTTTTATTAGATTTTAACCCCTTCAAAGGCGTGTCTTGTATTAGCGGATAAGATATGGCTACCAATCATGGTAAGAAATTTGTGTGACAAACGGAATTCACTCACTTTTCCTTTTTCTCTTTTAGCCAATAAAATCTAACGCTTCTAACCAAGTTGTAAACCTTATTGTGGTTATTGGCATAAAAATTTACCAAAAGGAGTGACATACCCTTGCAACAACTCCCAAGCAACAACTAAAATAACCATGGGTTTGTACAATGAAAAATAATGTGTCACAGACACGAGGTACTGTGAGATTTTCTTCGGCGCTCTTTGTACTACAAGAGTGAAGTGTCGTGCAAGTGCACCACATCAGATTTATTTCCTTAAAGCTGTGGCAATAGCTATGTGGTCTGAGCTGGTTATCATCACTATTAATAGTCCCTTTTGCACCAACAGAAAGTGGAGTCCGGAAAAAGGGAGCAACTGTAGTATCTGTGATCTGTTTTTCCGGAACCGTAGTCACGGAGCATTTGATCCAAAATGGTCGTGCGTTTCTTGTTGAAAATTGCGTTCGGCCCGGGCAATCAAGACAACGTGTTTGTGTCTGGAGATGTGGAGGGAAGATAGCGAAGTCAGCGCGTGTGTACGAGTGTGGATGGACAAGCCGTAAAACGCAGTACAAACACGCAACAGCCGAGAATTAGACTTTGTGCCACTTTGCAGTGAAGCTCAGGAGTAGAATGTGCCATGGAAATGATTTACGGTACAGCTCACCTGACACTCTTCCACTGCGTGTTCAAACAAATAGCCCTAATATAATTAGCTTTGGAACGAACTTTCAAAGAATTCTATTATTTGGTTTCTTGATTCCGCGGTAATGTGCGAGCCTCCCATTCAGTTCCTGGGTTACATTCCCGTCGACTGCCAAAAATTCAATGTCAAGATTTCACCGGAAATATGTTTTGAGGCACCCTGAATAAAAAAAAAATCATTTTTAGAAAAAAGTCCCAGTGCATCTGTCAGTCTGTAGGCAGTATAACTCAAAAACGAAAACTCAATTAATAACCAAAGTTGGTATTAAATGTAATGTCTTTCAAGGGTGCGACACGAAGATTTTGAAGAAAATTGATCCATCCTAAACTACCCTTTGCATGAAAAATTTCCCGAACATATTTATTTTCTCGAAAATGACTAACGATTTTGACTAAAATGACATATATGCTTGAGATATTTTGCTCCCCTTTTTTGGAGAATTCACAGACAGGGAGTGTAATTTTGCTTTTTTTCTTAGCAAGCCTCTGCAAAAGCTTATACGCAATCTTTCGGTAAGAACATTTAAAAGTCCGTTTCAAAATATAGTTATTAGTGGAGATTTGTGGCCCCTGATCCCCCGACCTAAATCCCTGCGATTTCTATCTCTGCATAAAGTGTGCTAGACAAACCCAAACACACTAGAAGAATTAAAACCAAATATCCACCAAGAAATTGCAAACATATCTGAACGTGAACCACAAGTGATGGATAGTTTTCTAAAGAAGTGCCAAAAATTTATGGACAACGACGGTCACTAAATCACTATTTCTGCTTTAACTGCAAGCCGACTGTTAAACTAACTTTTCTTCACTTTAATTTTACTACATGTTTATTCATTCAAAGCATAATTGCATCCAGAGCTAGAAAGCTGAAAGTTTTACTTAATATTTTATAAGGCATGGCAGAAGTATTCATGCTTGAGATTTAGGATAAATGTTGTAACTTTTTGAGATAAAAAATGAAACGTGTGCAGTGATTACAAAAATTTTGAAATTTTTGCTCTGCAATTCACATTCTTTTAATTTCCCTTACAGTTAGCATATTGTTTAACCATACGTTAAGTTTTTGTAAATAAATTTCTGGGTTTGTTCAAATATGTAATCTTTTTGTAAAATATGGAGTGAATTTATTTTGACATTTTTAAAGAAAAATCTGATGTGTTGCACTCACATGAATCTCTCTACCCTTGTACTAACCATTCTTACAAACTCTTGTTCCTATATCTTCTTCGTGTTAGTTGAGATATTATCTTATTGCTTATTTCCTTGTAGGTGCAAGGGAAATATGGGAATACAGTTGGCTTTGAGCGATAGTCAAATGTCTTAAAGCTTTGAGATTCCGTTCTCTTTGCACGGCTAACATAAAAAAATGAACAAAGATGTTGCATTTGGCGAAATTTTAAGTTTTTTCGAAACTGTCACAGATAACGACAGTAGGGAGATTAGGACAGAACTGGCACACTTTTTTATGGGCAAGATGGCCGCCATACGCAACCTAAGGATTATTAGGTAGGAGGGTAGAAGGACGCAGGATATAGGTATTTGAGGCTAACTCTAGGGATACTGTGTAAGGTGTTTAGAACCGTATGTATATCTTTATGCACTTGCATGATACTTCAGCACGTTTTCACTATATCCATGTGTGCTAACTAACGCAACAGCTTTTTGATTATAATATTATCCTAACATAATGACGCCCCACCCCACAACGCCTCGCCAACCTAACCTAACCTAACCTAACCCAGCCCCTACTCCTTTTTACTCAATCTTTCATAATTTAACCTAAGCTAGGCCCCCATTGTTCTAGTTGTCTAATCTAAGCTAACCTAACACAGCTCCCACTCTTTTTACTCTGGTCTTTCATAATTTAACCTAACCCACCTCCCACTCTTTTTACTCTGGTCTTTCATAATTTAACCTAACCTAAGCCCATACTTCTACATGCCTAACCAAACCTAAGCTAAGTTAGCACCCACTCTTTTTATTTTTTTTATTTATTTATTTATTTATTTATTTATTTATTTATTTATTTTTACTTTTTTCATAGTTTAACTTTATTTAGCCTAACCTAGCTTTTACTCTTTTTACTATGGTCTTTCATAATTTCACATAACCTAAGCCTCATACTTCTATTCGTCTAACCTAACCTAACGTTACTTAACCTAAGGGAGCGCAAACCTTCCTATTTATTAACCTGATTTAACCTAACCTATCTCATTCCATTTTACACCAGCATTATATTCTTCTATAACCTATTCTAACCTTTGCACCATGCCGTTTCAAGCTTAGATATTTCACTTTCTTTTGGAGACGTTTCTTCAACAACTTGAGATACTTTGAAGGTATTACACCCCCTGACATGCAAACCCTAAGGATTTCTGAACATTTCATGGTATGTTAGTGCTATTTTAGGAGTTGGTAAGTATTTAGCCATTTTTGCGGTATTCTAGAGATTTTCAGGAATTTTTACAGCTTCGTTGGGATTTTCTATATTTTCACGTCTCTAGTATGTTTTAATGCTTTTAATGGGCATTTGGACCCTTTTTAGCGATTTGTCAAGCTTTCGTGATCAAATTTCATCCTTTTGTAAATGTATGATGTTCACGCCTAAAGCATTGCTTACGGTCTTTCTAAGACTAGCCTAACTTAACAACAAACCTCTTTAGAGATATTTCCTCATCCTTATTTAACATTATATATGCTCCCTTCCACTGTTTCTTACACTAACATCAGAAGATGTTTTAGCCTTGTTCAACTAGCTATCGTTTACTTTTTTGTACACTGCTCCAGTATGTTATGCATGTTAACCTCAGACGATTCTTTTGCATAATTCTGTAGGTTCTAATAGTAACACGTCAAACGTTGCTTACATTCCCTCTAAGACTAACCTAACCTATCCTAGCCCACCACCACTACCACCACCACTACCACCACCACCAACACCACAACCACAACCACCAACGCCACCCTAAAACCACCACCACTACCACCGCAACCACCACTACCACCGCCGCCGCCACCACCACCCTAACCTAACCCAACAAAGAAAACCATCATCACCAGCGTCACTATAACCTGCATGACCACAAATATCTCCAGCACCACCACCTCCACCATCACCAGCGCGACCATAACCTACATCACCATCATCACCAGCGCAACCAGATCCTGCACCACCGACATATTGTGCAGCTATTGTTTATAGTATGTTTTTTTTCATATATAACCTGAGGTAGCCCCACGTTCTTTTGGAGTATTATTCACAACTTTAGTTTGCTTTGATTTCTCTCCCTCCTTTATAGGACTTTTAAACTTCCAATAGAAGATGTCCTAACCATTGATGTTAAAGTTCTTATTACTGCTATTTTGGCCCTCAGTCACAAAATTTTATACAGCTGTATGACTCTTTTGCTTGGTTCTGTATGTTCAAGCGGTAACATCTCAAACACGACATGCAGTTTTCTAAGTCTAACCCCACCTATTATGATCTAACCTGCTTTTAAAATGTTCTTTACAAATTTATTCAACATTCTTTTTCTAGCGCTTTATAGAGCTTTAAAATACCACTAAAACATGTTCTATCCGCTGATGTTGAAGTACTTATAGCTCAGTATTTTTAAGAGATATTCAGCAATATCTTTCATAGTATTTAACACAATCTTCTGTTTCTTTTAAGTTAATCAGGGTATACTTACTTTAAGGTAGTAGGATAGACGCCTCTCCTCTTTTATCTGGGCTGGAGACCAGCACTAGAGTTAAAGTCTAGTGGCAGAGTTAACGCCTCCCTTTATAATTTCTATTTTTCTTCTTTCTTCGACAAGCATCATGGGAAGCACGGAGAAGCCAGGTGAGTAATTTTTTTTTCTTCTTTCTTCGCCAGACGTCATCGGAGGCGTGGAGGAGTCAGTTGATTAAATTTTCATTTTCTACAGGAGACGTAATGGACAAAATAATTATCTTGAGATCTAAGTTGCGTTCTCTTACGTATGGGTTGCAACGCTGTAATGCCCGTACGCATATGTTGATATTCCATCCTCTGCAATTACTCTCTTGTCATCATGAGGCGACAGAGCTATTTTATTAGATTCAACTGTAGAAACGTTATGAAGTTGGGATAGGATCAAGTTCATAGGGGTTCTTACGATTTTTAAAGTTTTAAGACACTCCATATAGCTGTTGAAGCTGATGTATTGCTTAATGGCGCTATGTTTTATGCCTTTGATCTTTTTAATCACAGAGCCATCAATATCGAGAGCATACATTTTAGGTCTGAGACCAACGAAACGGCGAATGATTTTACCATTTGCCTCATCTTTAAACTTTCCCAACACTTTCTTGTTTTGTGTAGAATAGCATATATGGTTAGCAGGGTAATCCGCTGTATCCAGATGTTCAAGCATGTGTAATTTATCCTGGTATATATCAGCTGTAGTCACTCGATGAATGAAGGAATCTGTATCCGTATACAACAGCTTAAGATTCTCAGCTCCATAATACGGAAGTAACACATCGTATTGATACGAGTACATTAACGTCTTGGAAATGTCTAGTACACTCATACCAATGTATATAGGCTTGTTGAACACTATTTTACGAGAAGCCATATGAACAGCTGCAAGATTAGGACCGTATATAGTTCGATCGATAAATGTAGGCTTGGCTATTAGTTTTTCTAATGTTTTGCTGTTTGCTACAAGACGTATATCCATACGATTACGAATGTTTTCCATTGTTTTTCCAAACATCGCATTATTGAAAAGTTTGTACAAATCCTTCTCAAAATCGCTTCTTGCTTGCTGTCGTAGGCGATTATTAAATTCGACGTAAGGCTTTAACCAACAAGATTGGCGGAATTTTAGTGCTCGATGAATCTTTACTAGTCGTAGACCATGACTAAGAGCCTGTTTCAAGGTCATGTAATGTACCACATACTTCTTTCGGGATCCAAGATGGGCAATTAATTTCTTTGAAGACGATTCCCTCGGTTTCATACTCTCAGGCAGAAAGGGTAAATCATTATGAAGTTCATGCAGCTCTGCAGGATATTCCACGTCAACCTCCAAGATATATCCAAAGCAATCATCCCCCTTCAACGAACCGAGATGTATATCCTCAGGAGAAACCCACGTAAATTCACCATAAGGAAGGGCGTGACACATAGCCCAACCGTATTGGTTATTGGCGTCTTCGTACGTAATAAAATGAGAGGGTTTACGAGGATCATACTGTTCCATATAGATGTTATTAGATTCAGCATACCGGTGAGAAACCTGGCATAACCCTCCTCTTATACCAGATTCAACCATGAGTAGCTGATCGTAATCAAGAAGCAATTCCAACTCGATTCCAGTATACAGCAGCATAGCATCCCATGTAAGTCCCGGAGAGGTAAAATAATGCGCAGGGTCCACTTTATGGGTTTTCAGAGTTTGGTCTCTAAATGTCTCAAAAACATCCGCTAGGAGAAGAACATCCGAAATTAAGTACAAATCACTGTACTCGCCAAGGTTTCGGACGTTAAAGTGCTTCCACACGTTCAAAGCATGATCATAGTCCTCACTGTCGATTTCTTCGCTGTTTAACTTATTGTAGAACGCATCCCCAGGAGGCAAACATGTATCGTTCAGGGCATCCCACGATGTTACGTAATCATAGGGAAATACTCCCTTACGAGTCATCAAGCCAATATTCTCTGCTCCAAAGTATTTCGCTGTTTCAGGATGAGTTTCAAGGTTCTTTGCAAGCTTCTCCAAGCTCGTACTGAGGAAGCGGAAAGTATCCACAAACCTAAGTTTAATGTCCCCAACATACTTGGAGAATGATATATAACTTTCCTCTGAATTTGGTATAACCTCTACTCTTTCGCTAGTACACCCTAACTCCTTAACAATAAAATGAGAGTCATAGCCGCTCAGGTTATGCATGAAGACAGGTATATAATTAGGTGTTTTACAAGCCAGGTTACATTTATTGTGTAAAGATCCTCTGTACGCCCCGCTTATATGTGAGTGATCGCGAACCTTCCAATTATCTTCTGTAAATTCATGTCCACACAGGTAGCATATTGTAGAAGCATCATATGATTCTTGTTCTTCAGCTGTAAGATTCAGAGGCTTAGCAGATTTGTATAAGTCACTAATTTTATTCGCCAGATCCATCAAGCATTCCATAAACTTCTGTGCAGCGTCAGGCCCTCGGTAAACATACGGTTCAGTAGGAAGAGTTGTTTCTAGTTGTTCAACACTGGACGACGGCTTCACATAAACGCAAAAGCTCATAGGAGAATGACTTTGATAGGGAGTTGTGTAGGAGGTTTCAGGGTTAGAGGAGCAGGTATGGAGAGGGGTGAGAATGCATTCAAAATCGGCGTAGATAACATAAGGAAGTTTCAACATCCTCTCAACATTCTTGAACTTAACGATAGAGTTATCCTTTGTAGGCATAACGCATCTAGCAATACCATGTTGTCTACATATTTCTCGGTGCTCTTCTAATTTTTTCATTCCACTTTGCCCGTATCGGTCATCAAAATGGCTGAAACATCTTTTACATACATAAATTCGACCATCATGTTTGGTTTTCTGCTGACGAATAAGCCTCTCAAAATTCTTTATATAAGCATAGTGATGTCTGTCAGCTGAATCACTCAACAGAAGGAGATCCCGGTGATCATCTAATTCTTTATCAATCACCTTTATTGGAAACACTTCATGTTTATCATCCACTCCAAACACATTTATGGATATATTATTAAGTTTTTCAAATTTAGCGATCTCACCCAAGCTCGTAGGAAATGAGACACATGAGAAATCGTATTTTTCTTGGAGATCCTTGTACTTGCTAACACGCTGAGGATTCTTTTGAATAAACTTAGCAAGCACAGCATACATAAAGCATTTCTCGTCGCTATAGTTCTGAGGGTTTATACAGGCTTTTTTCACATCCAAAGATGACGGTAGAGTAATATAGCTGCTCCCTCGAAGAAGATTATACTTGTTAATACGCAGTCGAACGCCATCAACACTCAGAAGAGCCCAATTACTACCTTTCAGCTTACTTTCTTCCATTTCAGCACGAAGTTTCTCAAATTTCTTTTCTAAAATGGCATCCAAGTCGCTATCTAAGAACACAGCCTGATTACGCGTTTTAAAGGCTTTGTTAGTAGTGTCTCCAACGGCATTCACAAACTTACATTCAGCCATAATGTTAATTTTCAAACTTTTATGAGCCCGCAGTTCCTTCTCAACAGCATGAATTATACGCTGCTTAGCCTGCTGCAGGTATGCATTTAAATCCTGACTTGCTGGGCATTGGATGAAATATGATTTCAGCCGATCCTGAAAAGCCGTTTCATATTCTACAACATCATCTTCATCAGGAGACATTAACAATAATTTATGCTTAGTAGGTTCAAATTTAACTTTCTTAGCATCTATAGCCCTGTCGCAGCGTCCTTCATGTACATCCCTTCGATTTTCAGTACCGTAAACATCACCACAATGTCTACACTCGAAAAACTCACCACATATCAGCTCATGCCTCTTTTTATGATAGTCGCGTAGAAAACTCTTTTCACATTTGCTACACCTATAATCTGGTATAGCATTCAGAACCGATTCCATCACTCCACCACTCCACATCTTTGTAATATGTAGTGCAACACTTGTAAATTATACAAATCAGTAAATGCTTATAGCACTTTCCACTTACTCGCCTCGATAACTTATCAAAGCTATTAAACGGTAATCTCGCTAAGAGAAGCTGAAGTGCTCGACTCGAAGGATAATTACTCAATAACTATGTAAGCTAAAGCAAACCCTACTTATTCTGAAAGCACGCATCTCTTAGGGAACTACATAATTCAAGATCACGCTTGCAGCGCCTTACAGCGGCTTCAATCATTACTAAAACGCACATTCTACAGATTTTATACTTTTATAACGGTAAATTATATATTAGTCATCAACTCTTCGTATTTTTTAGATATTTTCCCGTGTTTTACGTACTTAGAGACGAATCCAGCATCGAATTAAGACGCGAAACGCCGGTTATGTATCAAGTAACAAACACACTACTTTTAACAACATCAAATGACAGCGATAGAAGCACTTGAACATTATTTAAGCACTTAAAAAACCAATTTTTCGGTATATTTCATCAATTTCAGCATTAGGCGTTAATTCAGTCCTATGACGTCACACTCATGCATCAACGTAATGTCTGCTCCCTCCAAACATGTTCCTACAAGTCTAATGACGTCACGCAAGCACCATACAGAAGACATAATACAATGACAAAGACATTAACTTTAACTATATATTCCCGCAACAAAATAAACGTATTTGAAAGCGTCTTAACATGTTAACTTCAATGCATGTATAAATAAAACCTCTAACATAACAATAAAAAGAAAGAAAAAAGGAATAAATAAGGAATAAAATCACGGAAAAGAAACTATCAGCAGAATACACCCTTAGAAACGGGGTTATTCCTTATCTTTCATCATTCAGTCAACTAAAATAGGTAAATGACGTCACACAGTAGTAGCGACTTGTGTCTACACTCCTTCAAAACAAGTTTAGACAGGAAAGTCTCCCCACCCTCGAATCCACGTAGCAACATTATGAGAAGGCCAGCAGTAACCTCCAAGCCACCATAGTGAGTATATGGAACGTAAACATCCAACAGCGCTTTTCACCGTTTAAGCTTATTTGCATCATATTTTTCCAGGTACTCATCAATCATTGTACTACACGCATCATATAGATCACAATTATTGGCGTTGTATGCTATAATCTGTAATGTTCACGATTTTATACTCATTTAATGATTTAAATTCAATATTTCTAGCATTCACCCTCTTCTTCTTCTTTTTCCTCTTAAACTTCTTCTCATCTCATATCTTCACCTTAGTCCTTCTGATATCCTTCTCCCTCGTGATAGCAGGGAATATATACGTAAATGAACGTTATTAGCTTAAATATTAAAGAAAATAACAGCATTCTCCATCAATTATATCTAAACAGCTTTTTCCGAGTTGTCCGTGATTAAGGGTTCTAAAATCAAGGTAGGCAATGTTTCCCTCAATAAGAGCATTCAGTAATTCATTTTGTAAATATCACTAATCTAAGGTTTATTTCGAGGCTGTAAGACACCTAGTTTGCAAGCTATTTAAATGAACCCTTAGAGATTCGAGCTAGACCCGCAGCATAAAAATTACCATTTTATCCATAAATCAGAACCAGAGCATTTAACTGAAGCGTTTAAGTTTTTAATTCATAGCGCTATCTTTATTGATTCGCGAATAAATCAACTTTGAAGTAATTGCCCCGTCCCGGTAATCGAACTATGAGTCGTAGGGATAACATTTTCTAATATATCGCTTTATGCATCAAGTTACCCTAATTTGTCTTTACATCACCATTCCAAGTGCAACAAATCGCGATATAGGCCAAAATTCAGTAATTCTCCGCAAGGTAGGAATCGAACCCACGATACCTCAACTCTAGCATGTTATAAAATAATTGTACTAAACAAGTTTTACCATGTAAAGTTTATTTCAGTCTTCTAGTGCAAGCTATTCTCGAGATAATGAAATTTACCAAATCAGGATTGGAACCCTAGACTCCAGGATCTCTAGCGTACCACAGGTTAAAGCCCATTACAATACCAATTTAATAAAATTCATTCGAATATTTTATCACTAATGGTTTAGGAATTATTCCAATAATAAGAGTATTGATTGCACCGGAATCGATCCCTAGACCTCCGGCGAGCTTCAAAATTAGATCAAAAGATGCGCCATTTTATTACAAGATAATTACCGTTTACCGCATTTCGATATCTCATTTAGTTTAAGAGAAATCAGCGATCACAGAGTAGGGTATAAAAGGGGGTTAAAGGAGGTGGATGACGCAGCGGCTGGGAGGAAAGGAGGTGGGCACCGGAGCAGCTGGGAGGAAAGAAGGCGGGGGACGCAGCGGCTGTAAGGCAGCACTAATCCCTTCCCACCTTCCAGTACTCCACCCGTCAAATAACGCCCGTAGGGAAAGGAGGCGGGGCTGCAGCGGCTGGGAGTAAACCCTGATCCCTTCCCACCCTCCGGGACTGAACCCCTTTAATAACGCCTGTAGTGGAAGGAGCGGGGGCGCAAGTCTTCACCCCCTCCTCCTTTGGCATTCAGAAACCCGTAATGGACACCTGGGTGGGCACGGCTTCTTGTGGCGGCAAAGCCGACAAAGACAAAGGGGTGTCAAAACACATGTTTGCATATGTAAACACATGTTAACATCATGTAAACACATTTGTTTGGCCTAGAACTCCCTTTTATATCTTGTGGCGGCAAAGCCGACAAAGACAAAGAAGTGTCAAAACATATGTTTACATATGTAAACATATGTTAACACATGTTAACACATGTTAACACATGTTTTTGGCCTAGAACCCCCTTTTATACCCTACTCTGTGATCGCTGATTTCTCTTAAACTAAATGAGATATCGAAATGCGGTAAACGGTAATTATCTTGTAATAAAATGGCGCATCTTTTGATCTAATTTTGAAGCTCGCCGGAGGTCTAGGGATCGATTCCGGTGCAATCAATACTCTTATTATTGGAATAATTCCTAAACCATTAGTGATAAAATATTCGAATGAATTTTATTAAATTGGTATTGTAATGGGCTTTAACCTGTGGTACGCTAGAGATCCTGGAGTCTAGGGTTCCAATCCTGATTTGGTAAATTTCATTATCTCGAGAATAGCTTGCACTAGAAGACTGAAATAAACTTTACATGGTAAAACTTGTTTAGTACAATTATTTTATAACATGCTAGAGTTGAGGTATCGTGGGTTCGATTCCTACCTTGCGGAGAATTACTGAATTTTGGCCTATATCGCGATTTGTTGCACTTGGAATGGTGATGTAAAGACAAATTAGGGTAACTTGATGCATAAAGCGATATATTAGAAAATGTTATCCCTACGACTCATAGTTCGATTACCGGGACGGGGCAATTACTTCAAAGTTGATTTATTCGCGAATCAATAAAGATAGCGCTATGAATTAAAAACTTAAACGCTTCAGTTAAATGCTCTGGTTCTGATTTATGGATAAAATGGTAATTTTTATGCTGCGGGTCTAGCTCGAATCTCTAAGGGTTCATTTAAATAGCTTGCAAACTAGGTGTCTTACAGCCTCGAAATAAACCTTAGATTAGTGATATTTACAAAATGAATTACTGAATGCTCTTATTGAGGGAAACATTGCCTACCTTGATTTTAGAACCCTTAATCACGGACAACTCGGAAAAAGCTGTTTAGATATAATTGATGGAGAATGCTGTTATTTTCTTTAATATTTAAGCTAATAACGTTCATTTACGTATATATTCCCTGCTATCACGAGGGAGAAGGATATCAGAAGGACTAAGGTGAAGATATGAGATGAGAAGAAGTTTAAGAGGAAAAAGAAGAAGAAGAGGGTGAATGCTAGAAATATTGAATTTAAATCATTAAATGAGTATAAAATCGTGAACATTACAGATTATAGCATACAACGCCAATAATTGTGATCTATATGATGCGTGTAGTACAATGATTGATGAGTACCTGGAAAAATATGATGCAAATAAGCTTAAACGGTGAAAAGCGCTGTTGGATGTTTACGTTCCATATACTCACTATGGTGGCTTGGAGGTTACTGCTGGCCTTCTCATAATGTTGCTACGTGGATTCGAGGGTGGGGAGACTTTCCTGTCTAAACTTGTTTTGAAGGAGTGTAGACACAAGTCGCTACTACTGTGTGACGTCATTTACCTATTTTAGTTGACTGAATGATGAAAGATAAGGAATAACCCCGTTTCTAAGGGTGTATTCTGCTGATAGTTTCTTTTCCGTGATTTTATTCCTTATTTATTCCTTTTTTCTTTCTTTTTATTGTTATGTTAGAGGTTTTATTTATACATGCATTGAAGTTAACATGTTAAGACGCTTTCAAATACGTTTATTTTGTTGCGGGAATATATAGTTAAAGTTAATGTCTTTGTCATTGTATTATGTCTTCTGTATGGTGCTTGCGTGACGTCATTAGACTTGTAGGAACATGTTTGGAGGGAGCAGACATTACGTTGATGCATGAGTGTGACGTCATAGGACTGAATTAACGCCTAATGCTGAAATTGATGAAATATACCGAAAAATTGGTTTTTTAAGTGCTTAAATAATGTTCAAGTGCTTCTATCGCTGTCATTTGATGTTGTTAAAAGTAGTGTGTTTGTTACTTGATACATAACCGGCGTTTCGCGTCTTAATTCGATGCTGGATTCGTCTCTAAGTACGTAAAACACGGGAAAATATCTAAAAAATACGAAGAGTTGATGACTAATATATAATTTACCGTTATAAAAGTATAAAATCTGTAGAATGTGCGTTTTAGTAATGATTGAAGCCGCTGTAAGGCGCTGCAAGCGTGATCTTGAATTATGTAGTTCCCTAAGAGATGCGTGCTTTCAGAATAAGTAGGGTTTGCTTTAGCTTACATAGTTATTGAGTAATTATCCTTCGAGTCGAGCACTTCAGCTTCTCTTAGCGAGATTACCGTTTAATAGCTTTGATAAGTTATCGAGGCGAGTAAGTGGAAAGTGCTATAAGCATTTACTGATTTGTATAATTTACAAGTGTTGCACTACATATTACAAAGATGTGGAGTGGTGGAGTGATGGAATCGGTTCTGAATGCTATACCAGATTATAGGTGTAGCAAATGTGAAAAGAGTTTTCTACGCGACTATCATAAAAAGAGGCATGAGCTGATATGTGGTGAGTTTTTCGAGTGTAGACATTGTGGTGATGTTTACGGTACTGAAAATCGAAGGGATGTACATGAAGGACGCTGCGACAGGGCTATAGATGCTAAGAAAGTTAAATTTGAACCTACTAAGCATAAATTATTGTTAATGTCTCCTGATGAAGATGATGTTGTAGAATATGAAACGGCTTTTCAGGATCGGCTGAAATCATATTTCATCCAATGCCCAGCAAGTCAGGATTTAAATGCATACCTGCAGCAGGCTAAGCAGCGTATAATTCATGCTGTTGAGAAGGAACTGCGGGCTCATAAAAGTTTGAAAATTAACATTATGGCTGAATGTAAGTTTGTGAATGCCGTTGGAGACACTACTAACAAAGCCTTTAAAACGCGTAATCAGGCTGTGTTCTTAGATAGCGACTTGGATGCCATTTTAGAAAAGAAATTTGAGAAACTTCGTGCTGAAATGGAAGAAAGTAAGCTGAAAGGTAGTAATTGGGCTCTTCTGAGTGTTGATGGCGTTCGACTGCGTATTAACAAGTATAATCTTCTTCGAGGGAGCAGCTATATTACTCTACCGTCATCTTTGGATGTGAAAAAAGCCTGTATAAACCCTCAGAACTATAGCGACGAGAAATGCTTTATGTATGCTGTGCTTGCTAAGTTTATTCAAAAGAATCCTCAGCGTGTTAGCAAGTACAAGGATCTCCAAGAAAAATACGATTTCTCATGTGTCTCATTTCCTACGAGCTTGGGTGAGATCGCTAAATTTGAAAAACTTAATAATATATCCATAAATGTGTTTGGAGTGGATGATAAACATGAAGTGTTTCCAATAAAGGTGATTGATAAAGAATTAGATGATCACCGGGATCTCCTTCTGTTGAGTGATTCAGCTGACAGACATCACTATGCTTATATAAAGAATTTTGAGAGGCTTATTCGTCAGCAGAAAACCAAACATGATGGTCGAATTTATGTATGTAAAAGATGTTTCAGCCATTTTGATGACCGATACGGGCAAAGTGGAATGAAAAAATTAGAAGAGCACCGAGAAATATGTAGACAACATGGTATTGCTAGATGCGTTATGCCTACAAAGGATAACTCTATCGTTAAGTTCAAGAATGTTGAGAGGATGTTGAAACTTCCTTATGTTATCTACGCCGATTTTGAATGCATTCTCACCCCTCTCCATACCTGCTCCTCTAACCCTGAAACCTCCTACACAACTCCCTATCAAAGTCATTCTCCTATGAGCTTTTGCGTTTATGTGAAGCCGTCGTCCAGTGTTGAACAACTAGAAACAACTCTTCCTACTGAACCGTATGTTTACCGAGGGCCTGACGCTGCACAGAAGTTTATGGAATGCTTGATGGATCTGGCGAATAAAATTAGTGACTTATACAAATCTGCTAAGCCTCTGAATCTTACAGCTGAAGAACAAGAATCATATGATGCTTCTACAATATGCTACCTGTGTGGACATGAATTTACAGAAGATAATTGGAAGGTTCGCGATCACTCACATATAAGCGGGGCGTACAGAGGATCTTTACACAATAAATGTAACCTGGCTTGTAAAACACCTAATTATATACCTGTCTTCATGCATAACCTGAGCGGCTATGACTCTCATTTTATTGTTAAGGAGTTAGGGTGTACTAGCGAAAGAGTAGAGGTTATACCAAATTCAGAGGAAAGTTATATATCATTCTCCAAGTATGTTGGGGATATTAAACTTAGGTTTGTGGATACTTTCCGCTTCCTCAGTACGAGCTTGGAGAAGCTTGCAAAGAACCTTGAAACTCATCCTGAAACAGCGAAATACTTTGGAGCAGAGAATATTGGCTTGATGACTCGTAAGGGAGTATTTCCCTATGATTACGTAACATCGTGGGATGCCCTGAACGATACATGTTTGCCTCCTGGGGATGCGTTCTACAATAAGTTAAACAGCGAAGAAATCGACAGTGAGGACTATGATCATGCTTTGAACGTGTGGAAGCACTTTAACGTCCGAAACCTTGGCGAGTACAGTGATTTGTACTTAATTTCGGATGTTCTTCTCCTAGCGGATGTTTTTGAGACATTTAGAGACCAAACTCTGAAAACCCATAAAGTGGACCCTGCGCATTATTTTACCTCTCCGGGACTTACATGGGATGCTATGCTGCTGTATACTGGAATCGAGTTGGAATTGCTTCTTGATTACGATCAGCTACTCATGGTTGAATCTGGTATAAGAGGAGGGTTATGCCAGGTTTCTCACCGGTATGCTGAATCTAATAACATCTATATGGAACAGTATGATCCTCGTAAACCCTCTCATTTTATTACGTACGAAGACGCCAATAACCAATACGGTTGGGCTATGTGTCACGCCCTTCCTTATGGTGAATTTACGTGGGTTTCTCCTGAGGATATACATCTCGGTTCGTTGAAGGGGGATGATTGCTTTGGATATATCTTGGAGGTTGACGTGGAATATCCTGCAGAGCTGCATGAACTTCATAATGATTTACCCTTTCTGCCTGAGAGTATGAAACCGAGGGAATCGTCTTCAAAGAAATTAATTGCCCATCTTGGATCCCGAAAGAAGTATGTGGTACATTACATGACCTTGAAACAGGCTCTTAGTCATGGTCTACGACTAGTAAAGATTCATCGAGCACTAAAATTCCGCCAATCTTGTTGGTTAAAGCCTTACGTCGAATTTAATAATCGCCTACGACAGCAAGCAAGAAGCGATTTTGAGAAGGATTTGTACAAACTTTTCAATAATGCGATGTTTGGAAAAACAATGGAAAACATTCGTAATCGTATGGATATACGTCTTGTAGCAAACAGCAAAACATTAGAAAAACTAATAGCCAAGCCTACATTTATCGATCGAACTATATACGGTCCTAATCTTGCAGCTGTTCATATGGCTTCTCGTAAAATAGTGTTCAACAAGCCTATATACATTGGTATGAGTGTACTAGACATTTCCAAGACGTTAATGTACTCGTATCAATACGATGTGTTACTTCCGTATTATGGAGCTGAGAATCTTAAGCTGTTGTATACGGATACAGATTCCTTCATTCATCGAGTGACTACAGCTGATATATACCAGGATAAATTACACATGCTTGAACATCTGGATACAGCGGATTACCCTGCTAACCATATATGCTATTCTACACAAAACAAGAAAGTGTTGGGAAAGTTTAAAGATGAGGCAAATGGTAAAATCATTCGCCGTTTCGTTGGTCTCAGACCTAAAATGTATGCTCTCGATATTGATGGCTCTGTGATTAAAAAGATCAAAGGCATAAAACATAGCGCCATTAAGCAATACATCAGCTTCAACAGCTATATGGAGTGTCTTAAAACTTTAAAAATCGTAAGAACCCCTATGAACTTGATCCTATCCCAACTTCATAACGTTTCTACAGTTGAATCTAATAAAATAGCTCTGTCGCCTCATGATGACAAGAGAGTAATTGCAGAGGATGGAATATCAACATATGCGTACGGGCATTACAGCGTTGCAACCCATACGTAAGAGAACGCAACTTAGATCTCAAGATAATTATTTTGTCCATTACGTCTCCTGTAGAAAATGAAAATTTAATCAACTGACTCCTCCACGCCTCCGATGACGTCTGGCGAAGAAAGAAGAAAAAAAAATTACTCACCTGGCTTCTCCGTGCTTCCCATGATGCTTGTCGAAGAAAGAAGAAAAATAGAAATTATAAAGGGAGGCGTTAACTCTGCCACTAGACTTTAACTCTAGTGCTGGTCTCCAGCCCAGATAAAAGAGGAGAGGCGTCTATCCTACTACCTTAAAGTAAGTATACCCTGATTAACTTAAAAGAAACAGAAGATTGTGTTAAATACTATGAAAGATATTGCTGAATATCTCTTAAAAATACTGAGCTATAAGTACTTCAACATCAGCGGATAGAACATGTTTTAGTGGTATTTTAAAGCTCTATAAAGCGCTAGAAAAAGAATGTTGAATAAATTTGTAAAGAACATTTTAAAAGCAGGTTAGATCATAATAGGTGGGGTTAGACTTAGAAAACTGCATGTCGTGTTTGAGATGTTACCGCTTGAACATACAGAACCAAGCAAAAGAGTCATACAGCTGTATAAAATTTTGTGACTGAGGGCCAAAATAGCAGTAATAAGAACTTTAACATCAATGGTTAGGACATCTTCTATTGGAAGTTTAAAAGTCCTATAAAGGAGGGAGAGAAATCAAAGCAAACTAAAGTTGTGAATAATACTCCAAAAGAACGTGGGGCTACCTCAGGTTATATATGAAAAAAAACATACTATAAACAATAGCTGCACAATATGTCGGTGGTGCAGGATCTGGTTGCGCTGGTGATGATGGTGATGTAGGTTATGGTCGCGCTGGTGATGGTGGAGGTGGTGGTGCTGGAGATATTTGTGGTCATGCAGGTTATAGTGACGCTGGTGATGATGGTTTTCTTTGTTGGGTTAGGTTAGGGTGGTGGTGGCGGCGGCGGTGGTAGTGGTGGTTGCGGTGGTAGTGGTGGTGGTTTTAGGGTGGCGTTGGTGGTTGTGGTTGTGGTGTTGGTGGTGGTGGTAGTGGTGGTGGTAGTGGTGGTGGGCTAGGATAGGTTAGGTTAGTCTTAGAGGGAATGTAAGCAACGTTTGACGTGTTACTATTAGAACCTACAGAATTATGCAAAAGAATCGTCTGAGGTTAACATGCATAACATACTGGAGCAGTGTACAAAAAAGTAAACGATAGCTAGTTGAACAAGGCTAAAACATCTTCTGATGTTAGTGTAAGAAACAGTGGAAGGGAGCATATATAATGTTAAATAAGGATGAGGAAATATCTCTAAAGAGGTTTGTTGTTAAGTTAGGCTAGTCTTAGAAAGACCGTAAGCAATGCTTTAGGCGTGAACATCATACATTTACAAAAGGATGAAATTTGATCACGAAAGCTTGACAAATCGCTAAAAAGGGTCCAAATGCCCATTAAAAGCATTAAAACATACTAGAGACGTGAAAATATAGAAAATCCCAACGAAGCTGTAAAAATTCCTGAAAATCTCTAGAATACCGCAAAAATGGCTAAATACTTACCAACTCCTAAAATAGCACTAACATACCATGAAATGTTCAGAAATCCTTAGGGTTTGCATGTCAGGGGGTGTAATACCTTCAAAGTATCTCAAGTTGTTGAAGAAACGTCTCCAAAAGAAAGTGAAATATCTAAGCTTGAAACGGCATGGTGCAAAGGTTAGAATAGGTTATAGAAGAATATAATGCTGGTGTAAAATGGAATGAGATAGGTTAGGTTAAATCAGGTTAATAAATAGGAAGGTTTGCGCTCCCTTAGGTTAAGTAACGTTAGGTTAGGTTAGACGAATAGAAGTATGAGGCTTAGGTTATGTGAAATTATGAAAGACCATAGTAAAAAGAGTAAAAGCTAGGTTAGGCTAAATAAAGTTAAACTATGAAAAAAGTAAAAATAAATAAATAAATAAATAAATAAATAAATAAATAAAAAAAATAAAAAGAGTGGGTGCTAACTTAGCTTAGGTTTGGTTAGGCATGTAGAAGTATGGGCTTAGGTTAGGTTAAATTATGAAAGACCAGAGTAAAAAGAGTGGGAGCTGGGTTAGGTTAAATTATGAAAGACCAGAGTAAAAAGAGTGGGAGCTGTGTTAGGTTAGCTTAGATTAGACAACTAGAACAATGGGGGCCTAGCTTAGGTTAAATTATGAAAGATTGAGTAAAAAGGAGTAGGGGCTGGGTTAGGTTAGGTTAGGTTAGGTTGGCGAGGCGTTGTGGGGTGGGGCGTCATTATGTTAGGATAATATTATAATCAAAAAGCTGTTGCGTTAGTTAGCACACATGGATATAGTGAAAACGTGCTGAAGTATCATGCAAGTGCATAAAGATATACATACGGTTCTAAACACCTTACACAGTATCCCTAGAGTTAGCCTCAAATACCTATATCCTGCGTCCTTCTACCCTCCTACCTAATAATCCTTAGGTTGCGTATGGCGGCCATCTTGCCCATAAAAAAGTGTGCCAGTTCTGTCCTAATCTCCCTACTAACGACTATCTCCGAATGTTTCACTCTACCAAAAAAAAAAAAAAAAAAAAAAAAAAAAAAAAAAAAAAAAAAAAAAAAAAAATTTGGACATAAATAGTGTGCTCTACATGTGTAGCGAGCTCCACATTTTTGTAGGTATAGTAAGATTTGGTCTACCTCTTACGGTTTACGAGTTATTCAAAAGTCATCCAGAGTACCTAAACAGGGCTACATAGGCTATAGCCAGAAAATTCAAAATATACATTTCATTTGTCATACAAGTATCAAAATTTTCGAAAAATTGTTCATGTAAAGAGTAGTTTAGGGCGGAGGAATTTTCTTCAAAATCTTCGTATCGCATTCTTGAAAGACATTAAACTTAAATACCATTTTTTGTTTTTAACGTACTTTTCATTTTTGCGTTATGCTGACTCACACTGACACACTAACACACACACACACATGGACCTTTTTCTAAAAATGCTTTTTCTATTCAGGGGACCTCAAAACATACACATATATCCAGTGAAATCTCCACATCGAATTTTTGGGTGGAGTACAGTACTTCCTCTACCTACTATACATACTAGAGAAAGGGAAAATGTTAACAGTTCAAGGTCTAATTGACGTCATAAATGAAATTATGCCACATATGTGTACAAAACCGAAGTAGGTGTGTAGCTTTAAAACTGTGTAAATAGAAAATTCAAAAACCACCCATAATGCCTGTGTGAAGTACACGTTCTCTTAATGGCTAAATTCACAAGAAAACCGACAACAAGACATCCTGAGGGAGTGTTTGAGAATCAGACGGTGTGGTTCCCATGTACATACATACATACACACATACAAAATGGTGATTCAGAGAATTTTTGTGTAAAAGAATAGTAAGAAAGAAAACAAAGAGCTAGACACGCACACCTCCCACTCTGTTCATTCTTTTGTCTTTGCTATCTCCCTCATATGTCATAACTGTCTTATTGCCATAAACGGGATACATTTGTACTCAAGAGGTTTCAATTAGTCTCCGGAAATGTTTCTTCCCTTAGGTAATCCTCAAACCTTGAAAAATAATGCTTTATTATCTGCAATGCCACTGATGCTATAGACCGTACCATGGCAGTCAGTATTAAGGTACTTTTTACTTTCGCTACAGTAGGTAGAGAAAATGAGCTTTATTCCATCCTCAAAAAAAAATATATATATATATATATATATATATATATATATATATATATATATATATATATATATTGATATTTCAAACGACATGCATGTTTTGAGATACCCGAAAAAATGAAGTTTATGAAAAGTTCTGTGTGGGCACACCACTGTAGTGCATGCTTGTGTGTGTATATGTGTGTTTGTGTGTGTAAGACAAATACTGTAATTTGTACCTATTTGTATTTAGGCTAGTAGGTATGTAATGAAAAGCTCACACAAATAACATAGAATATCTCCGAAATGGTTCACTCTACAACAAATTTATTTAGACAAATTTAATTGTGTATTTTAACAAGCTCTATAGTTTTGTATAGTAAGATTTGGTCTATCTCTTATGGTTTAGCAGTTATGCTAAAGTCGTCCAGAGAAAATACGACTACAGTGGCTATAGCCAGAAAATTCAAGATTAGGTACATTTCATTTGTCATAAAAATATTTCAAGCACATGGTATTTTAATCAAAATCATTAGTGCCATTTTCAAAATTTTCGAAACATTTTCCATGTAACAGGTACTTTAGGGAGGAGAAATGTTCAAAATCTTGGTGTCGCATCCTTGGACGACATGAAACTTAAATACCACCTTTAGTTTTTAACCGGCTTTTCGTTTTTGAGCTATGCTGTTCACATGCGCGCGCGCGCACACACACACACACACACACACACACACAAAATAATCTTATCTAAAATTGATATTTCTGGATTCATTGAAGCGTATTTTTTCGGTGAAATCTCGAAATCGAATTCTTTCAAGAAATGCATACTTCCTCTTACTTAGTTTAGGTTGGAGCCAATAAAGCAAAAGGTGCTAAAGGTGTTCATCGTCGTTGTCATCGTCATCATCATCATCATCATCATCTCTTATTGGATTACAACATAGGTATCTCCTATTACAGGTTCATACTCATTGGTCTTGCAATATCTCTGCAATATGCATAGGTATAGGTACGATATCATTTTGTGATAATGAGTTTTCTCCATTTTTGCCTATGTTTATTTTGTCATTTACAGGAACAATAACCAATTCCTCCCTGATTTTTCAGCACTAATTTTATGCATTATTGTAGGTATATCCTTTAATACCTCTCAGGTATCTAATTTGTAATCATTTATTTTAACCAATTCCTTTTTTCTTTCTAGTCAATGTTTCACATTGTAGGTATATCCTTTAATACCTCTCAGGTATCTAATTTGTAATCATTTATTTTAACCAATTCCTTTTTTCTTTCTAGTCAATGTTTCACAATCATACAGAAAGCTTGGAATTCCCACTCTCTTATAGCTGCATTTTTATCTTGTTCTTAATGTTCTTAAAATAGATATCTATTTTACAATCATTTTGGAATTTACTTAATTACTTAAATCTTGATTACTATGTACGTTATATACTTATTTCTAAACACTTAAGTTGTTTCGTTACTTTGCAGTTATCTTTTGTACTGTTTTCGACCTACAGGGCGCTTTGCTTGGAATAACATTGCGTTTGTTTCATTAATTAATACCGAAAGTCCATATTTTGCTACCACAAGTCCTAACTCTAAAACATTTTTATTGAAAGTATGTTATTTTTCTTGAATTATTATAATATTATCAATAAATAGTAGCACATTTGTTGTATAGTATTAGCCTGACTCCTGATGATCTTTTCTGTTTTATTTCTCTAACAACTTCGTCCATCTATGTTTTAATGTATTAAAATAGCCAGCCATGCACCCTTCTTGATTGTTCTGACTTTTAGGTTTATGTCTTTGTAAACGGATGCCAAAAGTTAGACGCTTTTCCATTTATCTTTTCTACAAGGAGCGTGATTCTGAACATTGTCAGACGACATTAGAGGAGAACATAAATCGAAACGACTTAACAAGGGCCACGTTTCGTTCCGCGACACCAGAGGGTGAGAGACATGGGGGAGAAGATCCTTTTTCTCTTTTTTGGTGCAGTAATTTATTTTAGAGAGCTTGAGAATGGTCCCCAGCATGTAAGAGAACGATACGGAATCTTTCCTCGCTTTAGTTCCCCATTTTGATGGATGAAATATGCTTCAGACATGTTAATATAACCTATCCTCAGAAATCAAACATCGTCATTAGGAATTAGTTGCAGGAAATGGTTTCTAAGACGCATAATTTTCACTACTCTCCATCCCTTATGTATACGAATTATTTTTACGAAAGCACGTTTTTCTATCTGCTTAAATTTAATTGAGGTCAACATTTGCAGAAATAGCTACATTGCATATTTAGTCATAGATACAAAGGGAACAGAGATTGTCAAATGTTTAAGAAATGGACGCTAAATGCTGCCCTTGAAAGTTCATACCGTTTTCAGACAATCGCGGGAAACAATCGAAAGTTGAGCTGGCTCCGCAGCTCAGTTGGTAGAGTATCTGCCTGCCGGGTAAGGGGCCTGGGGTTCGAATCCCGACTGGAATTTTTCTACAGCCAAGATTGTTTCCTAAACTTACGCATGAAGGAGTCTGAATGGGTACGTAAATTTAATATTAAAAAACAGAAAGACCGAAGCCCACTGTAAAACCAGTTAACACCAACGCCAAAGGACAATATATTTGGAAGGAGATGGTCCGATATGACCAATGGAGTCAAAGGAGGGATATCGGGGGAGGGGGGGAGGAAAATTCACAGCCCTTGAAACCAAGTGTTGAGTAAATCGATGTCTGGTGGATTATGGATATAGATTTGTAAGTTAATGAACCAATGTTCTTGAGAAAAGCTAAAATTGGATTTTTGGGCATTTTTTTTTTTTTTTTTTTTTTTTTTTTTTTTTTTTTTTTTATTCGAGGGAAAGCCTTTGTCAATTTTACTTAAATTGGTTAAAGTTTGATGAGTTATTAGAAACTAAATTTTTTATCCTAATAACTTTTACACAATCACCTATGTGCTACACAAATTAAATAAATAATTCTAAAATGGTTAGCTGCCCTATTTCCAAATTTTATAATAATTTTGTACATTATTACACTTTATCTATCAAATATTTTTACACTATACGACTTTTTACTCTTCATAATTCATATTTAAAGTTGAATTCTTCTACAGATCTATTAGCAGAGGTTTCTTTATCACAACCCTAAACTAGGACAGCTATCCAAGTGCTGGAGTTTCATATTTCTCTTGCATCTACAAGAATACTAGCAATAATTTCTACAAAAGTTTACCTGGACTTACATGATCAAAATAGAGGAATAAGTGTTTGTAGGAATAGTACAAGAGTGAGAAAGTCATGTGAGTGTAACACATCGATTTTTTTTTTCTGGTGCTAAATCGCAATTCTCTTTCTGAACTATTTTTTCGTGGTCAAAGAGTGGAATTTGAAAGCCATACAGAGCTGACTTGATTCAATGGTAATAAATGGGTAATAAATTCATTCTGTGAACGTTTATCTCGATTTGCAGAAAGCAAATAGAAGAATAAGTCCTTCTAAGAAGACAATTTGCGATATGCACTTTTATCCTCTAGTATATATCTACAGCGATAGGTAATTAAAATAACTAGTAGAATGTAGGTATAAAAAAAATATTAAAGCTACGCAATCACTTAGGATTTACTCTATTTTCTAGCGCCACATCCTCTATTTAAAGGAAGTAAATGGAAAAAGTAAAACTGAAACCTATCGATCAAACTGCTGGAAGAGTGCATTTTACTTTTAGGTTATGTTTTCACATTGAACCGGCGTTCTGTAGTTTATTTACTGCACATATCACCCAATTTCTTCTAAAAGCTTTTATGAGAGTTTAGAAAAGCTATTTACGAGTAAATATTAACTTAAGCTCTTGTAACAGGATTTTTAATGTAGATCAATAGTACGAGTCCATGAACTCACAAAAAGAGAAATAACTGTAATTAATAATTAATGAAATTGTTTAAACCTAGAAACAGCTGTATATTAACTCTTATGTGAACAAGAGGTTTCAGTAAATTTAAGTTGTGTCTGGATTCTATCCTTGCCTACACTTTTGTTGCTTTCCATTTCACAGAAGTCACTTATACACTAGCTGGTGTAGGAGTCATTTCTCGACAGGCTAAAATACCTCATTGGGTGCTCTTGTTTTCCCCAGGGACTTCCTGCCCTATATTTCCGGCTATGTGTCCTATCAGATTTTAGGATCATGGGCAAACCTCTTTCCTCTACTCGTAACGAAAGTAAAGAGCTGGTTTAGATTTAGGTCCCTCTAACATAAACCATGTTCTGAGTGGAGAAAACGTACGGAACCTGCTAGAAAGAGCTCTGGGAGACCCTTAGGAATGGACAATGATGTTTGGGTTGGCGTGTATAGGAAGAAAGAGCGAGAGCATCGCCGAGTGAGACAGTAATACGTGGAGGGGCTCACATATGATAGTCCGCCAACCAATCAGCTGCGGTTAGGAGGAGTCGCACCGGGTCGATTTCAAGATGGGTGCCGCCGTGTGCACCCTCCTCATCCCATCCATCGCAACACGACTCCGCAATGGCGCTGGAGGCAGCGGCGGGCCACGGAAACTCCGCCAGCAGAGCCATCCGACTTCAGCGTACTCGCACGAGAAAGTTGGAAACTAAGCTGCTCTTCACTTCCCGCCCAGCTGTGTCTGCAGCGTCCACATGCTTTCAGGCTGGGCATTCGCGATGTCTGCAAATCGGTGTTCATGCTGGTGCTGGTGATTCCATTCGCGTTGGATAATAGTCAACTGATCTTGCGTAAATGTACACATCCATGGTCTCCTTCTTCTTTTTTTTTCTTCTAGTACTCCTCCTCGGTTTATACACGAATTAATTAATCTTGTTTGCCCATCCCGGCTTCCTCTTTCTTTCGGAATTTTATCTTACGTAATGAGCGGCTATTCCCCACCCCACTCCTCGCTCCGACAGTGAGTATCCAGTGACGGACTCAAGCAGGCGACTCCATTGTAGTTTCTAAGTCATACCTGGAAATGTTCTCAGAAGACCTCTTCATTCTGGAAGATTTTTGTATAAATGGTAAACAGTAAGAGATAAAAGCTTACTAAATAAAAATGTGGATCTCCTTAAAACACAGTTTATGCCAAATACTTCGTTTTTATTCTGGACGAACCATTTCCAAGATATTCTTTATTATTAGTGTAGTCTCCGCTCCTGTTTCTGATACATCAGTTACTACTGGTCTATAAATGTTGACTTTTGTTTCTTTATATATATTTAATTCCTAATTTCTTGGACTTGATTTACTCCAGGCAATTGAAATGCATTACCGGTTCTATAATGTTGTTTTCAATTTCTAATTTACATCTCAACGGTTCTTTATTAACCGTTAATACTTGTTTTATTTATGGAGATTTTCATACATTTTCCATAAAAGTTGTACAAAAGTCTGTGCAGGTTATCCTGCGTTTCTGCCATAAGTAACATTCCATATTAATCTTATTGTCCCCCATACTATATCCCAATTCTTCTCTCGTTTCTTTAATTATTGCATCCAACACGATGCTGAATAGGAATCGACTTGTCCTATGCCTTTTATTGGGATTTTTTCTGTTAATCGTCCTGTAATTTTTATTTGACTAAAATCACATCCATGTTGTATACAGTTGGGGCGCTATTTACGTTTCCAGTTCGGGTTCTTAGATTCTAGCTTCGCGGTAGCTAATAAATAGGTCGCTTTGTAAGGAACTGGAAAGCCGACTTTCGGCCAAACTATACCTAATTGCCAGCCAAGAGGACTGGAGGTAAAATCTTTGTTGGGGCCCAAACGGAAGCCATTTATTTGCATAACGGATGCCACATGACAAGTATTTATAAAACGTAATTCACATTAGTTAATTCATTTTAAGTATTCCTAGAACTAGATTATGCATTTTAGAGTGAAACCGAAACGGACTCTGTCCCCCGTGGACTCGGAATAGCATTGACTAGCTATAGTTACGGGTTCAAATCGGCGGAGAGTAATGAATATTTTTGGGCATAAAAATCCTTAGCATGTCTTCCTTCGGAAGGGAAGTAAAGCCAGTAATCCTGTATTGTAGATTTACGGTACGTAAAATAATCTCAAGAATGATAAAGAGGCCTTTGAGCAAAATTAAGTGATCTTTCACGCCCAATATAGAGTGGGACGCTAAAAACCACAGCTGTTAAAGAGCGTCTGTAAATATGAAAATATTTTGGACTCCCAATTGACGTCTAACTCTTCCAAATCAATTAGAAATACCTACAACTTTTCCTGTCATAGTTCCCTTTTGGAGTAACATTAGCACATCTTATTATTCAGCATGGTAACATTTTTGCTGAATTGTATTGTGTAAGACCTTGAAATCTTATATCAACAGCACCATTATACTCTGCTTTTTCTTCTCTATCTGCTCCCCTCTCTCTGTGTGGGTCTATATGCAGATGACTTCTTCCCATACTTGATCTGTATTTTAAGTTGTCTTCATTAAACCATCTGTCTTATGGATTTAGACAATTTTGTTGCTATCATTCCTGGCAATGTTCTTCGTGATATAGGAAGGGAAGTTAAGTCGATGGTCCCGTGTCGATTTACGGCAAGTAAAAGAACCTCAAGCCTGACAAAGAGGCCTCTGAGCAAAATTAAGCGGTATTTCACGTGAATGGGAGTACATAAAACAAAACATAAAACACCATTCCTGGCTCACCTGAGGTTCATTTAGCTTGATATTCTTCAATTTTATCATTCATGGAAAATATTTATTATGTTCTTACATTGTCATTCCTTAGCCAGCCTAAACTTTACGTTTCCAAATTTTTATTTTTCTGCTCCTCTTTGATTATAACTTTAATTTTAATCTAATATTTTTGCAGTATTTATCGTTTTATTTATTTACTTATACACCTACATCTAATTTAAAGTATTTGTGAAAGTTCTGGATTTATATAGCTTATCTTGTAGGAATCGATGTCACCTGTTTACCTGATTGTGTTGTTAATATATAGTAGACGATAGGTGACCTATATCTATCTGAATGCCCATGGCTGTAAAATCGAGAGAATCTCCACTTGCTTCAGGCTTTATTCAACGCAGAATTTGCAAGCTTTGAGGAGCCAACTAGGTTTCAGAAAAATGTGATGTGTTGCACTCACACGACTTTCTCCACTCGTGTACTAACCATTCTTACAGACCCTAATTCTTCAATCTACTATACGTTAATCGAGATAAACATTTGCTTCCCCCCCCCAAAAAAAAAAAAAAAAAAAAAAAAAATGCCTGAGGCATAAATTGTGTGCTTCAACAACATCTACACTATTGTGTAGTAAATCTTCTTCGGTCTTATATTTCACCAGATGTGCAAAAGTCACTCAGACTCCGTAGGTCTGGTTTTCTTTTCTTTCTTTTGTTTCAGGAATTTCGATATTTGCTACTTTTACTGCTGCGTACAGTATAATTTAATGCTTTAAAGCACTTCATGAATTACCGGTGTTAAGTTGTTCTTCTGCTTACTCTATGCTAAACAACTGTTGCAATTGCACGATAGATTTTGTTTCTGTCTAAAAAGTTTGTTCCTTGTATAATTGATTTGAATATTTAATGCAGGGTTTGGGAACTGGTGCTCGCTGAGTGCAGCTTCCTCATGGTCTTGCACTAGTAACAGTATGCTTAGCAGGTAAAAAAAAAAAAACAGACCAAGGTCACTCAAGCTACCCCGCGAATCGCCCAGGCCTGATTTAAAGCTTAGGCCGTTAAATTGTCATGCAACTACGTTGGCTTAGAGGAAGTATTGTATTCACTCAAAAACTCGATATCGAAATTTCACCAGAAATTGATATTAAGAGACTCCCTTAATCGCCCCCCAAATTTTAGCATCTTCCAAGGATGTAACAAGAACATTTTCGATAAATTTCCCCATACCAAACTACCTTGTACTTGAAGCATTTTTCGAAAATGTTTGTTGTCCCTGAAAGGTTCTGTTGAGTTTGATTGAAATAACATAAATTTAAGACATATCATATAAAATTAAATGTATATATTGAATTTTTTGGAAATAACCCCTGAAGTACTTTTCTTTCTGAATGACCTTTGCTTACCTAATTGGTAAACCATAAGTGATATAGAAGATCATGCTGCACAAAAAATGTAGAGCTTACTAAAGGAGGTTACAGAGGGCTAGGATGGGCGAGTGGGGAAAAGGAAAGTGATAAAGCATGGAATTTGGGGAGACTGGAGAATATAAGAAGAAAATAAAATCTGATGTGTTGCACTCATGTGACTTTCTCTACCCTTGCACTGATCATTCTGACACACCCTTATTCATATATCATCTTCGTGTTAGATGACATAAACGTTTGCAGAAATTATCTTATTGTTTATTTCCTTATAAGAAAGGAGAATATGGGAACACAGTAGGCTTTGAGGGATAGTAAAGTCTTTTAAAGCTTCCAAATTTCGTTCTCTTTGTAGGGTTAGCATATAAAAAATGAATAACAATGTTCCATTTGACAAGTACTATAAGTTCTCCAAAACCCACACAAATAACCTGGAATATTTCCGAAATGGTTTACTCTACGAGAAAAAAATGTTTAGACATAAATTATGTGTTTTAGCAAGATCTACATTTTTGTGTAGTAAGATTTGGTCTCTTACGGTTTAACAGTTATGCAAAAGTCATACAGAGTAAATAGGACTTCATGGAGTATAGCCAGAAAATTCAAAATATACATTTCATTTGTCATAAAAATATCCCAAATATATGGCGTTTTAATCAAAATCGATAGAACCATTTTCAAGAAAATCAAAGTTTTCGAAAAATTGTCCACGTAAAGGGTAGCTTAGGGTTGAGCAATTTTCTTCAAAGTCTTCATGTCGCATCCTTGAAATAAATTAAGCTTAAATACCAACTTTGGTTTTTAGTCGACTTTTCGTTTTTGAGTTATGCTGTCTAAAGACTGACAGACACACAGACTTACACAGACAGACAGATAGACAGACACCCGAACTTTTCTCTGAAAATGCCTTTTTTCGATTCAGGGGACCTCAAAACATGTATTTCCGGTGAAATTTCGATATTGAATTTTTGGGTGGAATACAATACTTCCTCTGCTTACTAGTGGAGAAAGTAAAAAGGGCGAGTATACGGCAGAGAGAAACAAAGAAGATAGAAGTGTATCTGGTTAATGCAATAACACGAGCGGAGCTGCGGATTCCGCTAGTCATTCAATAAACGCCAAATACGGTCGCTACCTTAAAGAGGTTTAACAGAATAACTTACCGTTTTCGTAATATGCCTCGTTTAGCGAACCGAAACCGGAAGAAATCCTCCGTTTTGTCGGTTCCAGAAGAGCGATATTTCCGCTACAACTCCATTTAAAAATCCGATTGCCGTATCCTCCATTGGACCAGAGCGCCGCGCCGGTGATCAGTGAGGCAGAAATTCGAAGCCATAAAACTGAAGAACAGTAAGCCCGCAGTATCCGAGCCTTAAGGGAGACGATAGCGAGGGTCCTTGGAAAAAGGTTGGGCGAAGTGAACCGCGGAAAATATGGTCCGTGGGAAGTAATGGTCGAAACCAAGAACCGCCCCAACTGGAGGAAAGTGAACCTTAATACATGTTTATATTTCCTTAAGGATGTTGCTGATAAAGGTAATTATTTTATTACTTTCTCTACCACGCAGAGAGGATACGTCATTCCAACAAAAAATTCCATATCGAGATTTCACTGAAAATACACGTTTTGAGCCTCCTGAGTCTGAAACAAGCACATTAGCGCGTGATCCAAGTTGCCGAACCTTGTAGCCGTGGTCGCTAGAGCTTATGTTTCTGGCACTCCACCGCATTTTCTTGAAAATGGCTCTAACGATTTTGATTAAAATGCCACATGTTTGAGATATTTTTATGCCAAATGAAATGTATATCTTGAATTTTCTGGCTATAGCCCATGAAGTCCTATTTACTCTGGATGACTTTCGCATAACTGGTAAACCGTAAGAGGTAGACCAAAACTTACTGAAGAAAAACTGTAAATCTTGCTAAAATACACAATTTATATCAAAATAATTTTTTTGTAGAGTGAACCATTTTGGAGATATGCCTTGTTATTGGTGTGAGTTATATTTTGTCAAATGTAACATCGTTATTCTTTTTTTATATGTTAATCGTGCGAAGAGAACGGAATCTCTAAAACTTTAAAAGATTTGACGATCGCTCAAAGCTTACTGTATTCCTATATCCCCCTTGCATTTGCAAGGAAATGAGCAATATGATAAATTTCTGCAAACGTAGGGACAAAATTCCGGCACACCGGCAACGCTGATGTGATCCTGGCAATTGACAGCGTCGTTAAACAAGAAAATAAGTTAAGTTGACTAATACGAAGGTGATAGAGGAATAGGAGTTTTTAAGAATGGTTAGTACAAGGGCATAGAAAGTCATGTGAGTGCAACACATCAGATTTTTTTTACAAATTTTTATTATTTTTTATTGGAAATGTACTCGTAATTTTAGATGGACTACGACACCTTCGCTACCTACTATGTACATGATGTAGAAAATATAAATCTGTTTTAGGTTTATAAGAAAATTCAATTTTACATCTTCTCGTTTATGGATTATTTTAGCAGCTCCTTGGAGGACGTATATTTGAAGTTACATTTTATCTACCTGAAGACCTGAGTGTGTCCTCAGTATTGTTTTAATTAATGGAGGGCTTTTCTAGCAATTTATGGTATTAGGTTTATTGCGACATATAGTGAGAACATTTAGACATCGACAATATGCAAAGTAATCTGTTTGGGTATGGATACAATTAAATATAAATTATAAAATTCAGTACAATTTCAGTAGAAATTTCTTGCTTGCCATATTATACTTAAAAGATGGGAGTTTCCACATATGACATCAACAATAGATAACTTGAAAGAACAAGAGAAAATCATTTATGATTAAAATGGCTACAATAAACAGATATAGGTATAATGGCCGTTTTTCTTTGCGGAAAAGACAATACGTCGTGAATCTTATTTGGATATGTTGAATGCGTTTCTACACCCACAGCTTATCCAAGATAACAACATGAGCATTGTATTCCAGCGCGATATTTCACCCCCTCACTGGGCTTGAGAAGTTTGTAATTGTTTAAATGCCATTTTCAATGGTATGTGGTTTGGTCTTGGTGGACCCATTTCTTGGCTTCCAAACTCCTCAGACGAAACCCCTTCTGACTTGTTCGTTGGGGGATTTGTTAAAGACGCTTTCTGTGTGAAAAGCTTTCTGTGGAACATTCATGATCTAGGAGCAATAATTACTCAAACTTTTCAACGAATCACACCTACTATGTTGCAAAGGACATGAGATGAATTGTATCAGTTGTGTAAAGTGCTCAGTCGGGGTCATATTGAGCACTGAGAAAACTCCCATTGATCAGTATTGAAGACACAGTTTCAACAAATAAAGTTCAGTATAGTATGCCTTAAGCCCCCTCTACCTTTTAGAGTCCCAAATGGTTGCGTGGACAGTGTTGTCGCATCTTTTATTTTGGTTGCTCTGAGGTATAATGGCAAAAGCAGAATCTTTAACAACACACTGAATGCACAACCGTAACCGATTTGGGAACAGCAGATTATTTCGCTAAGAGTCTCTTTTGTGTTCTTGTTATTAGCAACGGAATAAGTGTGAGGGATAAGTTCACAACTTCTTGGAATGTGGTTCTTAAGGGATGAGCACTACCATAGTAAATGTTTAACAGTGCTGCATACTTAGCATTTCCTCACATCTTTGCTGAAGGTCCTCTTGATGAAGAAAAGGAGCAATTTTGCCATATCTTTTCATATTTAATTCTCTGAGAAATAAACTAAGAACACACTCACTATGTTTAAGATACCTACAGAGTTCCTGCATTTCATATCATCTTCTTCCCCATTCTCGTACCTGGTGCTTGGCTGACCATCCACTTTCAGGTCTTCACTCTGACCGGTCCATAGGTTCCTCTACTCTCCTACAGGTGTCTGGCCCGAGGCTTTGTAAGTTCTAGGGGATTTAAGTCCCACATAATGGGTAAAGAAAGAAACGTCAACAAAGGGGCAAATCTTTTTATAACTCTCCAACAAACGATTTGCAGACATGTTTGTATGAACTTTTTTTATTGTGATGTTGGGATATTTGGAATATTTGGCACCAATAAAGAACATACAGCCTAAATAGAGAACAACAGCGATCAAATGTCGATCTGGGTGACTCAGTTGGTTAAACGCTGCCCTACTGATCGCAAGGTCGCGGGCTCAAATCCAGACCGATGGTTTTTAAGTGTGCTTAAAAACGACACTTCTATGTCAGTAGATTTACTGACATGTAAAACAACTCCTGCGTGATGAAGTTCTGGCACACCGGCGACGCTGATGTGATCCTGGCAATTGACAGCGTCGTTAAACGGAAAAAAAAGAGAGAGAAAAGAAAGAAAAAGAAAAGGAAAAAGAAAGAAGGAAAGAAATGAAAGAAAAGAAAAAGTGATCAAATACGGGCATTGCATGTATTAGAGTAGCTTTTCGGTGACAAATTAATACCTCTTAAAGGCCAAATTACACAAATAGTATAGGGTTCCATCTGTGTAATTCAGTTTCCTAGTACTGGTGTCATCGTCGAAAATGTCACATAGGAATTCAGTTTTCCATCATACCTTCTGATGTCGTCCGCTCTAAAGAAAGCCAATCCAACAACGTTTTCGGTGCTCTTTCCTTTTTCTCGACCAGCCGTGGGAATTCCTTATGACCCAACAGCAGCACAAGCAGTGCGCGCAACTCTCCGTGGGATCGATACTTGAAGGGGCGGGAAGTAATACAGATCTGTTTGTTTACATAGAAAATGGGCATGCAGCGCGACTCTCAGTGCTTAAAAATCTCCCATGCATTTATTCACCAATATGCATTTCGTCTTCACTTACAAATGGAAAGCCTTACTTTTATCACTTAGACGCCCGGGTTTGATCCCTTGGGAGTATGTGGGAGTTTGCTGTAGGAACTACTCTATCATTATCTTCCCTTTCGCCCACATTTCATATCATCTCTCACACCAAGGTTTCGGGCTGATCACCCACCTTGGTACTCTCTGTTTGCAGTCTGCTCCTCGACAGGACCTGAGTCCAGGGATCCATATCCAAGTGCTGGGAATATAAGTCATCCGTACGAAAATCGTAAGAATGAGGGGAAAAAAAAAAAAAAAAAAAAAAAAAAAAAAAAAAAAAAAAAAAAAAAAAAAAAAAAAAACAATCAGCATACTCCCAATCTCTAGTCATTGTAAGATCACATGAATCCTTCATAAAGTACACTACTCATAGAGAAATCGAATGCCGTGTATTCACATACGGTTTCTTCTATGTTCAACAAACTGATACTGTAAATCTGTGGAGATTGGATACAAAACATACACACTTATTCTGACCAGATGAAGTCTTAGAGTTGAAGTGGAAGTTAAGTTAGTAAAAAGAGACACAATATTCACCAAATTGTTAGTAACTATTGTCCAAATTATATTTGGTTTAAAGCTCAAGATACAGACAATTTATTTTGGAAAATTGAATAGATTTAGAAATGCATTAGCAGTTCAAAGATAATGGCAAACAGCAAATAAAACTGGTAGGAGAGTATCTGTACAAATTAAAAAGCAATGGTTTTGTTAGTTTAAAATTAAGGCCAAGGAAATCCCTAGAATGTCTTATGCATATAACTACACTTTCTAATGCCTAGAATAAAAATTTGAAAAATGTTATATAAGTAATGCTAAGGAAAGACTATTCATAATGGCAAGGGCCAGAGCAATAGGCACCCTATGAGCGCATTTAGGTACTATTATTTTAGCACAAAATAAATAACTTTAAATTGATCAAATTGTCGTTAGACCCATTTTTGACGAAGTCAAAAACAACGAACAACTTTCCATGTAAAAGACAGTTGGAGTAAAAGACTTGCTACATATCTTCGTGTCGTATCCTTGAAACGTATTAACTTAAATACAAAGTTTCGTATTTTAACCTACTTTTCGATTTTGAGTTACACTGTTTATGCACGCGCGCACACACACGCACATTCAGCTCTCATTCATACCTCCAGATTTTGAGGAGCATAGGGCATAATGTTGGTTAGAGAAAACTGCCCATTCCCCAGCAGGGAATCGAAACCGGGGCCCCTCGCTCAGCAGGCAGGTGCTCCATCAACTGCCCAGTCTAAAAGTATAATTTGTTTAATGTACTTGCGTAAGAAATAAAACATATAGATTAAATTTTCTAATAACAGCGTGTCAAGTGCTCTTCATTCTGAGTGACTTATAACTGTTAAACCATAGGACCATTATACTAACAAGTATAAAATGTGTATCTCGTTGAAACTCACAAATTATGTCAATATATTTTTGGCGTGAACACTTGCAGCATATTCTTTGTTATTCGTTTAAATTTTTCGTGGTCATACAATTTCAAAGCCATCCAATATCGACCAGCACTTTAAACGTAACTATCGCTTTACTCATGTATATTTCCTATAACTATGTACAACGAAATGTGTAATGCAAGTTTATATGGATTAAGAAGCACCTACATAGAGGGAAATTCGTTGTATTGTGACGCCGGGCTCTGCGCACAACAAAGGACGGACGGGTCCAATCTACTTCACACCGACTAGCAGGCGCACTGCGTATCAAAGGGTTCGCGGTTAAGCTTCCCGAAACAACTCACGCGAGCGAACACGTGACAACAATTAAGGAGAAACACAAAGGGGGGTTTTTCTCCGGTATCTTCTAGAAAGAACTGGTTACGTCACCGCCAGCGTATTTGAAAGGTCCGTGTGACGTTATCCCCGCTATATAAGGAGGTCAGCAAACAGCATTGAGCGAGTTTGTGGTCCAGAAATGAATCGGTCGGTGTGTCAGTGAGTGCAAAACAGCTGTGCATGTGTGTGCCGTCGTGAAAGATGTCGGTCGTCGTGAAGAACATCCCAATGGGCGTCGATTGATTACATCATCGTATTTAGTGTATGGGGGATAGTGAAAGTGCTGAGGCAAGGTTACGAGAAGTAAAACTTGAGTAGTGATAGAGATTTTAGACTTGTTAACGATGAGAAAACTGTGTATTTGTGATAAGATTTTAGAAGACAATAAAGTTATAGAACAATAACCTGACGTATTTTGTCACTTTGTTACAGTATGAAAATTAGAGAAAGTTGTGAGAATACAACCGATCACGTTTTTAGACAAAACAAGGTAATGAAAAACTCTTCCTTAGGTATTTCCAGTGGAAATATCTTTAGGAAAGCAGCTTGTTGAGGTGAGGGTTGCAAGCTTATGAGTATTATCATCTTCCCTGAGCACGAAAGCACGAGGAGATTTTAATCCTACATGTCCTCAAACGTCATGCAATTTCCCTTCATGCAAAACAGCAGTAGGGGCAATAAACTCCTGTTGCTAAGGGAAGGCTGAAAGTCTTCCATGTCAAAATTAAGATAACTTCTCCTTATTTATACATCAGCTTTAGGAAGGCAGAGCTTCATTCTCTTTTATGAAGCATAAGATCATGTTGGGTTTCCTTTCCACCCCTAAAGCACACAATTCTCCCTTTGTGCTGAAAGAGAAAGAGATGTTCAGCACGTGTTAAACCTTGATTTCAGGAGACAGACACTCAAGGATCTGGGTTTACAGTTTCTAATTGGGCTTATCCTTTCATCTTTTAGTTTCTCTCCCCTATGTAAAATGCAATTACTGATTCCACCCAACATTTGATATGGAGATTTCACAGGAAATATATGTTTTGAGGCTCCCCAATAAAAAAAAAATATATTTTCAGAAATAGGTAGATACGTGTGTGACTTAGCAAATGGCACACATGTCGTTTTTGAGTTATGTTCACACACAGACACACGCATGCGCGCACAAACATGTAAATATTTGTAAATTATATTGTGACGCCGGTCACGGGCACAACAAATGACGGTCCGGGCTAAGCTACTTCTCACCACACACCAGACCGGCGAGTAAACATAGGCGCTCTAGGTCAGGCTGCCTCGCGTGACTGTTTGTGTATGCGTGAGTGATAGCTATCGAGCGCCAAAACCAAAAGGAGTTTTCTCCAAAGCCTGGGTACATTACCGTCGGCGTGTTTGAAGCTCACGAAAGGTCCCCGCTATATAAGGAGGCGAGGAAACAGCAGTGCTAGAGTTACAGTTATAGACATCAGTCGGTCAGTGTGTCCGTGAGTGTGAGACTGCTGTGCGTGTGTTGTCGCATCGTAAATATTTTAACGAGTGTCGAGTGATTGTATCGTTGGAGAGTACCATAGACAAAGAAATTGAAGAGAGACAGTGAACGGACCGAGTCAAGGATACGAGTAGAAAATAATTGTGGATTGTGATTGTTACGAAAGACTGTAGACTGTTAACGTCAGTAAACGAGAAATGTGTGTTTGTGCAAAAAAAAAAAAAAAAAAAAAAAAAAAAAAAAAAACGTGGAAGATAATTAAGTGAGACAACAACAACTGGACTGGATTATGTCACACTGGTGTCAGGAGTGGGATTTGTTGAATTGTCATTTGTTGTATCTTAGGGATTCTGGGTGTCCCAACCGCGTATTTGTGCTTAAATTCCGATATTTGTGTGTGTGTGTGGGGGGGGGGGGTGTTGAAGAGTATGTGGAACAGAAATTAAAAACTGCATGACACATATTCATAATCCTCCTATCTAAGCTTGCAGCAAAGGCATAGCCAAAGGTATGGCAGAAAAGAGCTGTGTTTATTATGCCCGTAAAATCAGGTAGTAACGTAGGACATGGAAAATGTGAGAAGCCTGCTCTAAAATGGATACAGTAATTAAAAACGCGCGTAAATCTGTTTACGCGAAGGAAGTACAGAGGGCATACACGAGCAGAGTAGGTTCTCATTATCAGAACAGGTGTTATAATGTTAGCTATCTTCCTACCTAGAGAGATGGGTCCGCGATAACATGGTGTCGCATTCTGGAGGTCCCAGGATCGATTCCCGTCAGATGTCCATTCTGACCTTATGTTTTTGGGGGTTTTATGAGCTCAAAGTGGCTGTTTCCACTAATTGCGCTGCTCCTTTTCTTTTATGAATTAATAGTTTGAAATATTGAAGCATTCAGTGTGATGCAAATTGTGATTTTACTCTTTGCCTCTGATTGTCTCGGCGTAACTTAGTGGCTGCATGAAGATCCCAATTTCTCATTTGCTCTAAAATAATACTTTAGAATAATAAATCACTTTAAACTTTTATTTTCGTAACTTTTGTGATAATTGCATCACTGACTTAAGAATTATATCTTGATATTTAACTTTTATCACAATTTCGCGTTTCTTTACAAGAAAGATTTTTTTCCCTGGCAACATAACTCTTTGCTTCATCAGGACTATCATGGGCAAATTTCTTTATATAACTTCATATTTACAATTAATTTCAAATGAAATTCACGAAATCTTTTCTTTAATGCATAATTTTAACTAATTAAATGACACAATGTCCTCTTCCTTTCTTTTCCTTGAACAACTTAACAAGAATTTCACAAAAATTCTCCTGAAGGGCCCAACATAAGCATCTGTCTCACTCTTGGTCTATAGGCTCATGCTGGAGTGCTTTCTCATATTCTACTAGGCAATTTTGTAGGCTTCTAGATTTCTTGGTGGCGTGAGGTGTCTGCTCCAAGGAAAGAGTGGACACTAGTGAACCGCTTGGTTGAAGGTATCATTCATCGCCCTCTCTAGGCAGCTGGTATTCTTCGAGCCAGGTAATCTTACAGCCCTCCACAATCCTACCAAGAGATGCTTGGATTTCATAATTTAAAGTCAATACCCCATTATTATTTGTATACAGTTGTATCACCAGCGGTACACAACGACCGTTCTACCATGACTTGCAGCCATTGACGAGGATATCTGGCTACCTGCTTTCACTAACCCAAACTCAATTAAACCTGCCACCCTGCAAACCCCACATTCCATTATAGTGATTAAGCCCTGACAAGGATAGGTACACGTAAGGCACACCTCAGGATTTCCTCAGATTGTGAACACTCGGACTGGACTGGACTAGACTGTAGTCCCTTGTGAATCCTTCAATTCATCCATTTCTCCAGGGCTGACATGTTAGCCACAATACATAGATCTCAAGTTCGGAGAGCGTGAGTTGTCCTCCTTTATTGTATATCTTACAGCTACCGTCCTACTTTAAGAAACTATTATTCATCATTTGGCAAGCCCAGAAATAAATATCCTTGCAATGGCGAAAATGTACCCAAAATGCTACAAAAATGAAACCATTCCTGCAACCTCTCCCTCCATCTACAAAGGACATAATTTGATAAACTACAATAATCGCTGGGCGGGGGTGGCAGATGGTCAGCAAGCTGCTTTCCCTTCGTGTGGTTACCCAGACACTATTTTGCAATCAAACAGCTTCTAAGTGTCATCAATAACCTCACCAGACCGTGCACACATAACAAGGAATACCTCCGAAATGGTTCAACCTGCAAGAAAATTTATTTCGACATAAATTGTGTATTTTAGCAAGATCTACATTTTTTGTATGATTTGGTCTATCTATAACGGCTTTCGTTCTTGAGTTTATGCTGTCTACAGACCGAATGCACAATCTGACACAGATTAACACTGACACTGACAAATACACACACACACACACACACACACACACACACACACACGCGCGCGCGCGCGCGCGCGCGCGCGGATCTTTTTCCAAAATTGCTCTTTTTTTATATTCAGGAGGTCTCAAAACATATATTTCCGGTGAAAACTCGACATCGAATTTTTCGGTGGAATACAATACTTCCCCTACTTACCAGAAGAGAAAGGAAAAATGGACCAAATGATTTTGATTGAAGTACCGTCGTATTTACAGACAAATTAAACGTAATTATATTTTGCCTTTACTGGAAACGTTCTCTTCATTCTGAACGGTTTTGCGCAATTGATAAACCGTAGGAGTAGAGTATATCTTACAATAAAAAAAAAAAATTTATATCTCGTTAAAAAGCACAATTATATACAATACAATTTCTTGTAAAATGAAGTACTTCCGAAATATTGTTTGTCATTTGTTTTAATTTTCCAATCCTCTTACTTTGCTCAAGTGGGAAGTTGTTTGTTTTTTTATGTCTAGGACATGCAAAGAATGTCAAAGCCGCCACATAGCAACCAGCTCTTAAAAATATCGTCATTGCGTAAGCCTACTGTATTCTCCTATTCCCATAGTGCCTATAAGGAAATAGAGGTAATAAAATACTTCTACAAACGTAGGTATAACCTGGTTAAGACAAAGAATAGGTACTTTTAAGAATTATTCTGTGAGGGAGTGGAGAAAGTGTTGTATGTGCACACATGACACATTTTTCAAAAATATTGCTGGTGTTATTCAGAGAAGATCAGACAAACCAGCACCATGGGTGCAGTCACGGAACTTCCATCACCGGTCTGCAAGTATGCTGTGAAGAAGATACTCTATATTCTTAATGACTTTTTGTATTATTTATCTGTTTTAGGTCGCATGAACAACTAGGTTGTTAGTCACCACGTAAAATGCATATGACAAGGAATAGGAATTCTTAAGCAGTTGGCTTCAAATTACTACACTCAAACCAAAGCCAGCAACAATAAAGGCCAAGGGTCACTGACAGGTAGGTAAACGTTGTTGCGAATGCTGTCTGCAAGGGCCAAAAGACTGCACGAGGGATGGGGCTGGTTTTTTTATCTCATTCCTTCTGTACTGACTTAAATGCTTAGAAATTCCTACAATTCACAACCTTGTATTGCCTTTCTGTACAAATTATCGGATATAACAAATTCATAAAAATATTTTTAGCATTTGCCGATGATTATATTATATTGTCATTTAAGTGGCTTCAAATATGCTAAAATCTTTACTATTTTAAATAATTAGGTATATAAAGACCAAAGAAAAACACATCTTAACTTTGAAATGATAAGCATATCATAAATTTTATTTAAGTGGTAAGCTGTTATAGGTCATTTCGAGATATTTGTTGCTGTTGGATACTTTATCAAGCATTTTGTTTCTTGACATCGTAAAAGGAGTACGTAAATTGGAAGCTAGCAAAAGTCGAGCCGAGCTTTGGAGGGTTAACTATCCCTCGAGTCTCTTGTGTCTTCCATATAAACGGTTATGAACAAGTTATTCCGCACCGTGCCAGTGCTTATCGCCCAAGAAAACTTAGTATTCTGTTTACAGTAGCTATCATGAATTACATATGTGTCATATCTAACACTTCATTTCGTGGAATGGTATAAATACCCATAAGATCGCGGCAGCCAATGCTGCCACCGGAATTCCTGTCTCTAGGGTAATTTTGTTTACAGGAGATAGCAGAAATTTACAAAACTGCTCTGCGTCAATAAGATTTTAGAAATGAGTGCATGATGTCTTTTGCTCTGAGTTGAACGGTATAATCCGCTTTTTTACATTCCCTACTACTAAGTAGAGGGGGTACCGTATTCCACCCAAAAATTAAATGTCAAGATTTACCGGAAATACAAGTTTTCACGTCCCCTGAATTAAAAAAAAGTATTTTTAGAGAAAGGTCCGCGCGCGCGTGTTGTGTGTCTCTCAGTCTGTGGACAGACTAACTAAGAAGGAACTTTGGTTAAAAACCAAGGTTGGTATTTAAGTTTAATGTCTCTCAAGGATGCGACACGAAGAGTTTTGAAGCAAATTGCTCCACCCAAACTACTCCTTAGATGGAAAATGTATCCAAAATTTTGATTTTCTTGGAAATGGCTCTAACGATTTTGATTAAAATGCTATATTTGAGATATTTTTATGACAAATGAAATATACCTATATCTTGAATTCTTTGGTTATAGCCCATGAATACCTATTTACTCTGGATGAGTTTTGCATAAATAATAAACCTTAAGAGATAGATCAAATCTTACTATACAAGAATGTAGACCTTGCTAAAACACACAATTTATGTCCGAATACACTTTTTTGTAGAGTGAACCATTTCGGAGATATTTCTCGTTATTTGTGTAAGTTTTGGAGAACTTAAATCAAATGGAACATCGCTATTGATTTTTTTATATGTTAAGCGTGCAAACAGAACGGGATCTCAAAGCTTTAAAATATTTGACTATCGCTCAAAGCCCCCTGTATTCCCATATCCTCCCTGATATCTACAAAGAAATGAGCAATAAGATAATTTCTGCAAATGTTTTGTCTCAACTAAATGGTTGGTACAAGAGTAGAGAAAGTCATGTGAGTGCAACACATCAGATTTTTTTCTGTCACGTCAAGTTTTCCAGAAAATTAAGAATTTGTTTCATAAAACTGGCTGTCATGAGTCAGTTTATATGTCCTAGACAAGGATAATGCGGTTTTTTTTTTTTTTTTTTTTTTTGGTACATAGGTAGTGTGTTATCGCATAATGTGCAACACCAACTTTGAGCATACAATTAGCCAAACATAAAAGGAAGCCTATCAAAACTATAAAGATGTAAAAAAATGTCCTAGAAAACAGGGGTCCATATTACTAATGTGAATATTATGCTAGAAGCTTTTGAGGAAACTAGGGCGTAACTTGACCTTTCTGTTACGCTTCCTCTATGTGAGCATTAACGATTTTGCACATTGTTACCTTGGATTTTACAGCGAGGAACAGGTGAACACTTGCACCAAGATTTGAGACATTGAAAGAAGACAATCATGGTTGGAGAGTTAACACAATAGCACACTACTGTTGGTACCTGAAAAGGGAAAATACTTCTCATGCTTATGAAAAAAGTGCGAAAAGAAGAAAATTTCTTATTGTGAAAAACCTTAAATTAAATCAATTTTTGGCAGTTCTAATGAAATGTGCTACATTAAGTTTACAATCCCATAAGTCTAACATACAGCACGATTATTAGGTATCCTGTAGAGGCTTAGGTATATATGGTAAGGAGTTAAGAGTTTTAAATGCTTTTAGTTTTTAATCTGTAAGTAATACAAGAAAACCACTCACATATTTAGAATCAGCATTCCATAAATAGGGAGGATGGCCATTCAAAACTAAAACAAAAAATTATGTTCAAAATGCACAGCAGTGTATTCAAATCATTTCTGCAAACGTACATCTCGATGTAAGCAGAAAAAATAACTTTTTAAGAACAGTTTATAAAAGCAATATGGTAGGGATTAAAGAAAGTGGGTGAAAGTAATACATAGGATATTTGGTGGCAAAAGAGGTTTAATATCGTTTTTAAAGCCCCACTTTATATAATGCACAGAGAGTCAGAAGAGAAAAACGAAGGGAAGGAGGGAGATATTGAGATGGAGTGCTAGAAGTAGTAAGAAAGGAATGGGGAATGATAAAGAGAATTAGTGAGAGTGTGGAAAAAAAATGCGTTGCACTTGCATGACTCTACTCCTGTACTAACTATTCCTATGTTCCTCATCTTGAGATTAGTTGAGATAAACGTTTGCAGAAATTATCTTACTCCTTATTTCCTTGTAGGTGCAGGGGAAAATGGGAATACAGTAGGCTTTGAGTGATAGTCAAATCTTTTAAAGCATTCAAATTCCGCTCTCTTTGCACGGCTAACAATAACAAATGAATAACGATGTTCCATTTGACGAAAGTTTAAGTTTTCTAAAACTCACGCAAATGCCAAATATTCTTCGAAAATGGTTCACTCTACAAAGAAAATTATGTGGACATAAATTGTGTGTTTAGCAAGATCTATATTTTTATATCTCGTAGTAAGATTTGCTCTGTCTGTTACGGTTTACCAGCTATACAAAAGTCATCCAGAGCAAACAGAACTACATGAGCTATCGCCAGAAAATTCAAAATATATATTTAATTTGCCATAAAAATATCTTAAAACATACGGTATTATAATCAAAATCGTTAGAGGCATTTTCGAGAAAATCATTATTTTCGAAAAATTTTCCATGTAAAGGGTAGTTTAGGGTGGAGGAATTTTCTTCAAAATCTTCGTGTCGCATCCTTGAAAGATATTAAACTCAAACATCAACTTTGGTTTTTAACCGACTTTTTGTCCTTAAGTTATGCTATATGCACGCACGCACACTCACACATACATACACACGGACCTTTTTCTAAAGTTTTTTTTTTTTTTTTTTTTTTTTTTTTTTAAAGGGAACCTCAAAACATATATTTCAGGTGAAATCTTGAAGTCGAATATTTGGGTCGAATACAATACTTCCCCTACTTACTATACGTAGTAGAGAAAGTAAACAATAGGGAATGATAAAGAGGAATTAATAAGAATGTTGAAAAGAGCGAGACAGAGAGAGGGATAGGGGGAGAGAGGGAGAGAAATGCGTGCAGTTAATACAAATAATGCGATTTGGTATTTTAATAGGTAAAACACGGTAATTAAATATGATCAAGTGTTTTAAGGCGCTCCAAATGTAATTTAGAATAAGACTTTGGATTAATTATTTATGTTAATTATTAAATGTAAATAGTTGCACTTGCGCTCGATGAGAGTGGTTTGTTTTATAAATAGCTTCACCTGCCCGCGCAGTGCAGAAAGGGCCGCATGAGCAGAATATGTGAGGGGAACTTGGCAAACTGCTGGTTTATTTTACAATGAGAACAAAACTACCTATGCCCGTGGTGCCGGGTGAGGAGGGGGGGGGGGGTGTTGAACAGAAGTAGAGCGAGCTGAACCACAAACTTCTGTTTAAACTATGCGCATCGATCCGAATAGTGACGTCACTGCTACAACGGGTCGCCGCAGCGAGCTACAAGGCGAACAGGAGTGGGGAGTGCTAGAGTTCGACTCCCGGACTACGTCATAACACAGTCGCTCCTTGTCTACCGATAGTTCTGTCCCTTTCAGGAGATCGTGGTGGGGGAACCTCCGCTGCATTGCTACCTTCTGCTGCTGTATGTAACCCTTGCCTCTATCGCACTCGAAATGCAGTATAGCTATTTACTTGTTTCGTTTATCAATGAAACCCAAGGAAGTTGGAGGCTGGCGAATGTGCCGAATTTTATGCGCCCCCTTATATTTATACTGTATTTAATTTAGCCTCTCTTAAAGCCTCGTACGTAACACTTACCTACCCTTGAAGTGCTTCAGAAGTCATTTTAACAATGCTGGAACTATATTATGGGCCATTCTTTAAAAATTGACCTTATTTAGGCTCTACTTATTTTGGCAGGTTCCACATTGTGCAAGGGTTAATTATCTTGTTCCCAGATGGGGATGAAAAACCCCAGATACAACCAGGCTTCACACTAGGCCTAAATGTGACCACAAATGTAATATACACCTACTTAAAACTATTATATTGGCACTTATCAGTTTATAAGGGTCGAAAATACCTCCATTGCCGAATTTTAATATTTGGGATGGTCCTATCAGGTAATTGTGTCTTTAAAATGTCTACAAACACTTGGAAATGTGTTAGATGGCCCTTTAATTCGATGTTTTAACGTTTAGATTTGTACCAGTTCGCGCAATGCATTACAAGGAACCATCCGTTTATTTTCGGCAGAAAAAAAAAAGTGACAAACAAGTCAGCAGAGGGAAAAAAAATTGGCTGCAAGCGGGCTACTCATTGCCAACATAAAAATCTGAACGTTCGGTAATTTTTTCTTTTCCGTGTATTTGTTTTCCTAGTTACAGTGCGATAGAAAACTGCAGCGCGATGGTTGCAGCGGCAACGTGTTTCTGTGACGTCATAGATGCAAGTGCACTAGCTGCAGCTTGTCTAGGAATGCAGCTCTTCCCCCCCTGCACACCGAAGTTTTCTCAGTCTGGTGACTTTTTTCCTGTAAAAATGTTCCCCTTAGTTTAGTGTGCGCGCGCGCTTTCGCTGAGTATGATCTAGGATTTCATACTCGCCATCAGGGCAATAGGACTGGACAGGAGGTGGCAAGCTGACTTCGTGCACCTCTTTGTTTCTTTTTTACTTTTAAGTGAAGCACTTACCATGTTCCCCCTCGCCCCTTAACCGGTCACCGTGCCAGCAGTTGCGCTGTACTTGCATGTACGTTAAATAGCCTTCAAGTACGGTCACGTGAACAAACCTCTGGATAGTTGCGTCACTCGACCATGTGTGTATGTACGTCTGTCTGCAGACGCGCGCGCGTGTATGCAATAATGAATTACTTACACACATAACCTTCTTTATCTTCTATCCATTGTCAAAAATAACAACTTTGTATAAATTTGAACCATTTAACATTATACCGTGTCTATTTATTTACCTAGTTATTATATTTGTTTATGCTAGTGATGGCTAAGGCCGTGAGTCACAATAAAAACATAAACCATACAAAAGTCTAACAAAGATATATGCACAAGAAAATGAAGGGGAAAAAAAAAAAAAAAAAAAAAAAAGGGGGGAAAAATCCTGAACAAAAGCGTAGGTATAGGACGTTTATAATCAGTTTTATATTAATTATAGTTGTAACAAAAGTTATAGCTTGTATATAGTGGAATGAGTGTGCTGGGCTTAAGGGCCCGTCGTATTTGTTTGTATAGGGGAAGAGGGCCACTTATTTTATTTTTGACAAAATATTTAATTATTTTAAAAATCTTCAATAGCATTTGTAATGGACTATATTATAGAATTACTAGTAAATTTTAAAATATACGTTTAAGTCTTTTGAATTTTCACAACTTTTGAAAACGTGACGAAATATGAATTTTGGTAACTGGGGTTGCAATATGAAACGCGTGTTAAATGACACTTTATTTTTATTACAGCTTATTTTAAATGCCTTGGTTGCTTTTTTTTTTTTTTTTTTTTTTTTTTTCTACATATGTTCAAACACATGAAACTGCATTGAAAAAGGTCGAAATAGAAGATTAATACATCATTTATGAAAGGGAAAACACTCGACAAAGTGCATTCCCGAGTATTTCATCAGCAAAACTCAAAACAAAGTCATCAATTTGACATCCACTACACCAAATATGTGCCCATTCTCTACACATCATACATTGGACCCATAGCTCCCCTAATTTCTTGGCATTAGGACCCTACAATAAAGGAAGGGGTTGTATTGTGGTACACCTTGTTTCACATAGGTACATTACCAGCAATCGCCACTTTCCAAACAAGCGATTTGTTTAGAAGAAATTGTTAGTGTCATATTAATGGCTACACCACTTTGCAGTTTAGTAAATAAACAATAATTTAGAATAGAAAAAGACGCCACTCATATTAATATAAGTGGTAGAAATTATGATAAAAATTTCAAACTTCGTGAAACGCAATACATAACTCACAAACAACGTGATAATGGAGGTATCTGCTTCTAGCAGCTGTAAGGGAAGCTAAAATAGAAACTACAATGGTTTCTGACGTATGGTGGTTGTTAGAAAACATGGTGTTCCATTTTACAACCCCTTTCAATATTAGCAGCTCTTCTCCCTTTATTGTATTATACTGATTACCTTTAAACTTATGGATTTTGAAGCAAAATTATGTGTTATTGACTCTAAGGTTAAAACAAATATTATTGGTTTATATTTAAATTTAAAATATTAGTTGCTAGCAAATAAACTAATAGTATAATAAGTGAGTGTTAGTAGTGAGAGTCAGATAGCTATTTGTCATTATAGTACAGCAGTAATATGATCAACAATATGCTGATTTCAAAGAGGTATAGAATGTAAGATAAATACATTTCAATAAATATAAAGAACCATAGTTAGAACTTACAAAGTAGCAAGCAAAGAAGAAAAATTTAAGATTTATAAAACTATGTCATCTCTGGGCGAACTGAATTGAGGTGCTTACAAAGAACCAAAGGATGTACCAAAATTGACTGAATAAGAAATGCAACGATTTTTAACGAAGAACTGAATATGTTCTAGTTGTACGGTAACATTAAAGAAAATAAACATAAGTGCAAGAGCGCATTATCCGCAATAGTGAAGAAAGGATAGCATTTTCATTTAAAAAATATGGAAGTAGGAAAAAGAGACATCGAATACAACCAAAGAATGAGAGTACCTAATTCTTGAAGTGAAGAACAGGAGATGAGGTTGAACTATAAATATGCCTAATTTCATCTAGAGGGATGGCTCAAGCGGTCTGTGGGCCGCATTCGGGAGGTCGCGGTTCGATCCCCGAGGCCACGGACATGGGTTTTTCCGTGCTTTCCCCATATCACTTAGGCGAGTGGTGTCCACTGAGGCGAACTAATGCTATAGTGCAGGATTTGTCGAACTACGGCTCATTGGATGAATGCGCGCCGTGAGCCTCTTATAGGTATTTGGTTGCCTACAAACTTAAAAAAATAATAACATAAAACAAAAGGGTGAGCCTGTAGTAGATTAATACTTTATTCAGGAATTTCAAATGATCAAATAAAATTAAGTGATTAGATTTTTAATTGATGCAGACAATAATGAGCTATTGAACGACAAATACAAGAAAGTTAATTTCATTGATTTTCAAGACTCTACCTTTTTTTTTTTTTTTTTTTTTTTTTTCCCCACATTTCAGCCACTTTGCAGCAATAAATTCAACCACTACCTAAGAAAACATTTTCAAAAATCTGATGCGTTACACTCACATGACTTTCTCTACTCCTGTCCTAACCGTTCTTACAAATTCTTATTCCTATATCTACATGTTAGTTGAGATAAACATTTGCGAAAATTATTGTGTATTTCCTTGTAGGTGCAAGGGGAAAATGGGAATACAGTGGCCTTTGAGCGATAGTCAAATCTTTTACATCTTTCAAATTCCGTTCTCTTTGCACGGTTAACACAAAAACTTAATAACGATGTTCCATTCAACGGAAGTGCTTGCCAAAACTCACACAAGTAACATGGAATATCTCCGAAATGGCTCACTCTACAACAAAGTTATGCAGGCATAAATTGTGTGTTTTAGCAAGATCAACATATTTTGTGTAGTAAGATTTGGTCTATCTCTTACAGTTTACCAGTTATGCAAAAGTCATCCAGAGTAAGTACGACTACAGAGGGCTATAGCCAGAAAATTCAAGATATACATTTCATTTGTCATAAAAATAGCTCAAACATATGGCCTTTTAATCAAAATCGTTAGGGCCATTTTCAAGAAAACTCAACATTTTCGAAAAATTTTCCATGCAAAGCGTAGTTTAGGGTGAAGCAATTTTCTTCAAAATTTGCATCTTTAAAAGACATTAAACTTAAATACCAACTTTAGTTTTAAAAAACTTTTGAGTTATGCTGTCCACACACACACACACACACACACACACACACACACACACACCTTTTTCTAAAAATGCTTTTTTTTTATTCAGAGGGCTTCAAATCATATTACACTGAAATCTCGACATCGACTGTTTGGGTGGAATATAAGTAATACTTCCTCTACTTTACTATACGTGGCAGAGAAAGTAAAAATGAAACATGCTAAATCGAAATCGAGATTCACTATGAGTGACGAACATTTGAATCCGTTTTGATGACAGTATAAAACCCCAACCAAAGCGTCTGAGGTTATAGTGCAGGAAAATCAGTTTTATTCTTCGTATTCTACAGGAAGTGCTAAACGTAAACACACCTGAAGCTGCATGCATTAGTATTGCGTACCTATAAATCTATGACTGAAATACTGGTCATTTGTTAAGCATTTAATTACACCAGTTGTCTATACTCAAGTGTAGGTTAGTTCAATAAACACTTTGTTGAACGTATCAGACTGGTTCACCTCGGGCGTCTTTTAAACATATGTGGTTCCGCCCTAGATTCAGTCTATGATGGTTAAACTGGCCCCTGGTATGAAACGTTTGGAAACCCCTGCTCTAATCAATGACGATGCATAGACGGTTATATGATCAGCTACCGACATAGTTGGCGCCGCGGCAACATGTGCGACTTGAATTAGGCAGGTCCCGGGTTCGCTCCCCGGAGACTGCACACTCTTAGGCGAATGCTGGGGTGTTTAACTTCATACTACGATTTCCTTTCCATCGTTTGTCTTCACTTCATTCCCTTATCATCCTTCAGATGTGCTCTCACGCACGTGGAGAATGGCGCGGATGCTTGCGCATTGTAAATGATGTTCCCAGCGCTGGTGGCGCTGCGCGGACGCTGTCCTCCATGGGGGGGGGGGGGACCTGTACGACACTGGACCCGCAGAATGGTGGGTACTCGGCGGAGTTTGGCGTCTGGGTGAAGAAATCTCAGCACTTGTTAGGGACTTCTGCGCGTCTCCGTGACTCTGTGGCACTCTGCGGTTCCCTCACTTCATCCCTTCCTCCGGAGGGGTGTTAGCCGCAACAGACATGTGTGCAGAGTGCGAGGTGTTCCTCCCGACCCTATTATAACTTTTTAACATGATGAGCCGGTATGGCAAGAATGAAAATTTAGGAATACAAGAATAAGGGCATTGATAGCGGGGTGATAAGGATGCAATGTTCTTTGTTCTCTAAACTGGAGCCAATGGAGTAATTTCAATGATAGTGTAACATCAGTGAAATTTCCGAGATAAGAGAAAAATTGCGCAAAATGATTAATAAAAACCACATTGCTTCGCTCTTATGTATTTTTACCTTCTATAGCACCTGCTTATAAGCAGGTAGAGAAATATTGTATTCCAAACAGAAATTCAGTATCCAGATTTTGCCACAAACACATTTTGAGGCATATTGAATTAAAATTCAAGCATTTGTAGAAATTAGGAAGTTTGAATGAATACCAAGCTTCCTATTTAGTTTTGCTGGAACATAAACTATCCATTTTTTATTTGCTCAAAGCAGGTTTAATTATTTTAAACAAAAATTAGTTATATGTGTGTCATATTGAGAATAGAAGAGAATACTATATTTGGAATTTACTGGGAAAGGATCAGGGACGCTTTATTTAATTGTATTTTGTGTAATTTGAATATCTTAAGAAATAAAACTTCTACAAGTAAAGTATAGAGCTCATTAAAATGTGCAATTTGAGTCTAAATTTTCCGTAGCTTATCTGTCTTCGGCGACGCTGACCACGTCCCACTCTCCAGTACTGCACCCCTCCAATGAAGCCTTTAGTGAGCAGAGGTGGGGACACAGAGGCTGGATGGTAGGCTTTGGCCCTTTATGGGCTGTTCCGCGGGGTTTAGTTTAGTTAGGTAATTCCTGCTTATACTTACGTAAGTATTCCAGCCAAAATTTCAATATCTAGATTTGACAGGAAATATGTGCTTTGGGCTACCTCTCTAAAAATACATTTTAATAAAAAAAAGTCTGAGTGTGAATCTGCCAGTGTGTTTGCGAGCAAGGTGACAAAGGAAGAAAAAAAAAGATAGATTGCCAATTTGCTTCTAAACTTGATATTTAAGTACAACATATTGGAAGACTATGACACGAAGAATTTATTGGAAATTTTTCCATCTCAGATTACTCTTAATGCCCTTTATGCAAAAGTGCTTCGATAATATTAACTTAAAAAACCAGATATTTTATACAGCTAATAACATATGATTTTTGAATTTTCTTCAAATAACATGTGAAGTGACCTTCATGTCAAAGAGAGTTGTATAATTAGTTTCTCCAATAGAGGAACTATTCTATTCTACCAAAAATTTAGATGTCTAAATTTAACGGGAAATATATCTTTTAGGCCACCTGAACCAGAATAAAAAACCATTTTTAGAAAAAGGTGTGGGCACGCTGTGAACATCAAAATTCAGAAATGTGAAGTTGGTTCAAAACCAAACTTGGTATTTAAGTTTAGCACCTTTTAAAGATACTACACAAAGATTTTAAAGAATACTCCGAACTACCGTTTACATCGAACATTTTTCGAAAATGTTGATTTTCTGAAGAATAGTTCGAAGGATTTTAATTAAAATACCGTGCAGAGCTTGCAAATTTTTCTTGAAAGATTAAATGTATATCTTGAATTTTCTGGGAAGTATAGGTATGGCAATTATATATGAAGATTAAGTGTTGTCGTTCTAACAGGATATTAATAGCTTTTTCGTCGTCAACAGCTGCAGATAGAGTTTTCATGCAAATATCGGTTGAGTTAGAACCAGGAACAACAAATAGCAAAGAGATAAGGAACAGAGATCCTACCTCAGAAACAAAGGTAAAAAGAAGCATCTTGCCACAAACAAACTAAATTATTACGCCATGAAACGAAAGTACAAAAGAAACTAAGGAGTTTCAAAAACACATTTATAATGAAGTCTCGAAATCGAATTGTTGTGTAAGTGGTATTAGGGAAATTAATAAAATATATTGGGTACTAGAATTATTTCTGAATTTAATCAATTTTTCATGAGATGCATGTTTCAGTAACCCAATAAACAAAAATTACTGGTTTGTTACACAATTCATGTTTTCATATTCATAATTGCCTGTAAATGTCGGTAATACCTACCACGTCAATATTCTATAGTTTTTATTCAACACAGCCTTGAGAACAAGATACATTATAACAAGAAGGACCGGTTTTCCTATTGAGATGTAATTTCATTACGTCATAGCACATTATGATGGCATTATAATTGCCATATTATTCCTTCTACTGAATCAGTATTGATGACTAAATAGTGTGTATTCACATAATTGTCTTATACTACGGCATGAATTAAAGATTATCTGCATTAGGAGAGTGGAAGAATAGAAGGATCGTTAGTGTAATAAATGCCAATGTGTTGCATTTACATGACTTTCTCTACTCACTCTTGTGCAAGCTATAATTACAAACGCACTTATTCGAGATAGACGTTTGTAGAAGTGGTTTTATTACATATTTCATTATAAATGGTACAATGAGAATAAGGTTAACAGTCAAACTTGTTAGGAGCTGACTTTGAAATTCTGTTCCTTTTATTTGGCCAAGAGAAAAAAAATAAGGCTTCCCGTTTGAGATAAGTGTAAGTATTTGAAAATCCAAACCAAACCAGCTATTCAAAAGACATTCCGAGTGAGGATGACTTAAAAGAAGACTCCCAGAAAATTCAAGATTTACATTTTATTAGCCACGAAAATATCTTAAACATCTGACATTTTAATCAAAATCGTGAAAGCGTAGTTTGGGGTATTCCGTCGTATCTTGGAGAATGCTGAATTTAAATACTAAATTTGGTTTTTGACTGGACTTTTGTTTTTAAGGTATGCCATGCACGACACACCCGCGCGCGGACTCTCAACAAAACTGCTTTTTGGGATCTAGAGGGCCTCAAAGTATATTGGGTGAAATCCCAACATTTCATTTTTGGGTGCAATATTCTAATTATTTCCCTGCTTACTACAAAAAGTAACAGCTGTGGATATTTCACAGTGGAACTCCATTAGTATTTTAATTGGTTTATTGAAATAAATTAAGTTTTACAGAGATCTGCATTATTTGGCAGTACGTTTTTGTCTAACAGTTATACAAAACTATAGTAAAGTATTTCCTACTGAAGAGGATTTCTCGGTCTGTTTGCAGAAAATTTAAAAGTGCATTTTACTTTGCATGGAAATATTGTAAACATATATTGTAACAAACTGCCAAAAGTATAGTACAATTTTTCTCTCATTTTATTTTCTTCTAAAACTTTAGCTCATACAGTTCTCTTTTACTGACGTTAATATATTCTTCAATCCTTCTTGATATTACAACTCACAATCGTTTTCTTCTCATAACCTTGTCTCACTCCTTTCTGTCTTTCTTCACTTCCCTGTTTCTCATAAAGTGACGTTGATGATACGATCACTCGACACTAATTAACTGCTTCGCTACATGACCTTAGATGCGCAACTGACACACACTAAAATCAAAACGAACTGATCCTCGTCTGTAATTAACTGCTTCTCGTTGCGTCACCTACTTATATTACGAGCATGACGTAATACGGGCCTTTCTCGAACTTCTACAAATACGCCGGACGCTTCTCAAATAATCTCAAAGAAACAAGTCTTTGTATTGCCGCTCTGTTATAACGTGCTCACAAACAGTGGCAAGCGACAGCTTGACCTTAAGCGCCTTTGATGCACAGAGCACCTGTAGTGTGAAGCAGTCCGGCCCGGAGCCTTTGATATGTTGCCGCTGCCGTCGGCTAGCGCCACAATATTTTAATGAAACCATTTTTGAGTAAATCAAGAATATCTAACAACCATCCACCTAAATAATTTGGGACAGGGAAATTTTCCTTGCAATTTTTGTATCGCATCTTTAAATATGGAATCTAAATACTAAGTTTGGTATTTATTCGACATTTCGTTTTAGAGCTATTGTATTCTCACATAATTTTTTTCAAAAAATGACTTTTTAATGACTTATTATTTATTTTTAATAAAAGAATCTCAAAATACCTATTGCCGGTGAAATTATGATATGGAACTTTTGAATGGAAAACAATTTCTTCTCATGTACCTAGTAGGTACATAATAGAGAAAGTAAGTTATCTTCTTTCTATTCACTCGGAAAGGGACTTCAGCACGTCGGCCTTTGTAGACCAAACCTGTGCCACTACAGTCGTCCCCCCTACAGGCTTGCACAAGGGGTCCCAACAGATGGGGAGCATCCTTTCTCCCTTGCATGCAGCTTCGCGACAGTTTACAACCTGGAAAGAATCAAGCGAATGAAGATTGAAGTGAACCAAGAAGTAAGGTCAACTGGAAGGGGAGGAAATTCGAAAAATGAAAGGAAGGTGTGGCGACTTTTTAATAAAAAGAGCGCATGAGTTCATCACAGGGTCGTATGTAGCTGGCAATAGATAAAGGGCAACTATTCGGGTTATTCCAGCGGCAAAGCTTTTCTTTTACAATTGTTTCTTATGCGAGGCTCAAATGGCGTCATTTTTTACAAATTTTTGCTTTTTCTTTCACTCGTTCGTATTTATATCTGTGAATATTTATATCTGATAATGTTCTTCGCGCGATCACTAGCGGATTGTTAGATATTTCTTCTTGTAATTTCGGAATACCATCGCGTTTTCCGTTTATTGGGACGCACATCCGTCACTAGTTGCACATAATTTTGGGTCTTCACCATATGACAACACTTCTGTAAAAGATTCACTAGATTCGGAGCCTAGTAACAATTGTTTTTCCCGCAATTTATACTTGCAATGAATGCCGGTCAAGCTCCACATTACTGCACAGAATAGTTTTTATATAACAATAAAATAAGACATCTTTGGTGGAGATAAAATAAATACAATAAATACCTGCATGAATAATATATACCTGTTATTCTAAATTAAACATCCTGAGCTTACAGTTTCTCCTACAAGGGGAAACCGCCGAAAAGAATCCATTGGTCAGGCTGATCGACGCGGGAATCGAACCTACGGGCGCCCAAATGCAAGTCACATGCGTTACCACCTGTGTCATCCTAAACTAGATCTGCTAGAGGGGCCACCTAATCAGAATAATAGAGCCAATATTCCGGATTCAGCAAATAAAACGCAAACTGATACTCTAGGAATGGGAGCCTAGAACAAAGGAATGTAAGCGAGGTAGCTAAATTTGTAAGAACAAGAACAGAGGATATAAAAAGACAGGAAATTTGTGGAACTTTAGAAAATAAGAAATCATTAGAATTTTTTTGTAACCAAGTAAAAAGAAATTTTGGACGAGAACCATATGCAAACTATTGCAGTAGACAAAAAAGAGAAGGGTTATAAATATAGGTAAAATATTTTTAAAAGGATTAAGAGATAGGGAAAAATGAATACGTGAATTGTGTGGGGAGAGGGAAAGTATAGCACATTATACGACACAGTGTAAAGAGGTGAAAAGAGGAGAAAAGAGGCTTGGGAAGAGAAATGGGGAAACAGAGAAATACAGAAAGATGTTGGCAGGAAAAGAGGAAAAGAAAAAAAGATTAGAGGTGCAGCTAGGTACCCGGTAGAGCAAAGGCCAAGTTACCATGATGGCCAAGGTGGCTCTGATGGTAAAAAAGGATACATAATGTAATATAGATAAGGTAATTTGTTTCTTATTGTTGTTTACTTTATCTTTTATTAAGGATACCCATCTGTGAAAATTTGAAAATCTACAGTTTTTATTGGATTGATTTGCAATTTTAACACAAGCACTGTATAGTGAGGAGTAAATCTGCCAAATCTCATGCATTTAGTCAAATTAGTTGCTAATTTATTATAATTTTTTAATATTTTTATAAATGACTCCCCACGATGTGATTTGAAAAGCTTAATAATTTTCAGTTATGTTCTTTAATAGAATGTTAGCAAATTGATGAGATAATTTCTTCATTTTGTTATTAGTTTGGATAAAAATAAATTGTAAAGTTTAAATTCATTAGATTTTCATATTTCGAAGTGTAAGCTTTAATATTTAATTGCTCAGAAGTTATTTATGTTATGAAAACATTATCTCGTCATTTCCTTCTAATGTTATTTTTAAGCAAGTACATCAAATTTCATGCATGTGTAGTGAAAACTGCATCGTGTGGTGCATTTTAAAGAGCAAACAGTGCTAAAAATAAAAACATGAACTAAGTTTGAATTGGTAGCAAGGGGAATGAAATTGTATTGACTTAAACGAACATTAGATACCACTTACAGGCAATCAGTTTAACTGCCACGTGACATTGTTAAAAAGGCCGTAAGGCTATAAAAAGTATATAAAAATAAAGCAGAAAGTTTATACCATTTGATAAAACAAAAATCAATTTTTGTCACTTTTTGAAATGTTTAGCTATTTGACACACATGCGTATCCTTAATTTTTAGTAGGTTAAGGATAGGTATAGCTGCTGGCTTCCAGAAGCTGAAATTGTAGGAAATATTATGTGATTAATTATACTTGTTTCACTTTATTTCTGATTTTTAGTGGGTAAAATTGAATTGCTTCAGAGCAGAAATAAATTATTCCCTATTCATTATTCAACCCGATACTTTTTACTGTTCTTGTTTTCTGGTGTTCCTATGTAGTTTATATGCAACAGCATCGAAAGACGTAAAAATGCCGGCACAAACAAGCTGCGCTGTGCTGCAGGATTCAGAAGATAAGGGGCAGAGAGTGTTACCACATCCTTGGGAAGCCAATACCATTATCTGTATTTCCCACAGTGGCAATAAAGTTTTGCTTTGCTGTGTCATCAAAAGCGATGAATTCCATGAGCACAAGATGAGATATCGCCGAGTACAAATTGAATTGTCTCCGCATAATTCTGTGCTGCATATATGTAGTTCTGGTGTATATCACCACTGGTTCATTCTCAGTTCTCCAAATAGGAGATAAGCTTCCAATTTTATTCCTGCTACATGTAGAGATATAGCAACATTTTGAACGGAGAAAGAAAGCCAGAAATACATTTTTAACATTCAGTTTATATGGCTATATGTGTGTTTGTGACGTTTGCACGCAACAATGGCAGCACAACCGATTATTATTTATATAATATCCACATATTATATCGTCGAAAAATAGGCTATATCATGCGCTGCTGCTTTCCAAGCGGTTGATCGGGTTCGGTTGCCAGTACCGGCGTGAAAATTCTCTCACAGTGGGAGACCTGGAATGGGGTACACTCAGCCTCGTTAGGCCCATGAGGTGCCAATTGAAGAACCACTTGATTGAAAAATAGCAGACCCTAATGGCGAAGACCATAGGTGCTCAGTGGCGTAGCTTTGAGGCTGCAAGTATATTTTGGGGACCTTACTAATAACGCTTAAAAATAGAGAGATTATATTACATTACATATTTACTCACATAGAATAAGTGTTAAAGTAACACTCCCTGATTACCAACACCAATGGTTATTTTTCCTATATAAACAATGTACACTCGCTAAACGCATAATACGCATATTCTGCCAATAGTCTGAGTAGCTCAGGCATTAACCCAAGCAAACTTCTATTTGTGGTATCTCAGATGTCGTTCAGAAGCAATAACACTGAACAATTGGTTAGAATAGCACCTTTTGTTCTAACCTTATGACCATATTCTAAAATATCCAATTTATTGGCCAATTGACTACATTTTCGCATAGGTACTAGTCATACTTACTATGTAGTTTGTTCGGCTTTTATAACAACCGTATTGAATAAAATACCGTGATTTAGTGAATTTATCTATATGATTGTATGTAAATGCTTCTAAGAGCATACGCACTTGGAGATACACTTCTTTCACACTTTTAAGCAAGAAACGATAGGAAATGCATACATGCTTCACTTCTACTGTTAGCATGCCATCAGTGAACTGTATCTGTTCCAGTGCTTCTTCCTAGCGGTTTTCCATGGTTGAATTGAATGTAAAATGTCATTTTAACAAAACTATTAAAGACTGGAGCCGTTGTTTACGCCACTCTCCATTACTGGACCTCACTCATGATGCCAGTGGTGGAATGAGGTGGGGAACGCAGCGGCAGGGCGGTAGGTGAGGCCCCAGAAATAGAAGTGTAACATCATTGTTCATTTTTTTATATGTTAAGCGTGCAAAGAAAACGCAATCTCAAAGCTTTGAAAGATTTGACTATTGCTCAAAGCCTACTGTATTCTAATATTCCCCTTACACCTACAAGGAAATAAGCAATAAGATAATTTTTGCAAATGTTTATCTCAACTAACGCGAAGAAGATATAGGAATAAGAGTTTAGTAATGAGTAGAGAAAGTCATGTGAGTGCAACACATCAGATTTTTACAAAAAGGTTCATGTATGTGTATGTCAGCCAGTCTGTGGACAGCATAACTCAAAAACGAAAAGTCGGTTAAAAACCAAAGTTAGTAATTAAGTTTAATGTCTTTCAAGTATGCGACACGAAGATTTTGAAGAAAATTCCTCCACCCTAAACTACCCATTACATGGAAAAATTTTCGAAAATGTTGATTTTCTTGAAAATTTCTCTAACGATTTTGATCAAAATACCATATGTTTGTGATATTTTTATGGTAAATGAAATGTATATCTTGAATTTTTTGGCTATAGCCCATAAAGTCCTATTTACGCTGGATGACTTTTGCGTAACTGGTAAACCGTAAGAGATAGAACAAATCTTAGTATACAAAAATTGTAGAACTTGCTAAAAGACATATATTATATCTGAATAAATGTTTTTTTAGAGTGAACCATTTCGGAGATATTCCTGGTTATTTGTATAAGTTTTGGAGACCATACTCGTACTTCTGACAAATGGAACATCGTTACTCATTTTTTTATATGTTAACATTGCAAACAGAACGTAATATAAAAGTTTTAAAAGACTTGACTATCTCTCAAAGCCTACTGTAGTCCCACATTCCCGTTGCAGAACAAGAAAATGAGCAATAAGACAATTTCTGCAGATGTTTTGTCTCAACTAACACGAAGAAGGTAACAATAAATTTGTACGGATGGTTAGTACAAGAGTAGAGAGAGTCATATAAGTGCAACGCATCAGATTTCTAACATAGTATTTGCAGTTTTCTAACACTGAAACAAAATATTTTTGCGTTTATCCACATTTCTTATAGTTTATTAGACAAAAATAAAATATTTTACAGTTGCCTAGTGATAACGTGTATTTGTCTCTTTCCTTTAATGTTGGTATAGGCTGTGTTTTGCCTCTACCTGTGTTAATAATTAGATTAGAATTTTCATATATGTTTTTCAGTGCGATTTGATAAGGCTTTGACACACAACGTTTAGAGCGAACGCAGCTCTTAACTTCCTTAAAGTAAAAAGTAATTCAAACGCTATGCTTTCTTCCTACCAGCCAAGGAGTAGGATGTCCACGTTGGTAGTGACGTGTACGCATCCCAGGGCTATAAATTAAAACCTGTCGGCAGGAAAGCTGACCTCAAGCTCGATTTCCTTATTTACAACTCGGTCAAACCACCGTTACCTCAGCGATAATTTTTGTTCTATTTTCAAAAACTGTACAGGGTACAATATTTTAAGTTCTAACGCTTCCGACAGCGGGGCTGTACCCTATTTGAGCTTATTTCATTAATACACGCATAAGAACACATACTTTACTGCTTTTGCTACAGAGAATGCATATGGGTTACAATATGTCTATATTATGCACCTGCCAAACCTGTCTTTAACAGCAAGTTATGAACTATGTTTCTTGGTTCTCGAAGGATATTAAAACGGTTTCTGTGCTTGGCTATCACAACTTCCTTGGAACTTACACGCAATGTTGCCAACGTTCTTTCATAAATTTTCTTACATAGGCCTACCCTTATAATTACTTTCATTCGCTTGTGATTTTATTGCAAGCATCACCCGAATTCATTAGTTTTAATCTTGCTGTTAAAAACAAACCACTTTGAAGTTTTCATAAAGTGCAGTAAAATTATAAACTTAAGAACAAGCTTCGGCATTCTCACAGTTAATTTTCATATTTTTATGCACACAAAGAACAGAGTTTATTATTTTCTTCCCTTTGTTGCTTTTTCTAGCAATTAGGTAGCTAAGATAGACCCGCATCACATTCAATTACAAAATTAAATATCAGAATTTCACTGTAAATTAATTTTCAGCACCCTAATTCAAACTGCATTTCAGAAAACAAAACAAAGGGTGCGTGGTGAATGTGTCGGATGCATATGTATGGTAGCAGGAGATCAAAATAAATCAGTCATTCTATAAACAGTATCAATTATAAAACAAATAGGTACAAATTTTACATTCCATCAAAAAAGTCAATACCTAGATTTCAACGGAAACACAAGTATTTAAGTCTTCCTGAATGCAAATACAGCCTGGTTCACAACCACCTGCTAATGTCTACAACTATAACGGGAATAGCATGAACATTTTGGTTCATAACAACCCGCTAACGACAACGAGAATAGTGAATATTCCGCATAGTGATGCCATGTATTTCTTTTCACCATTTAACATTTTTAACCTGCTCTCTAATTCAACCAACATAAAAACGGTTTAACCACGCAAAATTTAGAATAAGTGAAGATCTATACATGAGGTTATTGCGTACTTCCGATTCCGAGAAAACGGGAAGCGTAAGTCCTTTAGTGTCCTACCATTTGTTGCTCTTTATTGTAATAATTAACAATTTTTTCGAGCTTGATATTCCCAAAATTGCGACTAGTGAGAACTCTAGCAGCCGTTTAAGACTACCTTGAAGGAAGAAGAAGTAATTAATATACACTTAATAGATCTAAAGTGCAGCGTCCGATAACGGGAAGACCAAAGTTGAATCTTGGCCAAGACTTACTTGTCGTTTCCGGAGCCCGGGAAGACTTGTTGTGAACATTCCCGTTTGAAGACACGAGTATTTCAAGTCTCTCGTTCTGGTCAGGTTCCCATTGTCGTTGATTGTGGACCAGCTTTAAAGCATTTTTGAAAGAATGTGTGTGTGTGTGTGTGTGTGTGTGTGTGTGTGTGTGTGTATAAAAAATAAATAAGTAAATCCCGCGTTTAAAGCTACCTTTACAAAATTTTTACTTTCTCAGACACTGTTTTAAGTATTTTGATTAAATTAACGCTACAAATGAAGTATATCTTAAGTGGTCTAGGAATAGCCTTTTTAAGTCCACTTCTTCTGGATGACTTATGTAACATGTAAAACGTAAGCGATACGAAGGCTTGGTACACAAAAGATTAGATATCGTTAAATCGCACTATTTATGTCTAACGCATTTTTGTAGAGCTACCATTTTCGCTATTTTCCTCGTTATTGGTTTGAGTTTTCAAATGATTATACTTTTCCCAAGGAATTGACCTTCTATTTTCCTGGCTATGCAACGACAGTGAAATATTAAATCCATTTCGTAACAACCAGTTCTTAAACTACTTAGGATGTATTCTTCTGTTCATATTTATATCTATAAGGGGATATGTAGATTTCTCTCAACTAAAATTAAGCAGATAGAAGAATAGGTGTTTATAAGAATATTTTGCACGAGAGTACATAGGTAGAGAAAGCTATGTGATAGCACTTATAAGATTTTTCAAATGATATTCTGTTCCAAAATTCTAAAAATTCCCTACCAAGTAAAAAGCACAATGTGAAATGTATAATTTAAATTTAGATTGAGAATGACTTATTTGCAAGGGTTTTTAAATTTGAAAACTGTGTTAAATTTATTTATAAAAAGTATGAAATGTTGCACTCACATGACTTTCTTTATTCTTCTACTAACTATTCTCACACGCCCTTATTTCTCTATCTTCATTTCAGTCGAGATAAAAATTTGCAGAAAGTACCTTATTTAATTTTATAGGTACAAAGGAAATATGAAAATACAATAGGCTTTCAGTGCTACTCAAATCTTTTAATGCTTGTCACTATACGAAGATTTGAAATTCCGTTCGCTTGGCACGGCGAAGAGATAGAAAAGTGAATAACGACCTTGCATCTTAGAAAAATTTACAAGTGTTGCAAAACCCACACAAACAACAAGGAATGTTTTCAAAATGCTTCACTACAAAAAATGCATTTAGACACAATTTCTGTGTTTTAACGAGATTTACGTATTTTGTATAGTAAGATTTGGTCTGCCTCTTACGGTTTACCAGTAATGCAATAGTCATCAAGAATAAACAGAACTACGTGGGTTATAGTCACAAAATTAAAAATATAGAATTTAATTTCACATAAAAATCTCTTAAAATGTGTCATTTTAATCAAAATCATTAGAGCCATTTTTGAGAGTCAAAATTTTCAAACGATTTTCTATATAAAGGGTAGTTTAGAGTGGATAAATTTTCTTCAAAATATTTATGTCGCATCCTTGAAAGATATTTAATCGAAATACCAGCTTCTGTTTTTAACCGACTTTTCGTTTTTGAGTTATGCTTTTCACAGTCAAACATGTATATGGACCTTTTCTAAAAATGAAGGTAATTGATGGAACAAGAATTACATTCTGATGCTTAATGAAAAGGTCCCAAGTAATTTTCAATACTTAATCAGTCCTGAAATTAGACAAACATTGTCCCCGTTGATTTTTTAGCTGTACCCTAATCAGTCCTTCACTTTTATTATATGGTCGCTTATTCTTTACATACAATATGTTAATGTGACAATAAATAGTGGTCTAAAAGTTATCAATTGTTTAAACGTAGAAGCAGCACACTATTATCTAAAATCTCGGAGATGTTTTATTATCTAACTATCGTTTAGTTTATTTAGGAAACACGACTGCTGAAGTTTGCTCTGGAAAACAGTGTTTATTTTTTTGTAGCGACTGTCTAACGGTATTAGAAGCAATATAAGGGCAGTAAACCTTTTCCTTTTCAACCCTTTCTCACCCTGCGTGGATTCAGGTCACACGGCAGTAAAAGACCGTCTCAGCATTTTCTCAAGGGTTACCCTGTTTGTTGTCATCGGCAGGAACGGTTTCATGCATTTTATACAAGGAGACGAAATGACGTTCAAGCACTCCTTAAACTTTCCCTGGGAATTAGTCAGAAGCAGTGCGTTCAGGGACTGAGTGGTACAGCCTGCACGAACATTGATTAACAGCACCTGTGTGAGATGCATATCAACACTTTCACATTTGCAGCATGTCCGTTTTATTACCTCAATAAACATGCTAACCATGTATGTTACATCCTATATACTTTGTGTTTTTCTAATTAGTCCATTTCATTAATAGTTGTTTGCCAGTTAATTCCGTGTCTCTCATTAAGGTTGTGACTTTTTATAGCCTTGGGTGCGAAACTAATCAAAGAAAGAATAAAAAATTCATGAACTACATTCATATACGTTCTCTATTCACTGTCATTCACATATTTGTATTGCTTCTAAACTCCTTCGTGTTGATCGATATAGATAAACCTACCTGCTTGCCTACCTGTCTATGAACAGCACAACTCAAAAACGAAAACTCAAGGTGGCTCAGAGCATGCATTTTTCAATGGACACTAGAAGGCTATTTGTTCTATGGATCTTTGATTGCACTCTCTAAGCAGCTCCAGCACTGGCACTAGTCTTCAAGTCTGGAATTCCTAGAGACTTCGCGCGGCTCTATAGTTTGTGTGTCTGCGCCCTGTAGCCTTCTGCTGTTCCTTCATTTCATCCCTTCCTCCTGGGGGCTGTTAGCTATAATATATATTTCATAGTGCGCGAAGTGCTCCCTTCCGTTTTATAATCTATACTTGTAACCACACTAAATAAAGATAAGCAAATGTTATTCTGCCATGCATGGAAATACAGACGCCTAATGCTCTTGTTACTAAAGGTGCTACAAAAACGCGACAACCTATTTTTCCTGAGTGAGATATCTCGCTGCTCATCGTTATCATATCAACCTAGTCATCTGGATTGCAGGAAAAAAGTAATTAGATAAGGATTGCACTGGCGTTATCTGTTGAGTTAATGTCACTCTGACACGTCTTTGCAGGGGAAATCCAATTTTTGAAATTGTCTTTGTTTACAAAGTTTTACAAGTTTTCATGACTGTCTCAGATTTATCTGCCTAATGCTGTGACATGGATTTTCCAAATAACCATACCCGATTGAACCCCACGTAAAACCTACAAGAAATGCGAATCTCTTTAAAACCATTCATTTGAAATGATGGTTCGAACTGTTCAATACTTTTAAGCCCTGTCGATTTTCAGCTGTTTCTTGTGATTGCATGGGAATAATATGAACTTTTAAATCAGCATTATGGCGTCCAATTCTTAAACATTTGACTATCAGTGTTCCTTTTGTGTCTATGTGTAATTCAGCTAGTTTTGTAATGTTTTGTCTTGATTAAAACAAAGTAGTTAGAAAAACAAGCTTTCGTAAGAACAATTTGCATAGCTAGTTTTAAGCTATATAGGATATAGAAAGTCACGTGAATGTAACACATTTTTTATTAATAACTGATTCAAAAATGTGCTTCCGTACTAGCCCTGTGTAGTACCAGATCGTAAAAGGGTAGAGTGAAACTAAAAATTCAGTACATAGTCGGGATTTGAACCACAGATATTCCGGTCTTCGTCAGACTCTCTAACCACTGAGCTACCATGGCCAACGTGCCGACACATCATATTCTCCAACTCCTCGCAGTAAACCAGACAAGGAGATCTCAAATACATATGAGATTACATGCCTTAATGTCAGCTTATTATGCTGAAAGTACTTAAATCCGTGCTCATAATTTAACCTATAAGGTCAATCAAGGGAAATTAATTGTTCTACACTAGCCTGTGTAAAGGGATTTTAAAGGGATAGAATTACCGGGAAAAATGCGAGTGAGTTGAATAATTAATGTTGTGTCGGCACGTTGGCGATGGTAGCTCAGTGGTTCGAGCAGTCGGACGGTAACTGAAAGACCCGTGGTTCAAATGTCGGCTATGGCAATGAATTGTTCAGTATTATTCTACACCTTTACAATAAAATATATGATCCTTCAAAACCTATTGTGCAATATATGGGTGTGGCATGTGTAAGAGAAGGCTTTGGTATCGTCCTTTCAAAGTATTCTTAGATCCTACTATACACTTCCCACGGTCATATCCTATTACAGGTAAAACGCCTTAATCCGCTCCTGCGGAAAGTACTTACGCCTTTCCTGCTAAGGAATCAATCGCATTACCTTTACTGTCTTCCGCTGATAAACATACAATATATCAGCATGTGATAATAAAGGAACGACATCCGGCACGGATATCTGCCTTAAGGCCATTTTTCTAAAAGGTTTACACCTAACAGGGCATTGAACTCGGGATATCTGCAGACACCGCATCATGTCTGTCGGAGCTTCCGAGTCGTGTTACAAAATGATGACAACTGGAGGCTCTTCTGATGCTCATTTCTGTTGCGCAGGTGGATAAGGTTTTAATAAAGCAGAACCACTTAACCAATTTGAAACATGAGGTTTATCCTAACATTTAAGAAAACTTAGAATTCCTCCAACGGTTTTAAATGCCGTTCAGGATCTACTGTTTGCGAAAAGGATCTAAATAAAAATGCAAACTCAATAATTAACTGGTTTTATTTGTCACAAACTTATAGAGACAACACTTAACGCTAACTTTTGATAATACTTCGAAAATTGCACTTATTAACACGCTGTTTTACATTCACTTGGTGTATATTATTTATGTATTTAAACTAATAGTTTTGTGTTAAAATTCTTTCACTCACTCCTAGTAATCGTACATAGTTACCAAAAACAAAAGCTCGAACAAGTGAGTAAATAGGATACTCAAACTGTTACATTCTCAATTAAGATTGTGAATTTCACAGCAGAAATTCTAGTTAGGTAAATATGTTTATAAATATGTATTTCTGCTACTTAGCACATATGTTAACAAAAATAAAAAATCACAAATACTTATATTTAAATAAGTACTCAAATTTCTCACACTACATATTCGAAGTATACATTTACAAATTGAACTATTTAGAGAAAAATAGCTTTGGTTTAAATGAATGGCATTTCATTACAAATAGATTACTAGTTGTGGATGAGACATTTTTAGTAATTTTTAACTTTTTAAACACCTGCTGAATATATTTTTACTTAGCTACACAACACAGTAAACTATTAATTCCAGTGTTACCAATTGTTTACAACCCCTCAGGACTGTATGAAGGTCTAGAATTATGTATTTTAAGAATATTTATTATTTTACATGTTATTCAGCTGCTCAAAGAACGACATTTTACAAAAATTGGATTTCGAGCTTCTAGCCCAATTTTAAATCTCCAATAAAAATTCTAGAGCTTTGCCATCACAACAAAATGTCTTTAAATTAGTTGATACGTTTCGAAGGCAGATAGAATCATTAATGCTGATGCACCATTTCTTCATCCTATTAGGGCCCTAATGACCAAGTTGTCGACGGGTCCTTAAACCCAACACACTCACTCACTCACTCACTCACTCACTTCATCCTATTAGCCAAAAAATATTGCACTGAAAAGTTTAAAAAACAGTTTTTGAACTTTATTTGGAATTTGATTCATTTCTTACGTGTGTACATAAATTTGCAGCTACAGATTTATTATTCAACAGGGTTTCAAATTCATATTGTCTTAACGCCAAATTCCTTTCAACTCAAAATGTGTCATGAATTTTATGCAGGTTATTCAAATGCAGAAACGCTTAAATTGTTGTTAGTGATGCAGTAATTAAGGAACTTAGCCCATCGTCTATATTTTAGGTATTGGGTGGCATAATGTAGTTTATAATACTGTAGGCCATCAAATTGATTAAGTTTAGTAAGACTTCACTGTACACTGTATTTTCCTGTACAACATAATATGGTTCTTTTTCAAAAGAATAACGAAAACAAATCTGATATTATCTTTTCCTTATTCAAAATTCTGTAAAGCTTTTATAGAATGGTTTGACCATCCTTTAGTTTAAAATCAGTTTAAAATATATATTTTGACCACAAGGCCACAGGAATGTTGGCGTTCATTAAATGTAGCTGTTAGAGCCTTTGCTTGCATTTATAAATCTACATCTGCCAGAGTAAAACTTTAAGGCACGCCATGAGAGGTGATATAATCTATTGAACATTGAGTTTATTTTTAAAATGTGATATGGTACATTCACAAAGCCTTCTGTATCCATTACTAATAAAAGTATTCACCTATAAATACTTCAGGATAAGCCTCACAGACTTGTTTACATTTGTAGGGGTATTACTTACACGCAATATGTGTAAATCAATCAGCTTTTCCAACATAAGCTCTGCATTTTTGTGATAAGCATTTGGTGATTTTTCAATAAGAATGAAGAGGAATTCACAGAAAATTCAAGTCAACCATAATTTCAAAGAAATTATTTGAAACCATTTCTGAGAAAACTAATTCACATATACTGAAGCGGAAGATATTTCTTAGTAGCATTATTTTGTTCCGAAAGGATATCCAACTCAAGTATGAAATTCGGCTTCCTCATTAGGAGGAATTTTGGATAATTCCTATAATAGCTTAGGTAAGATACATACAAAAATTTACAAAAAAAAAAAAAAAAAAAAAAAAAAAAAAAAAAAAAAAAGATATATGTGTCTAAAACGCACAATTTCTTACAAACAAAATTTTTCTGCAGCATCAGCTATACACGAGATATCTGTTATTACTAGTTTGAATTTTTCAGCGCTTTGCGAGCCTTTTAAAGTATTGTCACTACTCATTTGTTTCCCGTGCTGTCATGAAAAGTGAATGGAATTACAATGCCACCAGAACATATCATTATTGATTCTGCTTCCAGTATCCCCCTTTCATGTGAATAGTGAAGCTATTTCTGAAAATATTTATTTCGATTAACATGAAAGTAGGTGAAAATGCAATGCAGTTACAAAAAATAAACGATAATAAATAGGTGAAGTTATGTGAATGTAAACATTCTTTTTTTATTTAGGGGGACTCGACAAAGTTTATGGGTGAAATCTCTACAAACTTTTTGAGTACTACATATACTTTCTCCACCATCATATGTAAGGAGTAAAAAAATAAAATTTGGTTGGCTATATTTAAAATGCAAAAAATATTTTACTGCATTATCGTTTAAAAATTTGACTACCAGTGATCGTTTTATATAGGGCAATCAAAATATAATATGTACACTTCAATTAAATTAAAATTATTTTGTTGTTTAACGACGCTGTCAATTGCGAGGTTCACATTAGCGTCGCTGGTGTGCCAGAATTTTGTAATGCAGGAGTTCTTTTACATGCGAATAAATAAATAAATAAACAAATAAATAAACAAATAAATAAACAAATAAATAAACAAATAAACAAATAAATAAACAAATAAATAAACAAATAAATAAACAAACAAATAAACAAATAAACAAATAAACAAATAAACAAATAAACAAATAAACAAATAAATAAATAAATAAATAAATAAATAAATAAATAAATAAATAAATAAATAAATAAATAAATAAATAAATAAATAAATAAATAAATAAATAAATAAATAAATAAATAAATAAATAAATAAATAAATAAATAAATAAATAAATAAATAAATAAATAAATAAATAAATAAATAAATAAATAAATAAATAAATAAATAAATAAATAAATAAATAAATAAATAAATAAATAAATAAATAAATAAATAAATAAATAAATAAATAAATACACACACACACTTCAAATAACCTGCTATGCGAACGAGCACAATATTAAATTTGTTCAATCATATGCTTGATATTATCGAGGTCACTTTGAATGTTTAACATGATGTATATGTGCCGTTACTTGGGGAAAGTTACGATTTAGAATGACAAAGGGTAGACCGTAAAGCCACGCTGTTACCACGCAACTTCTCATATAAACAAAGAAAAACCACCCCCGTAGGAAATGTATCGGTGAAAGCTGCTCTCCTACAAAAAAGAAATAATTTTTCCATCCCTTTCAGTTGTTTGACCCAGATTTTAAACACAATTGGAAATGTAGGCGTTGCGTTGTTACGGTAATGCTATTGGTTGTTCTTACAAGGCTCTGTGTGTGTATTGGTTGAACTTAAAATGAACTGTTCCTCAAGATTTTAACAATGTAAAGCTGCAAGTATGGTAATCCAGTAAGGACTAGAGAGTGCTGAAAATGTGTAGCGTTGTCTGTATCTTCTACATGGAAATAACTTTTCTTGAAGTCAGCACACTTAAAAAGGAGCGATATTTGTGCCAAAGCTGTTGGTGCTACCTCTCCTAATTCTTAATTTTTTAGAATGCTAAAAAGGTAAGCTTTTGTTTATGATCACTAAAATAGATGCTTCTTATTATTAAGCAGTTCATCAGTGTTGTTGATACAAACACTAAACGATTTTAAATTTCAGTTTGTTAGCCAACTTAGTTTCCGAGTTAATAAAGCTCACAAAATTATTCTGTGCCAAAATAATCCACAACAGATTTTCAAAATTTTACGTCATTTACCTGATTAGCATGCACAAAACTGTCATAAAACTTGCTTCACTAGCTTGCTCCAAAATAAAACAATTTTTAAATTACTGTGCACCTCTAAAAGTTAATAACCCAAACACCATTCAAAGGAAAACTAAATTTATACAACCGATTTAATTGCCTGCTAAATCTACATGGGAAATTTCAGAAGAATGGATGAAACCTGCATGGTGTAAGCTTTTTGAAAAAGTGATTGTACTAAAACAGATTTCATAAGAACCTCAAATGTCAAAATAAAATATATTTTTATTCTGAAATTTTAACCCATATTACATAAATAACTATAGGTACTTTTGTGACGTTTAGGTGTAGGTGCACTAAATTTTAGTGCCGCATCCTCTTAAGTCTTTTTACATAATTACATAGCGTTTTGTAAGAAAATTTAAAAGCTTTAATTTGCCGCTAATAACAGAACAAAATATAATACGTAAGGGTGTAAACGACTTCAAGGAAACGTGTAGGAAAATGATAGTATTACTTATTGCTATACTTTTTTATAAAATAAAACGAGTTAGCTATATTTTTAAAGGAGCCAATTTCATAATTTTTATACAGTATAATGACTTGCCTGAGCAAACTTAGACGTTATATCATTATTGGACTACCACAGCAGTTAATAATTTGATAATAAATGTGCTTCTCTACATAAAACTTCGCCAAGAGTTCATATAAGCACTTTATCCTTTCCCTGAAAAATTATAATTGTCATCACTAAGCCCTTTTTAAGGCAACATTAGAAATGGTATGAACTCTAGAGATCAAATTAAGGCAATGTATGTGTAAAATTTGGTAATAAACATGTGGATTTTTCCCTCTTTTTATTATACTTATAGCTTGTAATTTCATGCTGGAAACCTATTTTTAAATATCAATTTTAAAGCTACAAATGTCTCTTTAATTTTCCCTGTACCATTTTGGTAAAGCAATTTGTTTCTGTCACATTCTTTCTTACAGCATTTTTTTCCTATTCAGAATTCTCTTTGGAGCACAGTTTACCCATGTAACTGATTAGCTTGAAACCTTAAGGAAAGCTATAGGATTTACCCACGGATTTGAATGTTCTGAACTAGTAAAAATTGGTAACCCATACGTTAAATAATTTAGTAACAGGTACACAATTTTTACTTTCTCTACTGGTGAGTAGGGAAGTATTGTTTCCACCCAAAAATTCGATGTCGAGATTTCACCGGAAATATATGTTTTGAGATTCCCTGAATAAAAAAAAGCACTTTTAGAAAAAAGGTGAGTGTGTATCTGTGGACAGCATAACTCAAAAGCGAAAAGTCGGTTAAAAACAAAAGTTGGTATTTAAGTTTAATGTCTTTCACGGATGCGACACGATTTTGAAGAAAATAGCCCCACCCTAAACTACCCTTACATGGAAAATTTTTAAAAATTTTTGATTTTCTTGAAAATGGCTCTAACAATTTTGATTAAAATGTCATATGTTTAAGATATTTGTATGACAAATGAAATGTATAATTTGAATTTTCTGGCTAGAGCCTATGTAGTCCTATTTACTCTGGATTACTTTTGAATAACTCGTAAACCATAAGAGTAGACAAAATCTTACTGTACAAGACATGTAGATCTCGGTAAAACACAATTTATGTCTGAATAAATATTCTAGTAGAGTAAACCATATCAGAGATATTCCTTGTTATTTGTGTCAGTTTCGGAAACCAAAACTTTCGTGAAGTGGAACATCGTTGTTCATTTTTATGTTAAGCGTGCAAAAGAACGGGATCTCAAAGCTTTAAAATATTTGGCGATCGCTCAAAGCCTACTGTATTCTAATATTCCTCTTGCACATATTGTACCTATTTCTAAGGAAATACACAATAAGATAATTTGTACAAATGTTTATCTCAACTAACACAAAGAAGATTAGTAATAAGAGTTTGTAAGAATGGTTAATATTAAGATTAGGGAAAGTTATGTGAGTGTAACACATCAGAGTTGTTTCTGTTAAACAATTAAAAGTGCGTTCACAAGTTTATTTACTAAGGTTAAATTAAATTTGGGAGCAATGCATAAACTGTAGAGTCCAAGAAGTATTTTGTATTACGATAACCAAAAGTGATTAATTATGAATAACAAAATTAATACCTGAAGAACGTTAGACCTTTGTCTTAGCTAATTAAGTAAATAAATGACTTTGCTTTTTGTTGAATTTATAGTCCATATATTCATTTGGAACTTTGATTTACTATATTTTATCACTTTGTGCTGCCTTTGAAATATCCCTGAACGCCATACTATAAGATAATTGCAACTCTTAAATCTCTGTTTTGTTCAGTATTTTACTCCTCCTGTAAAAATGTTTGAGCGATTAACTTCTGATTTTCGTAAAACTTTTACGAATGGTTATTTAACGGATTCACATAGCCATTTTTCAAGCTTCATAATTACGTTTATTTTTATTACGTATTTTCATAGCCTGATAACCATAAAATAAAAAATGCCAAAATGCATGCTCTTCTTTGCTAGCACAGATTTACTTGATTTCAAATAAACTGCAATTTGGAGGGAAAATAAAATTTTTTAGCAAGTAAAATACACTTTGGACGCTTGGGGCATTTTTAGTCAACATAATTTATGTAAATCCAGATAAAACATTTAAGTATCTCTAAAGATGCGGATATCCGATTAAAATTTTGTATGTGATCGTTGTATTTTACAATCCCATTGTGATGAACATTTCAGATCACTCAAATGGAAATTTAGGACTTGTAGGTTTTCACAGGTGCACTGCGTTAAAATGTTCTATGTACTTACATGTTATAAAAGTCAACGCTACTCAAGAAAACTGTATATTTTTGGATTTTCATTGATACGTTGCCTTAACTTCCATGAAACCTTGTAAATATGCAAATCTTTTAGGAAATACGATTAGCTACAGATAGATCTAGTCCTCATTGCCAAAGTAGTAGAATTATGTATTCTGAAAACTCACCTGATATAATAGAAACTGAAAACTAAAAATAAACTAAAACATTTAATATTACTATGTAATGGAGCATGTTGTTATATGTACAGTAAATAAAAAAATAATAAAAAAATCTGATGTGTTGCACTCACATGACTTCCTCTACTCTTGTTCTAACCATTCTTACAAACTCTTATTCCTATATCTTCTTCGTGTTAGTTGAGATAAACATTTGTAAATAATTATCTAATTGCTTATTTTCTTTTAGGTGCAAGGGAAATGTTAGAATATAGTAGGCTTTGTGCGACAGTCAAATCTTTTAAAGCTTTGAGATTCCGTTCTCTTTGCACACTTAACATATAAAAAAATGAACAACGAAGTTATCTGAAACTAACACATACAACAAGGAATATCTCCGAAATGGTTCAACCTACAAGAAACTTTATTTGGACATAAATTGTGTATTTCAGCAAGATCTACATTTTTGGTAGGTATAGTATGATTTGGTCTATCTAACGGTTTACCAGTTATGCACAAGTCGTCCAAAGTAAATGCGACTACAGGGGCTATATAAATTTTATTTGTCATAAAAATATCTCAAACATATGACATTTTAATCAAAATGCTTAGAGTCATTTTCAAGAAAATCAAAATTTTCTAAAAATTTTCAATGTAAAGGGTAGTTTAGGTTGGGACTATTTTCTTCAAAACCTTCGTGTTGCGTCCTTGAAAGACATTAAAGTTAAATACCAACTTTTGTTTTTAACCTACTTTTCGTTTTTGAGTTATGCTGACCACACCCTGACAGACTGACACACAGGGGTATTCAGGGGCTCTCAGAACATATATTTCCGACATCGAATTTTTGGGTGGAATACAATACTTCCCCTACTTACCAGTAGAGAAAGTAAAAAAGAGGTCGGGAAGCATCTTATGATCTAGCTTGATTAGGTATACTAAACCAATTACTATAAATAGATTTCATTAAAATGGTGATGCAATTTTCTATTTTCAACGCGTCATCCTGTGTTGAAAACCAAAGAGAATGCATAACAATAAAGAACTGCGATTTCTTAGTCAATCTTCGCCTAATTGCTGGTTAGGCTTTGCTGTTTCCTTTTACAGGTGAGATCACTTTACCTATGCAACAGGTAGGCATAATTTAATTCAGAAAATACCAGGTACGTTAACTGCAGTCACTGAATAAAGAACAAACGCAATTTTACCAAGACTATTGTATTTCTAAATTATGTCCCAAGTCAGAGCTGAAAGGCTGCAAACTGCTAATTAAAATATAAACATTATTGACTTGATTTTTACCACTTGGGAGCAATATTGTATTCAAAGTTAAAGCAACATTCTTTAAAAGTAAAGTTTTTAATGAGGCTTAAAAATAAAGCGACACAGCAAAAAGAGTAAGAGAGTTACTTTATGAGTACTCAGAAGTTTTGAATTTTACAGGACGGCAATTCCAAGGGCAACTGTGGAATAATAAAATGTGTAAAAATGTTGCACAGACATTTTAATATCATTGTGCCAGTCCAGACGCGAGTCATTTTCAAAATGAAGCACTTTCTCTGCATGTTGCAAAGCCATGTAGTAAAAAACAACTTCACATATTTTATCGTTAGACTCCGCTTCATCCAATACGGAATCGCACTCACGGATAAAATTTGCATTCAAATGTATGATAAACCTGCATTATATTTGCACACTTATAAGGTTTCTATTTTATACGCGACATCTGGACCTAAATGGTAACTAAGTATCACAGAGTATCAAATTTACGACTCAATGTTAATGGAGGGTGTAATCGGCAACCGTTGTGGGATTATTTCGGTTGAGCATATAAATGCAAGGTAGTGTTGGGACCAAAATTCATTGACACATCTTAAAGCTTCGGTTTTTCACTACATATTTAAATATTTTGAGTACCTACTTCACTTTCTGTACTTTTATCTTTAACTTGGAGTCGACCTGGGTGGCTCAGTTGGTTGGACACTGGCCTACAGATCCCAAGGTCGTGGGTTCAAATCCAGCTCAGACCGATGATTTTTAAGTATGCTTAAAAACGACAGCTCCATGCCAGTACATTTACAACGTTTGCGAAAGAGAGCAGGTTGGATTTACCTCCCTCCACTACATGCGGTGTTTGCCATTCTTTAACATAGACGTAGTAAAAATTAAAGGTATAAATCACATAGATCTTGAAAAAATAATAATTCCATAGTACTTAAATAAATTAAAATAATAATTTAATCTATATTTAAATAAAATTCTTCCCCTACATTGTGTTGCAGTGGCGGTTTCGTTATATGTACGTTCCATTTGATTTACGAAAGCACTTTCAAATCTTATGTGGTAAACATCTGTTCATTAGGCACTTCTTTCGTACTGCTTACGTTTAAGAAGTCTATCAATATTATTCCACAAAATAGATTTGCATAGCCTTAGAAGGTACACCAAATGATTGTCCCGTAATATAGACTTTTAATATAGTACAATTTGGAGAAACTCTGTTGGCAAATATATGTAGAGCTGTGCTCATTCTTATACCTACACAGTATTCTTGCAAATGCGTATTTCTCTATTTACTACATTTTAATTGACATAAGCATTCTCAGAAAATTATCTTATTGCCAATTTTCTTCTAGGTGCAAGGAGAATGTGGGAATACAGTACGCTTTAAGCGATAGTCAGAATTTTTAATAGCTGGTTGCTATGCGATGCGTTTGAAACCCCGAGCTAAAAGAACCAATATCATCCCTATTTAAGAAAGATATTGGTAAATTCAAACAAATAAAGAATATGTCGGAAATGGTTCACCCAAAAGAAAAAAAGGAATACCTATTTGACATAAATTGTGAGTTTTAACAAGATCTACAGTTTTTAGTTGGTAAGATTTTGTCTCTCTTACTGTTTACCATAGGTACAAAAATCATGTAGAATGAACAAGTCTTCTGAAGAAATCTCCAGAAAGATCAAGGTATAATTTAAAAACTGCCACGTAATCACGTGTTTGTGTCCGTCAATGGATTCACCCTCCGACTGAAGGAGGGGTGTGGGAAATAGCAACTAATTATGTAAGCGTTCTCCAGAGACAACGCTGGACATCGCTGATACAGCTACATTTCATATTTCGTTACATTTAAGTCATCCTCCGTGGTCTGGGGGTAATGCTCCGTTTAATATAATGCAACTTCCACTATACGCACATAAGCATGCTTATATAAAAGTTATTAAGGCATATAAAAATTGAACCCCAGTGCAACAGCCCATGAAGGGCCAAGGCTTGCCACCCACCCGCTGCGTGCCCCACCTCTTCCCACTACAGACATCATTGATGGGGTGCAGTACAGGGTTGTACGTGGTCAGCATCCCTAACCCTCCCGGCCAGTTATGCGGCCTTCTCGACCTGGGGTCGCTACTTCTTCATCAAGTAGCTCCTCAATTGGCCCCTCCGGGACTAGCGAGGAACTAACGAGGCAGCCGCGCTACCAACTGCGTTATGGAGGTGGTCTACTAAGGCATATACTGACATAAAATACTTTTAGGCACTTTTTTGTAATTCCACCGCAAATAAAACTATTCAGCAAACCATATGGACGACTTAAATCACCAAAAACTATTTTTAATATTGAGGACTTCAAACATATACACGAAAACCAGGCCTTCTCGATATGCAGGCGCAAATCACTAAAGTATGAGATAAGGGTAACGGAGGGGAACACCTCGCTAACTGTGACTAGGTACGGATCTATTGTGGGCTTCCTCCGGGAACAAGAAGTAATATGGATGGAAACCACAGATTCGCATAGAGTGGGAACAGAGAAAAGCTGCAGAGACCTGCAGAGGTCCGTTGCAGTTCATCCGACGCACCACCACCCAGAGAGAGGGCGACGAAGCGACCCAATGGCCCTGAACACCGGCACTCAGCTGTTTAAAGTGGGGCCAGGGATGAAGGCTTACACAGCGACCACGTGCACCATTCTGCCAGCAAATGCCCGAACTACTGCACTGACAACCGGATGAAATGAGGAAAGGAAGGTAAAGGAATCCGAGGATCAGATAAGCCACCCCGGCAATATCTAACGATAAGGGGAAATCACGAAAAATCCAAGTCGTGTGACTTGGTCAATCGACAGGAATCGAATCCGCTGAATATTTCCAAACGGCTTCCTTTGCGTAAAAGAGATACATTTTTACAAATCATAAGAAACGTTGAACAACCAAGATAAAGCAAATTTAATAGTATGCATATTAACCACTATACTTGAATTCCGATTAAAACTTAGTACATTCACTTCGCGAGGGAATGGCTACCACCAGATAAGAAGGGTGTTCACGGATGTGACGTGAGCTATTTAGTACGGTGCGTGTGAACTACCATCAGTGCTGTCTTGGGAGAGAGACAAATACATCCGGGTAACTCACCCTTACTGCTAAACCTTGGACTTCAGTGGCGGGTTGCTTCTTACACCACTAAGATGTGCCAATATTCCGTACATGTTCCACGTGTTGTTTTACTTCCATTGTAATTTTGCTTATATTTTATTTTTTTGTTTTTTACTTTTCTTTGTGAAATTTCATGTGTGCTTCGATGTAATCACCACTGTAGGTAATTGTGTTAACTGGTATATAGTGGGGTTTAAGTTTCAGGGTTTTCCTACATTAGATCTTTCACTCTCACTCTCTCTCTCTCTTTCTCTCTCTCTCTCTCTTTCTCTCTCTCTCTCTCACACACACACACACTCATACCTGCAGACTTTGGATAGCAAAGGATATTCGCTAGAGAAAAATTCCCACTCCTCTCTCGGAAATTGAACCAGGGATCACAAGATGAGTGCTCTGCCTCTGATCTAGGGAAGCTTTCAGGTTCGATTCCTATAGACACCCACTTTGACCGCAGGTTTTTCGTGGTTTTCGATAGTCGAATGTTGGAGTGGTTTTTCGTGTATCAGGGTTTCCTTTTCTTCAATTCCGTTTCATTACGTTCTAGATTTCTGGTGTGTAGTGGTACCACAAACAGGATGGACTATGCACACCAGAGGGCTGCCTGGTTGAACGGGTCGTTCATTGCCCTCTCTAGACAGCTCCAGTAGTAGGAAGGGTCTTAGGGCAAGTAAGTGAGTGCCTCTTTGACCGCCTGCGGCTTGTAGCATTCTGTGGTTCCTTCATCTCATCTTTCCCTTCGGAGGGTGGTAGTTGTAAAAGCTCTCGCGTAGATCGCAGTGCACCGTGTCCCTTTCGTTATAGATTTACTCCATACACTTTCTTTGCATGCAGGTGAGCTTTTTCATTTCCGCCTATTCCCACATGACTCCCTAAAAAATGAGTAATTTATTTTTGATTTTAAATGGTTAATTTGTTTTATTTTATGTTAGTTGTAAGATTTGATGCTGGCTGCCTGTGTTTATCTAGTAACATTAAGACTTTTGTGAACAAAGTGAGTTTATTCACAAGATTGTTGAACTAAAACCCTTGTTTTACACAAGCAGAAGTAAATTTGTATGTTTGGAATTTATCTGTTGATTTAGTTTAATTTGTGATGTAGTGACTATGGCCATGGTCCGAGCTTATCGGGAGGATACCTCTGAGCCACTGGCCAGTTGGAGAGATAAATAGAGGTAAGTAGACACAATAATACTCTCAACTAGTGTAAAGACCAGAAGTGCAATCGAGATAAGCAGTCTTCTAAAAGCTCTTGCTCCCCGCCACCCCTGAACATTCTAGAACTCCTTCGAAAATTCCAGAGAACGTGCTCGCCAACCACGTGATAGAGATAGTGAGCGCATTTCTGATGCAAAAAGAATGAGTGTAATGACTTGTGACTTACTGTGTACGTGCAATAGATTAGAGAGTCCTGTGCTCGACTTCTCAGCGAGTGAAACGCACGGAAGAAATGGCTGCTTCGCCCGTCTTTGATTACAACGTTATATTGTGCAACGAAAGTTTGCCAGGATGCTTAGAAGACTATTTTCGTTAACGTGCCCTTACGCCTATTGCAGGTCAACAGTTTCCCTATTACTGGCTCAAGTATTTAACAACGTCTCGCGGTGAGTGAGGAGAGGGACAGTAGACAGTGGGAGCAGCAGATACGGAAAGCGAATATTGTAAAGTGCAAGGGTATCATGATTATATAACTTCTTAACTTCCTTCTCTTTACCCTTCTCCAATGACAGGAATCCTTATACCACTAGCTGGACATGGTTATAGCCAATGACATGTGGGCATGAAAGCGAAGTGTTGGTTATTTCTAACGCCTCAGTAAACCGATATTCAACTGTTCGTTGATTCTCAGCATGCCGTATAATCGGAAACTACACGTGGCCGGATTATTGGTCTATGGCAAGCTGGAAACACAGGGCAGAAACTATGGAAATTCACAGAAATGTAATTAATTTAATACAACCCAATAAGGGCGATTTATTGCATAGGTATTACAAGAGAACCTTTCTTTGAAAGCAAAAACTGTATTATAATATAAGATAATAACGGGTGATCCAAAACACTGTGAACCGGCTGCGCTGTGTTTTGTCTCTACGGACCTTCTGCGCTCGTCGCCGATTGCCGCTGTCATAGAACAGCGTGCATAAAACAATACAGCATTTTTAAAACTACGTTTAAAGGCTTTACTTACCAATATAATTATAGCAGATGCTGAAACTGGCCACCGTTGTTGCTCATACATTTTTGGCACCTCTTTAGGAAACTATATATCACTCGCCGTAGTTCACGTTGAGAAATGTTGGCATGGCGGATATTTTGTTTTAATTCTTCCAGGGTGTCTGGGTTTCTCTTGTAAACTTTATGCTTTAAGTTACCCCAGGTAGAAATCGCAGGGGGTTAGGCCGAGGGGGCCACAAATTTCTACTAATAATTCGGTCCTGAATCACACTTTTCGACAACAGGCATTCAGAATCTAACGAAAATTAAAACATGGCTTTTCTACGAGACCAGGTGTTTCTACCCTCCCCTGCCACCTTTCCTTGTCCTCATTACAGAACCATTCCTGGCTATTTACTGGCTAGTATTCAACCCTCTCCCTTTGCGAGACCCTGTAAGAGGATAAGAAACTGAGAGAAGGTCCCAAGCATTGCATTTTACTAAATTCGTTCTGTGACAATGCAGGGTGTGACATTCAACCGAGAGAGGTAACCCAACTTTATCCGAGTAGTACCGAAGTTTTGTGTAACTCTCGTTGGCAGGCTTTCGTTGCGTTACTTCTACGTCGCGAGAACTAAGAGAAATGACAGCAAAATCGAGCTAGGTCGCATTAGTGTAGTACCATGTTGAACTAAGTAACAGTGAAGTGAACACAATATGACGCCCGATTCTAATCGTCACAAAAATATCACTTTGTTTCATTTTTACATCCTATACTGTACATATAGAAACATGGAAATAAATTAGGTGGGTAACCTTTTTTCTGCCTCTCGCAAGCATGTGAACGCGCTTGACCATCACCGTGGTGTCGCTAAGGGAAACCGTGCCGTAAACTTTGAACAGAGAGAAAAGCCTTCTCCGTCCAAACCCATTACCGAATCAGTCGCCCACGTGACATGTATATTACATGTCGGCTCTTGTCTTCTAGAGGTTTTAATACTTGGCATCAACACTGTTAAGGGTCTCTACTTCGTTCAGATAGGGACACATACACACAGGGAGCACAGGGAGATGTGAACAATTCCAACGACAGTCTTCAGCTTACATTCTTAGACGCAATAAAATGTCTTTCCTTCTAGGTTCTTTATGTTTTTCCCTTCCCGTAACGGCTGCGGGTACATGGTAAATATATTCATGAATAATACAAATACAACGCTAAAATTCTTCTAAAACATGTTAAATTAAGCTTACGACTAAAATGGCCTGGATTCCCCGTTTTATGAACTTCATTAAAGCGCTTCCAAACGGAGTGCAAAACAACTGTTGCGTGTCAACATGCTTAGCCAATTATCTACTTAAGGAGCTTGATATTTTAAAGCTTAGGACGTATTAAAACAATTTTTCGATAATGTGCTTTTCTCCGTAAATAGTAACATTTTACTAACGTACAAACAAAGTTAAATATTTTAAGTCTCGTTATCGCTTACAAATGAAGGCAGAGGAAATTTCATTATTATGATTTCATCATAAATACACCCTCTGTAAGCATATTTTTAGAAAAAACTCAGTCAGCGCGTGTGTGCGCGATCATGTGTACACCATAACTAAAAAATCGGATGTGTTGCACTCACATGACTTTCTCTACTCTTGTAGTAACCATTCTAACAAACTCTTATTCCTATATCTCCATGTTAGTTAAGATAAACATTCGTACAAATTATCTTATTGCTTATGTCCTTGTAGGTGCAAGGGGAATATTAGAATACAGTAGGCTTTGTGCGACAGTCAAATCCTTTTGACCTTTGAGATTCCGTTCTCTTTGCACGATTAACATATAAAAAAATGAACAACGTTGTTGCATTTCGCTAAAGTTCTAAGTTTTCCGAAACTCACGCACATAACAAGGAATATCTCCGAAATGGTTCACCGTACAAGAAAATTTATTGAGACATAAACTGTGTATTTTACTAAGATCTAAATTTTTTGTATACTATGATTTGGTCTATCTCTAACGGTTTACCAGTTATGCAAAAGTCGTCCAGAGTAAATACGACTACAGGGGCTATAGCCAGAAAATTCAAGATATACATTTCATTTGTCATAGAAATATCTCAAACATATGGCATTTTAATCAAAATCGTTAGAGCCATTTTCAAGAAAATGAAAATTTTCGAAAAATTTTCCATGTAAAGGGTAGTTTAGGGTGGGGCTATTTTCTTCAAAATCTTCGTGTCACATCCTTGAACGACATTAAACTTAAATACCAACTTTGGTTTTTAAGCGACTTTTCGGTTTTGAATTATGCTGTCCACAGACTGACAGACTGACACACAGACACAAACACGGACCTTTTTCTAAAAATGCTTTTTTGGATTCAGGGGGTCCCAAAACATATATTTCCGGTGGAACCTCGACATCGAATTTTTGGATGGAATACAATACTTCCCCTACTTATCAGTAGAGAAAGTAAAAAGTATCTTATGTATTGCACTCACATTACTTTCTCTAATATTCTACTATTGGTTTCATGTTACTCGAGATACACATTTGTAGAAGTTATCTTACTGATAATTTTGTTGTAAGTGCAAGGAAGATCTTGGGATACAGTAAGCCCTGAGCGATAGTCAAATCAAGCTGGTAGCTATATGAACGCTTTGAGATTCCATTCTCATTGCACAACCAAGACACAAAAAGTGAATAACGACCTTCCATTTTAGAAACGTATAAGTATTGCAAAACTCACACTCCGAAATGGTTTACTACAAAAAAATCTATCCTTGTTTCATGCTCACGTCGCGAATTTTCACTCTCACTCCACTAATGTGCCCTAGTCCAAATTTTACTGTGACTTCACCTGACACTGGCGCTTAACTAATTTTATCTAGTACAATTTTTTCCGTCACTCATTTTTTTTGGCGACGTGTCCACATAATGAAATACGCGCGAAGCGGCCTCTTTATTTTGGTCCACTCGCTGGGGAATCGAACACAAAACGTCTCTAATCTCATTGTGCGCCCCACTTTCGTCTCAAACTCATTTGTAGAACTGCATTTGATGTCATATCAGAAACGTATCACTCGCGAGAGCGCTCACGTATACAGCCGTAAGGAATTTCCGTCGACTTCCAGAACATTCCTCAAGCGGGAAGAACGGAATCTCTCAGAAAGTTCTGGTTATCTGTGGATAGTACTTTCGATGTTTACGTTAGACGAGAGCGCTAGCGCGTCTATTTACCTCTGTTTATTTTCCAACTGCCATGTCGGTTGATGCTAAACATCCGATAAGCGTGGGCTACAACCGCTGCCTCACACTGTTGTATTGATTTTGTACGGACAAAAGCTAGGGCAGTAATAATCACAGGAAATGACAGAACTGTCATAAATGAGTATGTGTGAATGGTAAACAAGGAAATGGATACTTATGTTTCACTGGAAAATAGTAATAAAGCAGAAATAGCGGAATCTAATTTTTTTCTTCTACTTCCTGATGTATGGAAATTGCATTTTGATCAAATAGCGGCCTACCCTAAATTTTGATAGCGTTATTGTGTTAGGTGACGAGATTTTGCTGTATTCCTCCCCCCCACCCCTCACTCTCTCAGGGTTTGTCTACCCTTCCCCTTTCTGACTTTTACGTTTTCCACGCTCTCTCTCGCTTTCACCTCTTTCGTCGTTGTCACCCTCCACTTCTCTCCACTGTGTACATACGATGTTTTCAATATCGAAATTAAATATTTTTCCGGAATGTTTTGCTGATCAAAACAAATCTTTAATAATAGCACAGTTGTCCTGCTTCACATTTAGGAGTTTCTATATTACGATGATTTATCTAAATACGATTTTTTCATCTTAGAAGGTGAATACCAGGTATTATGGTATGGATAGTTCATAAGCAAGAAATAGTAGTCTTAAGGCATTCCTACCATTAAACGCTTTGGTTTTGACGCAGCAGTTTGATATTGACATCTTATTGAGTAGTATGACTATACTTATACGTTTCTATATTATTAAATTTTCAAGGAAAATAAAATCTAATCATTAATTTCCAAGAATATTATTTTATTCAAACTACCACTTGATATTTTATATTTATGAAACTCTTGCTAAAGGATGGGGATAAACTATCTGTACCAGGACCTCTTTCTACTTTTCTTCTATGCTGCACTATAGTATAAAATTATATATTACTAGTTATACTCAATATCGTGCATAACTGGCTTATTATGACACGCCTGCCAATAAACGAATCGGAAGTAGGGTAGTCTGATACAAGGCTAACATAGTGTACCACCATGATAGGCTGAGTTTTTGCCAACGAAGCCATTTTTTGTGCACATTGCTTTTGATGTCATATCCTATCGGAGGTTGAAAAACATAGTCCTCGTGTAATCGACTTAATGACACGATTACAATTATTGTAATTCCATTACATTTATTTCCATTTCCATTTAAAATTAAATGTTTGTACTATGAAGACTTTTAATCGTTATTTGTGTTGAACATGGAGACGATTAAGGTAAATTTGATAACTTTTATTGTTAAAGATTTGTGAAGTATAGGATAGATTGATAATAAGTTGAACCATGGCTGTTAACGTTCATCCAGTATGGTTAGTAGAAGTTCTGTTTCATAGCGACTCTCTGCTTTCAAGTAGTCTTCCTAGAATATATCTCTCTTTCAGTGTTTATCAATTTCTGCTTTTACCGTCTGACCTGGAACGCACAATGGAAAGAACGTCTAGCCTTATGCCGTAAATTTCAAGATGTATTTACCCACTTAGCAGTAACACGTACGGCAACAACTATGGGCGTTTTCTTTCAAGTTTAAAGCTTTTTGAACAATTTTATAACAGTAACTTATGCTTTGGGTAAGTAGGGAAAGAAATGAGACTGCTCCTCTAACAGATGGGAAACGAAAGCAATAAAGGCTCTGCAGAGATGGCAGGGAGAAACAAGGTGCCATAATGTAGCTAAGGTTTATTGTTTTTGTATCACGTTGTCTCAAGAAGTCAAGCCCCTGCCGCTTGTAGGGCTAGGAACGAACGGTTTGCGTGAATGAAGGCGTTGGTCTGGAAGTCTCTCCCTTCAAAGACCTTCGGTGTGCTCATAAAATAATCAAATTTGTGATAATAGAAGTGTCGTACAGGGTCATTAACGACGGGTCATTCAGGTAATGGGGCTCTAACCCTTCGACTCCTTGGCTGAAAAACGAACTATGTGTAACAGAATAGAAAATGTTGATTAGTTTACATTAATTTAAGCAGGTCTAATTATGTGGAAGTAATATCAGATCACTCATTTTTATTTCTTTTTCATCGCAGCAGGATGTTACAAACACATTTTGGTGTTCCAAATTCCTGCACATTTCATACAATATACATACGAATTCTAATGCTCATAATATCTCAAGTTCATCTAAACAAACTTTCAGAGAAAAAGTCATCACACAGGTTAAGAGTAGGCAAACGAAGGGGCCTGCAATAATGACACAGCCCCGCAAATCGGACGCACTGGACATTTTTACTTCCAATGTAACCTTGGGACCAGATCCGAACGAGGATATGGGCTATCGTTGCAAGAATGTAGTCCTTAACGATCCCAAGATGGATAATCTTGAAGTGGACTAGCTCTGCTACTTGCCTGTCACCTAGATGGCTCGGGTTCAATTCCAGGGACCCGAATGTGGTATTCGTGGTGGACGAAGCGGCGTCCGGGTTCTCTGGTTTGCCCTGCCACTCATTCCACCAATTACGACATTATCACCTTTCCATGCATCGATTTCTCCTGCATTTCATATCATCCTCTTCCTCACCATCATACCTGGTGCTTGGCTGACCACCTGCTTCCAGGTCTTCACTGTCCGGTTCATAGGTTCCTCTGCTACCCGACAGGCTTGCAAGTTCTAGGGGATGTAGCTGCTACATAAGGGGAGGATAGTCAGGTAAAGAAGAAGTTCACACACATACACACTCGTTTACTCTCTCATACTTCCAGACACCTATGCCTGGGCGGGACTCAGACCCGCGACTATCTGCGTGGCAATACAGCAAGGACACACGTGACTATAACCACGAGGACCGGCAATACTACCTTTATTTACTATAGTTACTAAGCTGTGGACAAAATAAATAAAAATAAAGCTCCGTTGGAAACAAAATTAAGTGTCCTAAATTACTTTTAAATCGAAACATAAAGAAAAGATGAATATATTTCTTCTTTCAAGTATAGTTTGCGAACATATACCAAATCTGGATTCAGGCGTGAAACCAAAGCACCGAGTGTTACTTATGTCAGCAAAACTGCTGGTTTACCTCATGTATCTAGCTGGACACAAACATTCGTACCCTATACCTCTGCAGCATTTTCACAGAGGTGCTTTCATTTATAATTTACAACCCAGATTCATTGCGAAACCTTCCTGCGATTCTCGTTTGTCATACTCAGCAGCTCTAGATGTGGATCTTCGCATACGTGCTAACGAGGCCGCAAACCAGGATTTTCGAAAAAAGAAACACAAACGTCTGCCATTTTGGTACTTGTTAACTCCCCATCTACGTGTTTCCATACAAAGTTGCAGGATTACTCTGCAAGTCATTTATAATCCTGACGTATGTATCCAGCCGCACCGAAGATGCTACATGTCAAGGAAAGCTATAGTCAGACAAGGACGAGTGTCTAGGTGCTGAAGGAGGAAAGGGACATATTCCCCATCCTGCTTCCTTCACACTCATTTCATCTATTTCTTATTCTTGTTTTTTAATCCCCCTCTGTGTCTCCCACCTAACTGGTACACTGGAAAAGATGTTATGTCACTCGTAAAATTAAGTTTTTACGATCCTTTTATGAACAGACGTTGTCATGTAAAAACTCCTTCCAAAACCCGGGGCGAAAGGATACTTCCACACAAAGTGTTTGAAAAACAAGAGACACAATGTTCTTCTGTTTATTCACGTTTTATATTGCAAGGTCAATAGAACTGTAATACATGCCATGAAGCAACTCACATTGTTAACATGGCTAAGCTTTGGGATGCAACATAGATGCTATCGATTTCTAAGTATCTCTAATGCATCTAGGAAGTCCGAATATCCCATCTCGGGGCCCTGGTGTCTTTCTTGGAAAAGGAATCGTATGCTTAAACTCACATGACGTTTTCTTTTATTTTTGTTGTTTATCGATTTATATTATTCTATCTACTTCATGTTGATTTGGATAAAAACCTTTGCAGAAATACTTTCATTAGACATTTCGTTACAGATACTAGAGGAACACAGAAAATAGAATCGCCCTTATGCTGACTTGAAATTTCATACTCTTTCCATGACATTGGCAGAAACAATTGAATAGCGATATCACTTTAAACAGGATAAAATATAAAATGCAAAGCCTCTCTCCAAAGTCTCAGAGATCGTTCAATTGACCTCCAACTGCTTCAAGATATCCACAGTCTTTATTCCATTGCTCTAAATAAAAAGAAAATGGTTACTTTCATTTGGGTCCCTTCACACTGCGGCATTAAGGGCAATGAAGAAGCGGACAAAGCTGCTAAAGAAGCAAGTCGGTTAACAGACACACATGAACAGCAAGCAGTACCTTATCGTGATATTACAAAGTACTTCTCCAGACTAATAAAAACAAGATGGAAACAGGCCTGGAATCAATCGCCTCCAGAAAAACTACACATGGTAAGAAAAGGAGACACTAATTCTTCCCCTGTCTATTCTCTTAGCAGGAAAGAGCAGGTGATTATCTCACGTCTCCGCATTGGTCATACAAGGTTAACCCACTCATACCTCCTCAGCAAAGGCCAGCCACCACAATGTGAAGTCTGCAACACCCGCCTCACAGTAAAACATCTCACAGAATGCAAGCAATACGCTATACAACGACAGCTTCATCATATCACTGGAGACTTATCCACCATTCTGAAAACGCCATCCAACTGCAGAAGGGTATTATCATTTCTCAAAAGTACAGACTTACATACGAAAATATAATATGAAGGATATTTTTGTTGTACCGATTTGTTGATAAATATTTTCATGATTTTGGTTAAATAATTGTAACAAGTTTATTGTATACCGCTGTATTACATAGAATAGTCGCGATATGACGTAATTGTTGAAGCGACTCTAAATAAATTTAAAAAAAATGCAAAGCAACACCTGGACATGGCTACAGAAAAATTTAATTGAAATAAATTGTCTGCATTGCTTTTGCAGTAAATTTTGGCTACTTATTACATTATACATGATAGGCAGGTATAAAAAGTTATAAACATTTCCTTTCGAATGGAAAGAACTTTGTTGACTATTCCCACAAAAGTCAAGATATACTACACTTTATTTTTAATGTAAATATCATATATTTAAGATATTTTGTACAACGATAGTCAGCACGGATTTCATATTTGTCGGATCGAATGGACAATTATATTGCGAGTCTAGAGGACGGATGACAATGTTTCCAAGTGCATAGAGCATTAGGGTAAATAAATAACTAAATAAACAAGTGAATACATAAATATTTATTGGGTTGTTGGCTACAGAGCTCATAGAAGCATACACAGAAACATAAACACACACGCACAGATAGATTTCTAAAAACCTGGATATATTTATTTCTGATGAAACCTCGAAATCGAATCTTTGGGTGAAATGCTATACCTAATTACTAAAGAAGTCCTAAGTCTGAGCAGTTTTGGTTTTGTGTGGATTAAGTTCCACCTCTCATATGAGTTTTACTTTCTGATCTAGTGTGCTTCGTTTTCCTGTTCCCCATGGCTGATTAAAAGCAACTGAGAACTGAAACACCAGATACCGAAAGTGTTTTCTTCTCGTTTGTTTCGAAATGCGTATCAATGCATTGCATATAAATAAGGTTTTATTAACATGTTTCTAAGTTACATCCATCCGGGATCTATAACATTTTACTTATAAATGTGAATTACGTATAACTGGGTTACGTAGAAAGCAGGTTCAACTGTGTAAGGCACAGAGTAGAGGTGAAAGTTCACAGCCCTGTCTCACTCTCGAAGATATATCAGGCCAGCTTGATAAGTGACAATAACTTAAGGCCTGTATGAAACGGTTACGAAAGTACACATAAATTTAATGTGCTATGGCTGCTGAAATATTTAACATTATTTATCAATTAACGACATTGCTCTCAAGCTTGCAATGACCAGCAATTCCCAACTCTGGGGTCTTATATAAGTTGTGAGGGGGGTCACCATTCGCATTTATAATTTTGCAATGTCATAATGATGCTTCGTTTACTCGCACAACGTTTGTTTCTCAAAGGCTACATGCAAGACATGCCAGTCCTTGACATTTTGTATGCGGTTTTCAGTGAATAAAATGTTTATTCCTCCATCCTTTGCTCAAGGATTCGTATGACTCTGACAAGTTCTGTTTCAAATAAATTACAATACCTTATGATGATGGTGGCGAGGGAAGGTGGGAAGAGTTGAGCCAAGTTAATTATAGGAGCACAGTCACCACGTGACACACGTACATTCTGTGTTACAAAGTAGAGTAAATTATAGCTTACAAGAGCGCTGAAGCTTGGCCGTTCAGAACGCAGATGTTTGGGGAAAGATAACCTGGGGCATCCTGGGTTAGCGTAAAAGTGGTTCAAAGGGCGCATGTAATGTGACACTTTATGTGCTGGGTGTCATGGCAAGTATTATTCAGCTAATTTAGTTAATATTCTCACTAATAGTCCATTAGTTACTTTATATTTCCTGAAAAATACAAAAGAAAAATAATTGCATCAATAACAACAGACTGCCTCTGTTATCTGGTGGTTAGCGTGTTAACCTTCAAATCCACAGGTCCTGGTTCAATTCCTGTCTGGAGGGTGCAAATGTTTCTTTAGCCAGGTTTATTTCCCATCTGGAGCAAGAATAAGACTGTGAATTTAATGACAAAATTGTAAGCGAGTGAATATAATTTCTCTTGAGCAATTGGACCAAAGGTAAAAGCGGCCTATACGACCTATAGATGTTAAAGGCGGCATAAGTATAAATGGAATATTAAGAATTAAAAAAGGCAGTAACTGAAACATAGGCTGTTAAGGGCATAAGTGCAAATACTTTGATTGGCAATTGAGGACAGTGTAATGAATATTACTACTTCAATACTTGCTTAATTTGTGAATATGTAATTTTAATTATTAACAGTAGTGTGTTTTAGATTAGTCACTACCTCTAAGTAAGCGTGGGACAGAACGCATGACCGTCTTGTGATAACGAATGGTGTCTACTTGAACCAAGTTCCAATGCTTTTTACAAGGCCAAGTCTTCACAATGACTTCACAAGTTGAGGTGTGAAGCAAAACGAACGATCTATTTGACACGCGTTCTTCAATTATATTAAGGCACTAGTTATCGAAATATCTGCACTTATATCCCTAATATTCACTATATGAGTCAACTTGGTCTATTTGAAACCAGCGGTGACTGGGTCTTCCTAAACCGCTGCTTCCTATCACCTGAATCTCATTTTACTATCTTAAATCTAACATTTGGAGTTCAGGTTATCCAGAATGTCACTCTGTTCTATTTTGTTGTTAACCTGTGTTAGAATAACTGCAGATTCTAATGTAAAATCAGTATCATATCTCAGGAATAAACTCTTTTCATTATTTTCAGTCACTGCGTTTCTTGGCTCAATTCTCACGCTATTGACACTATTTTATAACATTTATAAGAACTTGTATTTATGTTTAGCCGGCTCTTTCGCCTGCATTTCATATAATTCTCTTCCTCTTATCATATCTGGTGCTTGGTTGACCACCCGCTTCCAGGTCTTCACTCTGTCCAGTTCATAGGTTCCTGTGCTCCCCGACAGGCGTCTGACCCTAGGCACTAGCTTGGGGTATATACAAGGTTGTACAAAATACTTTGGGAATGCTACTCCTAAAAATATAGGTGCGTGTATTTCCTTTTTCGTGTAAATATATTAAATATATGTCCACTTAGTTTACATCGTTAGATCCAATTTTTAGAAACTTAATAGTTTTGAAAAACGATTCATATAAAAGTAATTTCATGTTGGGTGTTTTTCTGAAAATCTTCGTCGCCTCCTTCAATATCAAATCCGGTATTTATTCGACTTTTCCGTTTTGGTTATGCTGCTCACAGACACACACGGAACTCCTAAGTAGGTATCTGATAGGTTGTATTCACATGAGTTTCTTCACTCGCTCTTGTAAAAACTATCCTCATAAATGCTTATTCTTCTGTCTATTTCATGTTAATCGAGATAGACATTTGAAGAAATAGTTATTGTTTTTTAAATATTTTCTTGTAGGCTTAAGCCACAGGCAAACCTTTTAAGAGCTGGTCGCCATATGATGGCTTTGAAATTCTAATCTCTCTGCATGACCAAGAGATTAAAAAACAGAATAACCTTTTAATATTTGAGAAAAGTAAGCATAAGTACTATTGAATATGGAAACCAATAACAAGTACTATCTGAAATCGGTTAGCTCAAAAAAAAATGTTTCTCATAAATTGCGTGCTGTAATAAAATATTCATCTGTTTTTCGTAGTAACGCTTTGTCTATCTCTTACGGTTTGAGGCCTGTGCAAAAATCATCAAAACACTAAAACAAAAATAAATTAATTAAAAAAAAAAAACACTACAATATAAAATGTAAAAAAAAATATTTTTTTTACAATTTCAAAACGTCTGAAATATGTATTTTAATTGGTGGCAGATAGTATAACAAGGATATAGCAGGAAAAAAAAATTAAAACTAGTATAAATAAGAAAAAAAGACTATGTATCTTATAATACACGCCAGGACTGAAAGGGTTAAGTTTTTGAAATCTGGTCGCTCTGGAAAAGCTGTAGATAGTGTTTCCTTGGTTATTTTTTTCTGCATTGCTTAAAAGAGCATTAAATGTCATGTTTACTGTTTGACAGAAATTCTATAAGAGGTACAATTCGAAGATTAGGCTAGAAAGAGTGAAAAGAATGGGAAAGAAAGGATAAAGACAACAATGCACAGAGGGTTAATGCAAGCACTGTTACAGTTATTACTAGTTCCTGTTTGGCTTCTCTAGAAATCATATTAATTCCGTCGTTCACGCTCAGAACGAGGGGAAAAATACATCCGTTTTCCAGGGGACATATTTATGTCGACAACGCACAGAGGCAGTCGAATGAATATCGCTGTTTGCAAAAAGAAGGCCTCTCTCTTTCTCACATGTGAACACAATTTAGGAATGATTCAGAAGGAACTCTAGAGGTGGCCTCGAAAAGATGCAGTGCACCCGCTTTGACGTAAAGTGGGAATAAAGTGGATGAAAAATGACACTTCTCTAAAACCTTCAGCCAACCTTTCCAATATAATTTACCTCCTGGCAAGAAATTTGGGCTTTTTCAAGCTTCTCTTGCACAATTGGAGGTATAATAATAGTACCTGGAGTTAAAAACACTATATTTTAAGAGAAAAATGCGACAACGAATAGCACGTTATATTTTTTCCAAATATTTTCTAAACCAGGAGTAAATGGCTTGAATTTCTGTTCCTTTGCATGAGTCATCGATAAGTAAAACGAGTAGCAATTTTCTATATCACAAAAGTATAAGTAGGTAGTTGAAAATTCAAACCAAGTTAGAGAGTGAAAGAATGAGCGAGTGGGTGAGTGAGTGAGGTTTAAGGGCCCGTCGACGAGATCATTTAGATCCAAACGAATAACAGGGATTACCTCGGAAATGATTATCTCCAAGAAAAAGAATGTTTGATATCAACTATGTGCTTTAATATTTGCATTTTTGCAAATCAATCTATCTCTTACGGTTAACCTGCTATGTAGTTCATTACGAAGAGGACTTCAAAGGATATTCCCAGAAAACTCAAATACCCAACACTTTTTATACGGCATACAAATATTTTAAATGATATCTGACATTAAAATCGTTTCAGCAGTTTTTTGAGAACAACAAAATTTTCAAAAAATGTTCCATGTATGGATAGTTTGTGGTAGAGGAATTTTTTTGAAAAGATCCCCAGCCGTGGAAGATGCTGAACTGAACTGACTTAAGTAATGCTGCTCACACACACACACACACACACACACACACACACACACACACACACACACACGCGCGCGCGCGCGCGCGCGCGCCTCATCATGAGTGGAGTGCAGTATTGGAGGGTGTGACGTGGTCAATGCCTCGATCCCTCCCGGCCGGTATTGTATGTGGTCTTCGCAACCAGGGTCATCCTCCGCAATCCAGGGTCAACATGGCAGCCTCTGGTTCCCGAGGTTGCGGGTTCAACCCTGGCGGAGGACGATGGATTTTTTCGGGCGTAATATTTAGTTTGTCTTCCTTCCGATTGGAAGTAAAGCCGGTGTTTCCAGTCTAAGTAAAAGAATCTCAAGCTCGATACAGAGGCGTTCTTTTATTCCTATGTACGATGAGACGCTGAGAAGGAAAGTAGTTAATGAACGTCCATATATTAAAAAAAAAACTCAATTTTTCCCAACCAGGAGTCGCTGCTTATTTATTAGCTCCTCAGGAACCTGTTAGGTTGAGTGCACCCCGAACCAGGTGCGAGGGAAAATCCCTACGCCAGTACCGGGAGTCGAACCCGGGTCTTCCGCTTGGTAAGTATAATTATGAAGTAGAGAATTCATAGCTGACACAACATTTAATGGCGGGTAGCAGGAGGAGCTGACCTTGCCACGCCTTGTGCTGTTGCATCTATAGATAATCGTGCTGTGAGGTCAGACTGTAAAACAAAACAAAATTTATTTGTACAACAGCAATGAGAATAACAGGTATCAGCTGACATTAAATGTTGTATCTGCCATAGAAAGTCTTGCGATTAGATGCGAGATGTTAATGGTTGCATACAAATACCTACAGGAAGAAATGAGAGCAAAGTATATGAAGTTCTCATAAAAATAACAAAGGTAGCAAATTTAAAGCTTACGTACCTACACAGAACGCCTAAGAAAATGTCACTGCACCTCGTGTGTATGCCACATTATTTATCGCTATACGATAATTATCATTGGTTGCTTTAAGCAACAGTGCCACTCATTTTGCTACAAGAGAAAGAGGGAGTGAGTGCATTCAGTTTGTCGCACAGATCTCTTTTCATAAATGGTAGAAACATGTTATAACCTAGTGTAGGACAAGGCTCAGTTGGTTAGACACTGGCCTACTGATCCCAAGATCATGAGTTCAAATCCGGCCCAGACCGATGGTTTTTAAATATGTTTAAAAACGACAGCTCCATCTCAGTGGATTTAATGGCATGTAAAAGAACTCCTGTGGGACAAAATTCCGGAACGCCAGCGACGCTAGTAATAATATGTTATACCTATTCCTCTAGTTCCATTTAATATTCCTGTTTCCATTTGGTTGCAATGTGGTTTGGAGTATCTATATAATGCAACGAGGTTTCCTCGGCAGCATAATAAGTGACAAGTGTTGTGTCTTTGTGGGAACCGATACAAATCCGCTAATGATTTTCTTTGGAGATATATGTACCTAGGGATTACATAGAGGCTTACGAGGACGTTTTAGAGAGGCCGGTGGACAAAGGGACCAAGATCATTAAGGTTCTAGAATCTAGATTATACATAACAAAGCACAAATCTTTCTGTTACTAAGTGAAATAAAGCATAGAATGACACGGTCTTAAATATATATTTTTGTTAAAAGGTCATTGCTTCTCAGAGTAGAAATTAATACTTTTTTTTCCCCCCTTTTAAGGGTATGCAGAGGTGAAAATTGATCAAAATCCTTCAAAAGTCCACAATATAGGTATACCTACTATTAAGAATGAACCGTCCATTTTCAGAATCTTTATTTAGCGTCTATTACTGATTATTATGATCAGAAAGAATTTTACCGAATTTTTAAATGTGCTAGCACACGACTTCAGAATTACAAAGCTGCTTTTCTGGCTTTCTAATTTTTACGCATTCAAAATATTCCACACCAAGTAACCTTTGTTCAATTTTCTTCACATTTTGTAAACACCCTGAGTAATAAAGGTATTATCAGTGATTTTTTTAGTGTTTACTTTTGTAGGAATATTTACAATATCTAATGAAGTCACTAAGCTTTTTATACAAAATAAAACATCAGTTTCTCAAGTATTTCTGAGAATTGAAATGGATATTCATATTGTAAAATTTTAATATTTCCAAAGTAAATAAAAACAAACAAACAAACAAAAAAAAAAAAATACAAAAAAAAAACATGTACATAAATGTAGAACTCAGAAATCACACCTATTGTTATCCTCAAATCGCAATTCAAATACACTTTAGGATTCGCTTTAGCCGGAGTGCTGGAATGCATTGCAGAGCCCAGAAAAATCGTTTCTGTATTTCGAATAAACCTGGGAAGGTTTCGATTTGTCGCGCCAAGTAAATGTTTCACTTACTCCCTCCAGGGAAATGGAAGAGGGAAGAGCATGGCTGTTCAGGGGACCGTGTAGCCAAGCTTTCAACCAGCCAACCAGCCACCCGCCAGCACAGCTGAACTACCATAGGGAGAGAGCCAGGATGAAAACGATGCAAAGAAAAGAAAAAAAAAAAAGAAACGCAAGATGTCTGCCAGCGTGCTGTCGCCATGGTACCCAAAGTTAACCAAAACAACATGGACAGTGTAATCAAGCTCCAAGATTTCAAGTAAGTTATACTTGTTTTAGTTTATTGGTTAGGTTAAACCTTTGTATATAAGTAAATGCTTAGCCATCACGTGCAATTACACGCATGGCAACGATTCGCTTCGTCCGAAAATGAACAGCATTTTGGGAACACAAACAAAGGCAGTTCATTCAAGATTGGTAATTATTATTTATTTGTGCTTGTTACTTATGTTTACGTATTGAAATCTCAGTTAAAAGAATGCGTATACACGCTTTTGGACATGTAAACATATAAACATATATTAAAAATGATCACAAATAATTTTCAGAAGCATTTACACATTGATTTGGGTTATACAAACTTAAGATTTAAATGAATACCATACACTTAGAACAGCTGCTTACAACTATCTATTATATTTTTCATATTTAGGGCTTCCATATTTATTATATGCTAATAATGTTTACTCTTTTAAAACACGTACATAATTAATTATATTAGGGGTTTTATTTTAAACATGTGTCAAATACGGATATTCTTCTGTCTGGTTCTCCCCAAGCAACACACATTTGTGTATTATTTTCAAAACTAACAACGAACCAAATATCTAAATGTAATATTCTTCATCTTACACTAATTTATGCTTTCCAATTAGAAATAAAATGCTTTGTATGACCACTAGAATGTGATAAGCCCTCCAGTACAGAAACAACTAATTTATACATTTAGTTATATAAACAAAGGAAAGAAGGACAATTAAAAGTTCTTAATATTTATCTTTTGACAGTTTGTAAGCTAATCTGGTCAGAAAACCCAAGATACTAAACCTTAGTTGTTTAGTTGTTAGAGTTCTCATAGATTGAAAATATTATGAAAGGAATGTTTATATTGATGTTAGTGGATTCAATTTTAAATCTTTGCTATAACTTCCTTTTGAAGATTCATTCTAAAAATGTTAATATACATACATTTATATGCAGATGTATCTTCCAAAGATCCTACTAATGAGATATTTTGATTTTTTTTTTACTCTATACCTCATTGTTCCCTAATTTTTAAGTGGGATCTAATGTGTCTTATAGGCATAGCAGGCTTAATAGTAGTCAGAGCAATCACTGAGAGAAAATGAGACATTTATATATTTGCTCAGGAAAAACAATATTGAATAAATTTTCTTATGTACAGGTATAAAACATAATTTGCTTAAAAAATGTTTATTAGTTTTAAAACATTCAATTCTATTGAGCCCGTTATAAATTAGAATTGTGTCTTTGTCACCGTCCAAGCAAAAAGTTTTCAATTTCATTTTAAATTCATTAATATTCAATAATTTAACATTATCAGATAACTTACTGTATATGGTAAGACATTTGCTATAGCTATTACTGGTTAAATCCTAAAAAAGACTAATACTAAATTATATAAGTCAACATTTCTTTTCATATACAACATTAGTTCACATAAAAACAAAATATAATCCATTAGTACTCGTTCTTCAATAAACAATGGCTTCCAATATGACTATTTTTTCTATAATAAGAGGATATTATTAACATGTGCACTGCTGTCATAAATATATTCCCATTAGCACTCTGAAATAAGGTAATTAAGTATAGTATTATAATTGTAATGTTGACATCACCACATTTATCCTTCGTGTCTTAGATAATAGTATTGCCTGTAGCAGTTTATATTTCTTCTATCGTTTACTAGGATATTCGATATTTTTTCTCCCTACTGTTTTATGCTGATAATTGTATACGCAATATCTGGGATGTTTAGCTATGTTTATTTATTTTTTCGGTTCAGTTAAATACATTAAATTTCTTCCGTGTGCCTTTATTCTAGCTTAATATCTGTATTCTATCTTTTAATGACTTAGTGTTACACTTAAAACTATTATTGCATTATTTACATTCTCCTTTTACTTTACTCTGTTATAATACATTTTACATTAATATATATTTTTGAAATATTTAGGTATATATTATATTTTCTGATTTTATATCCAGCATTCTCTTTAGTTTTCTGTTTTAGTGTTCCCGAGTCGCTGGGATATAACACATTTTACACTAATATAATGTTTTTAAATATTTATGTACATATTATATTTCCTGATTTTATTTCTAGCGTTCTCCTTAGTTTTCTATTTACACAGTTAAATATTCATCTTATACATCTTCTCTTTGTTCCCGATATTTATTTTTATTGAAAAGACTACTTTTGATAACTGTGTCTGAATAATTCTTTACTGTTACATGAATCAAGTTTTAATTTTGTGTTAACATATAACGTAGTTAAAAATTTATTTCACAGCTATTAACAACACACATGCGTATTTATTGCATATTTATTGGAGGTCTCTTATTACATCTACTAAATTAAGTGATGAGTCTGTTTGCTCTAAGATTCCTCACAGCAGATCAGCAGATTTACAGATCGAATTCTTTATTATAGTCAAGTGCTTTGTGTGCTTCTAAACTATATTCTGTTTTTTCTTTATTATCTGTTGCTAAATAAAAATACTATCAAGGAATGACTTTATTAATGACTTATTTATTTTTTGTAACATTCACACTCTGCAGAAATGAATAGTAGTAACTTTGAGGTTTTATGTTTGTAATAGAGAAGGAATTTTCACATAAATGACTGTAGGTTGCTTGTTTTAGTTGGAAAATAGAAAATATTGCACTAGGTACTGCATTTTCACTAGACGAGCTGGAATTTTGAAAATAAATATTGAAATGTGAATCAACGATTAAAATTTAGTGATTATGTTCCTTTGAATAGTATTATTTCATAACAGTTGATTTGTGACAGTAAAAAGGCTTTTACATATGGTTAATGATATTTTATAAAATTATCCAGCACATAGAAGATGTGAAAATATTTGTAGTCTAATCATTTACTTCTATCACAATAATTGTTTAACACTTTGTGTGTGTGTGTGTGTGTGTGTGTGTGTGCGAGCGCGCGCGCGCGCGCACGCACGCACGCTTAACGCCTAAAGTTCTATACACTTAACAACATTGGCTGATATAAAACAAAGAAGCATCTTTAGAGTAATAATATCTTAAATATCTCCAGTCAAAGGCTAATAGTTCCCAAATATCTATTGTAACTTGTTCAAAAACTGCATCAAAGCGGGAATATCGGAAATACGAAAATAATTTAATTTTCTATTACACTACCTGTACGGTTTGTACCTAATATATAAATACATCTTAATTGTAATATAATTACTAGTCATAATAAATTGCATAATAAACGAGATTTTGTAGCATATTTGCAGTTAAATACAAACTCAAAATTAATTGCTATTGTCCCAATGATTGGTCGCATATTAAAAAATTAAGTTATGAAATAAATGCCAAAATTTGGTAGCTTATCAGAATGGCTCAAGCGGCCCTTTTGAGGCTCGCATTCAAAAAGTGGACGATTTAAACCTTGTTTATTACCCAAATTCACCGAAGTTTATTCGTAGTTTCCTATGCCTCCGATGTTTAGCTTGTTTCTAGAACCATAAAACGGGAAGTTTTCTTCCAATACACCAGTAAGGGGCAGGGGGTAGAAAAAATGTCCGAAGTCTATTCATACTTACCCCTTCAGCCTAGCACTGATTGGATAGAAGCTGCTGAATTTTCTCCCACCTTCCCCATAACAACGGACATAGATGGGTGACTATCTACCTCTCTACGCCAGAGACAAAATAAACCACACAGGGTAGGTAACGTATATTTAATACCACAACCCAAAGTTCCACCTAAGCAAAGTAAGTAAAAATATTATAAGGCAATTGCGCAACTGAGGCCAACTGTTAACCAATGTACCCTTGTGTACTTACCCACAGACCAGCAATCTTCAAGAAGTTCACCTTATTTTAAAATGTATGGCACAGTAGAACATTTGTGCAACTAAGAATGTCTATTAGGGCATATGTCAGACACGTATGGATCTACTGGTAGCTGGCGATATTATTTTAGACATTGAAGCGGCATTAAAAAGACATAGAAGCAGTATCTCTGGCCACAGAATTTTAGAATATTCGTATACAGAGCGTAATTTATTTAGGAGCACTATAAGCACAATCAATTATACTGTTCATTTTGTAATATAAACTAAAATTTTAAGAATTATTAGAATTATGGTTAATGGTTGCCGTATGCTTTCCTATTATTGCTTTTGCTCGCCTTAGAAAGTTGATAAATCATATAAATTGTTTTAAACTTATGGAGATAAAACAGAAAAAAAAATGCATATTTAGCAAAATTAGGTTTTAAGGACCGAGCTCTTTTAGGAGTTTTATTCTTTAGGGATACCCTTAAAAGTTCACCATGCTCTTTGGTCTGAAGGAACTGCTGATTCAATTGACTTGTAAAAAGAACTCAGACGATGAATGAATCTTACAACAATGGAGCTGTCTGTCAAAATGATGTCTTCTTTAGTTTTCAAATGGGTCGACAGAGGCGCCACCATCAGTAGACCAGGCCAAACCTTTACGAGGTGGTCGCCGTAATTTCATGGCCCATAAAATTGTGTGTAGAGCTTCTTTTTTTTGTGCCACTTTATCGCACTCTCCCTTGCCTTGTTCGCACTTCACGAACAGAAACAAAAAGAGTGGTTTATTTTAATTATTTTATAATCTCGTGCGATTGTAAACGTGTAGTAGTAGCACGTAACATTTTATGAATGGTAAACTGTTTCGTCACGCCATTACAAGGGCAATGCCTGCGTGTTTAACATTTATACTACCACAATAAACATTCATTTGTAATTAACTGGCAGTCTAGCATTTTGACACCTTGCGTAACGTAAGGAAGTACAAAGCACGTACAACTGGCACGTAAAACTACTGTTATTGCCTTAATGATCTCACTTAGGTATATTCCAATTTCCTTCTTCTCATCACTGTACGAATAGCTCCAAATACCAAGAAAAATATTAGGTAATTGCATGACCACTGTGAGTCCATGTGTGTCTACGCCTGTTACCACATAAAAACGAAATGCATATTTGATTATTTAAGCTCAGCATCTTCCAAGGATGCAACACAAAAATATTCAAGAAAATCCAAGCACCCTGCATAACCACCGTTTCCATGGAACACTTTTCCTAAATTTATATATATTTTTTTTTCAAAATGGCTCTGATGATTTTAATTATGTATGTTTAAGATAATTCCTTAAGATATAAAATGTACAAATAAATTTTCTGGAAACGTCAATTAAAACATGTCTGAAAATGTTCTTTCAATAGCCTGAGAAACAACTCTTCTTCTTCTTCATCTGATTACCCTCCCCTTATGTAGGACTTTGACTTCCTAGGACTTACCAGCCAGTGCCTAGGATCAGACACCTGTCGGGGAGCAGACGAAGCTATGTACCGGACAGAGTGAGGACCTGGAAGCGGGTGGTCAGCCAAGCACCAGGTATGATAGTGAGGAAGAAGATTATATGAAATGCAGGCGAAATGGATGATCTGAAAGGTGATAATGCAGCAATTGGTGGAACGAGTCTCCAGAGAAACCGAGAGAATACCCGCCCAGACACCACTTCGTCCACCACGAATACCACATGTGGGTCTCTGTGATCGGACTCGAGCACCTAGGTGGTAGGCGAACGGTCTAACCACTCGGTCACGGTGCCGCCATCCTGAGAAGGAACTCAAGCAAATAAAAGGAACAAAAATTAACTATAAATAAAATACAAATAAATAACATATTCATCTTTTCACTGGCTGAAGGACTTTCATGAACAAATTGTTTCTTCCTACTTAATGTAGAACATTTTGTAAAACATAAACCGCAAGAAAGGCAGAGAACCTTTTCAGGAAAATTGTTAAAAATACACAGAGTGCACTATATTACTTTTTGATATATTTTGTCTATACAAATTCCCTGCTGTTCTTTTGAATTTCCTAATATTTGAAGCGATCACTTCTCCAAAATGTTTCTTCTGGTTTCTTTTTTCTTTTTTTTTTCTCTTCTTCTTCTTCTTCTTCTTCTTCTTCTTCCGTGAGATTATGCAAGCAATAAGCAGCATACCTATACTAATAAAACCGTTCAAATATTTGACTGTTGTTGCCTCATGCATAGCTATAAAACTGTATTCTGAAACAATTATGTTTAATGGGAAGCAGAGAAAAATTAAAATTGTATAAGTAATTTCTGGAATAGCTACGGAAATAAACGTAGTCAGTAGATAAAATTATAGGTATAAGTGAAGATATCTCTTCCCCATAGTTGTAGTAGAAAAGTTATATTATCTGTGCTGATTGGATAACCTTTCAAGACAATTTTTCAAAAATTGAAAATTTACTTTTGAAATGGTCCACGTGAGGGTAGTATGGGGATTAAAATGTTAATTTATTGCTCGAATTTGTGTAATTCTTTGTGATAATGTCAGAAAAATAGTAAAGCATGTACTATTTTCAATTTTCTAAAAAATGTAGATATCATTAAAACCCACAAATCATGTCCAAATGCATCTTTTACTTTGTAGAGTGAGCCATTTCGAAGTATTCCTATTATTAGTGTGACTTTTGCAATACTTATATTTTTCCCAATGTAAGCTCGTTATTCACTTCTATTGCCTGTGTGAAGAGAACGAAATTTTAAAGCCTTCATATAGTGACTAGCATTAAAAGATTTGATTGTCACTCAAAGCCTATATTCCCATTTTCCCCTTCAACCTACAAGAAAATTACCAAGAAGATAATTTCTACAAATGTTTATCTTGATTTAGGTATATGAAGAAGTTAGAGGAATAAGAGTTTGTAAGAACAGTCAGCACAAGAGTGGATAAGTCATGCGAGTGCAAAACATTAGAGTATTTTTCAGTGAGGCCTTTTGCGTGTAAGAAGATCCTATGCAGAGTTTCAGAGCAATTACTCAGTTGATGAATCAGTCAGTGAATTTTCGACATTATTAATATAGAAGGTGGGTGTTCACGATCTTTTCTCTATTGCCAGCACCTATTTACAGCCTTCAATTCGCTACAATAATTAGGCTGTGTTTAGAAGGTAAAAGAGTTTCGTACAGAATGACAACGTTCTGCATCATTATGCAAAGCGAGGTCTCAACTGGCACCTTCAGATAAAACCAGATCTCCGTGAAGATAGGTGCTGCTCGCGTAGAATTTCATTTCGTGAGCGTCCTGATGGCATAGCTGATGGCCATGAAGAGGATTTCTAGCCCCAGGCTAAGAGAGGAATGGATAAGAAGTGCGGAGGAAATAAGAGAAGGAGGCAGAAAGAAAAGATAAGAGAATAGAAAATGGGAAGACCACCTGTGAGGAAGAAAATCCTATCTCCGTTTTTCAGCTTAAACTCTTTTAGAACATTCCTCCTCCCTACAATCATTCTGCTTCTTCCTTTACGAAAAACTATCTACCCCATCTCCCCATCCCACCACAATTTCCATTTATTCCTTCCCCGCCGTTTCTTTTCCGGTTTTCTTACCCGAGGCAAATTCTAAGATTCCGTTACTGCATACGTTGTAAAAAGCAGCTAAGAAGAATTTCTGGACGCTGTCTCACAGCTCTACGTGAAAAACAACGCCGCATCTGCTTGACAAACATTCTATAATGGCACAGGATAAGATGTCGCTTCTAAACAAGAATCTAGAGAAGTTATAGCCGTTTAACTCCCCCAGCTAAATAAGGCTAAAAATCTGATGTGTTACACTCGCATAACTTTTTCTATTCTTGTACTACCTATTCTTACAAACTCTTACTCCTTTATCTTTTTCATGTTAATCGAGAATAAACATATGCAGAAATTATTGCTCTCGTGCAACGAGAATATGTGAATACAGTAGCAGTCAATTATTTTAAAGCTGACCGCTATATGAAGTGAATAACGACCTAGCACTGGAGAAAAGTATTGGAAAAGTCACACAAATAACAAGGAATGTCTCCGAAATAGTGCACTCCAAAAAATGCATTTGGACACAACTTGTGGATTTTAGCGAGATCTACATTTTTTTGTATAGTAAGACGGTCTATCTCTTAGGGTTTACCAGTTATGCAAAAGTTATCAAGAGTAAACAGGACTAAGGGGCTATAGCCAACAAATTCAAAATATACATTTCATTTGTCATAAATTTATGGCATTTTAATCAAAATCGTTAGACATTTTGGAGAAAATGAAAAGTTTCCAAAAATTTTCCATGTAAAGGATAGTTTAGGGTGAGGAATTTTCTTCAAAATCTTCGTGTCGCATCCTTGAGAGATATTAAGCTTAGGAACTAACTTTGGATTTTTACCAACCTTTCGTTTTTTCATTTTGAGTTTAGACAGACACGCGCAAACACACACACACACATATACAGACATACATACACATTTTTCTAAAACTGCTTTGTTTGGATTCAAGGGGTCTCAAAACATATTCCCCGTGAAATCTCAACATCGAGATTTTGTGTCGAATACAATACTTCCTCTACTTAAAAGGGCATAAAAGACCCGGCCCTACTCAGATACAGGTTAACACTATTTTTCCAAAATCACTGATTGCTTAAAAAGCTGGCTTCAAGTTGTCTACCCTAAAACCTTTGCACTACAAAGGATGTAAAGCAAAAGATGTCAAGGGTCAGTGACAGAGAGGCAAAAACCGGTCCGAGTGCTGACTGCAAACCCAAATGTATATATAAGGGATGCGGATGGTTTGTTAACTGAGGGAGATGACTCCGTGGTAATGTATGGAACTCCCATTCGGGAGGTCGTGGGTTCATTTCCGCGACTGACCATCCTGATGCATGGGTCTATGTCTATCATATTCTAGACTATGCAGCTTTATTGCTAGTAAGTCTGCTTGCTCATTTCCGATAGTGCTTCTGTGCCCGCAAACCCAGAAGAGACAGTTGTGGAGACTATTTGAGTTATTGATCTTATATTAGCTATTAAGTTTGCTTTACGCTTATCATTTAAGTTGAACCCAGCTTCATAATTTTGCATATTTTTTTATCTTTGACCACTCTAGTGCTGACTTAAAGATCCAAAGTTTAGCTGCATTTCCTGACATTAAAATAACATTTAATGTTTAGTATTCTAACAGGAAAATTTCTGTCAAATGCTCAAGCATCTTTAAGGGTGTAACTTTCCTCCGTTTATGGGTATGTAAGAACAACAGCGGAAGGCAACACTTCTACAAATTAATGTACTTTAAGTTGACAGACTTTCATAGTATATTTTGTAGACATTATTTACACACCAACTTCCTTTACATGTTTATTAAGCTTTCCAAATAGACTGCTAACAAAAGGGCAGATGTAAAGTCTCAAGAAGAAGTGAGATAAGGTATCCTTGAAAACGTCAACTTCTTGTGGGGTCCTAAACTCTAGAACGGCGATAAGAGAGTGGGATGATACGGTTTGTGGAGGAGAATGACACTTGTACCAACTTCATAAACATGATGATGGAGAGCAGAACTTTCCAACTTTTTATTTCCTCGGGAGCGTCGAAGTAAACAGAAAGGTTGTTGAACACGCAATGCAGCTGCTCTACTTGGAATGTGGTTCGCTGCATTCTACAACTCTGGCGCCTCCTTTATTAGGAGCATCTTTTTATGCATCAACTGTTTTGAATATGCCTGTCAGACATTAACAAATAAGGCATTCCTGATTTTATTACATCTAGATTATCAGTTCACTTTAGATCATTCTATATTCAGGATGGACGAAAGGTTTATACAGCTCTGTAATTTTTTCTGAAAAGGGTCACCTATATTTGGAAATACAATTCAAGAAAAAGACTGTCCAAGGTAAAGAGGAGGAAAGAAACCCAGATATAATCAGAAGGTGAAGCCACATTGTCTGTTCATATGGAGACTGGCATATTTAAAAGTGGTTCCAAGTTGTGTAACAAAAATGCACTCTGTACTCCAAATACTGTCTCATTCATGAACGTCGGCAGACTTTTTTCCAAGAGGGGGCCACATGTTGGATGTTTGCAATCAGATAATATTAATTAATTATTTTGTTGTCAAAAGCTATAGTATTTGTTGCAGATAACCGTATTAATTTGTACTAAATAAAAATTGCCCGTTGTATAAACATTAAAACAATAGTTTAATAGCCAGCACATTAAGTTGATGCACTTGCAAGGGTAGGCCGTGCCCCGTCCCCCCCCCCCACTTGCTCCCCCTTCGCGATGCCTATGGTCACATTCACATTAAAAGGTATGATATACCGCACAATTTTTAAAGAACGTGTTTAGAATATACAAGTATTGTTCCTAAAATGAAGAATAGTTGTATATAAAATAATACAATTCGAAATATGACAGTACAAAAAATCTGATGTATTACACTCCCATGACTTTCTATGCTCTTGCATACGCTATTCTTTCAAACCTATTCCTCTATCTACTTGATGTTAACCAAGATAAAAATTTGCAGAAATTATGTTATTCCTTTATTTGTAGCTGTAATGGAAATATTGGAATACAGTAGCTATTAAACTATGGTCAAATCCTTTAAAAGCTGTTCGTTATGCGATAGCTTCGACAAAAAGTAATCTGGTGACTTTGTCTACTCTTATGTTAACCACTCTTACAAACTCATATTCTTCTAACTTCTTCGTGTTAGTTGAGATAAACATTTCCAGATAAACATTATCTTATTGCTTATTTCCTTCAAGGTGCAAGGGGAATATGGGAATACAGAAGACTTTGAACGATAAATCGTTTGAAGCTTTGAGATTGCGTTCTCTTTGAACGGCTAAGATATAGACAATGAACAACGATCTTCCATTTGACGAATGTTCAAGTAGGTATCCCAAAACTCACATAAGTAACAAAGAATATCCTCGAAATGGTTCACTCCACAAAAAATTCATTTGGACTCAAACTGTGTATTGTAACAAGACCTAAATTGTTGTATAGTAAGATTTGGTCTAACTCTTACAGTTCACAAGTTCTTTAAAAGTCATCCAGACTAAACAGGACTATATAAGCTATAGCCAGAAAACTCAAAATATACATTTCATTTCTCATAAAGATATCTTAAACATATGGCATTTTAACCAAACTCATTATAGTCATTTTTGAGAAAATCAAAATTTTCGAAAAATTTTCCATGTAAAGGGTAGTTTATGGCAGAGGGATTTTCTTGAAAATCTTAGTGTCGCATCCTTAAAATATATTAAACTAAAATATCAACTTTGGTTTTAACAGTTAATTTTTAACTTTTCATTTTTGAAGTATGCGTTCCACTAACTCCACACACACACACGCGCGCGCGGAACTTTTATCACAAAATGCTTCTGTTGAATTCAGGGTGCCTCAAAACATTCTTCCGGTGAAATCTCGACATCGAAGTTTTGGGCGGAAACAATACTTCCGCTTGTCACTATACGTAGTAGGGCAAGTAAAAATCAAAATAGTGCATTTTCGGCAATCTGCCTTAGTCTCGTCTTTAAAATGAATTCCTCTGACTGTGTTACGTTCAAAACATCCTTGCACATTCCTTCGAGATCTCTACAGAGCACAAAGTCACTGGTGAATTCAGAAGTGAACTGCCAATTTTAATGTAATCTGTGAAGGGATAGTATATTGTTCGAAGGCTGAAAAGCCATATTCACTCTAAAATAGGTAATTTGCTCCAGCTGATTTTCAACAATCTTTAGTTTTATTATTAGATTCTTCTTCCTGATAGTATATCTGTACCCTCATGTGAAACACCACTCTCCAAATCTAATTTTAGCTGTCCTCATGGCTCCTCTTCTTAAAGTAATCTAGTTATTCTACCTAGTCTTCTCACTCTTTTTATTTTTCCTTCAATGACATTGAGCACAGGTCCTCTTCTTCTAGTGATGTGTCCCAACCAATTGACTTTTCTGCGCATCGTCCAAGAAACATCGTGCAAGATGCATCTCTCTTTGTCCACTCTTCTTAAAATATTTTTGTCCGTTATTCTTCCCGACAAACCAAACTTCTCCATTATTCTCCAGCACCACATCAAGGTTCTCTATATACCTTCCTTCTACTGTTTGACTATTTAGAGTTTTTAGTTTGGCATTATACAAGATCTCCTTGAGTTAATAAATAAGCATCTCTTGTTAAAAGACTGGCACTCGTAACGCACAAAACTTTGCAGTCACCTTTACTCTGCGTACTCTGAAATGCAACATACGGAAACAAAGCTGGTTGTTATAATATAAACTATTTGCTGACATGTTGATTACTTAGCCTAGCATACTGATGGACATTCCTCTCGAACGGGAGGCCTCTACCTTTTGTCAGGTGCATACTCAATTATTCAACGATTCAATTGCTGTAAAGGCCTGATTCACCCTAAAATAGTAATTTACAAATAAAAATAGAAGAATAAATTAATATGTGTGTGTGTGTGGGGTGTGGGGGGGGGTGGGGGGGGCATGGCGCTCTAAGAAAGGGTTAAGGTTTGGAATCCTTGTGAAAGTAAACATGAGCAACAGGCACTTTTTCTTAATTAATGTTAAGAAATTACAATTTTGGAGGAGTGGATACTAACGAAGCCAAGATGAAGATATACGAGTGCATATATCTAGGAAGTGATAGCCATTAGAACTGTATTATTTGTGGATGGCGAAGTTCTTTTGTTAGTCAAGAGGATTATACCTAGCATAATATAGCACAACAAAAGTATTAGCAATGGAGGAAGAGCCTATGAGGTGAACAAAAATATTGATGGACAGAATATACAACAGGAAAACTCTTGTAATACATATCTGATTGGTAATGTAACTATAAAATTAAGTCAGTTTTAGATGATTTACAGAAGCATATCATGTCAAATAGAGTTATAAGGAAACATTGGGAGGAATGTGACTAAAGCTGTCCAAATTGGATTCTATAACATTCTAACAAAGCTGCACTGTAAGGGTAGCGAAACATCGTAGCGAACCCAAGATTAGAAGAGGATCAAAATGCCACAGATGAGATTCCTCTCATAAGGTACAAAAATACAAGTAGTAATATACAGGGAAAATTAAAAACAAAGAATATAAGTGACGGAATTTAGAGACATCTGAAATTTACGTCATACAGAGAGAATGGCCATAAGGAAACTCGTGGCGAGCATACTTGCCCATCTTGAAAAACAGACTGCAAAAAAGGAAAATTAAAAACCTTAAAAGTTTATTATAACTATGGATAGTTCACAATGTTCATTTTATTTCTGTGATAAGAGACAGTACTCGAAGGATTTGAGTGGTATAAAGTTACTTTCTTGTGCAGCACACGATTCGCTTTCTTGACAATGCACTGTTCTCTGTTCTATTAGCACTAAAAGCAATACGGTCGCGAGCTTCTGGAAAGCAGGAGCCCAGCACTTTCTTTTAAAGGATATTCAACAGCGTCCAGCATTCGAGTCATGGGCCCTAAAGCACAAACGGTAGGCTATCAACAGGGCTTGAGGGGGAAGATGGGAGAAGGTACTTTATATCGGCAGGGAACCTCCCTTTGGCTATATTCCCCAAGTGCCATTGTTGCTCCGTCTCTCCCATTTCACGGAACCTTCCTTTCAAAATGGAGACCATTAAAGAGGTAGCAAGAGGACACTTTCTGATGTAGTAAGGGCCTAGTTGCTGGAGAAGAGAGCGTCTACTGTTAATACTAATTAGTGATTTTTGTTGGAAACTATACCTACATGTAATGAACTATTGACCATTTTGTAACGTACTTTTAACTACTTGGATTTATTGCGACGGTTACTGCAGGCCTATTGGTTCGATTGTATGTCATACAGATGAACTTAGTTTTGAGTCACCTTCCTCTACAATTTATTTTGTTGCTATTAAGATTTAGTAGAATGCGTACTTTGGAATAATGGGATTGCTTGGCTGTTCTTTGAGTGCGCACGTAGTTATTCTTGTGTGGGTCATGTACAAATCACATGTTTATGTTATAACTGAAAGCAACTGAATCAAATAATACAAATTTGATACACAAATTCGGAACAGTTAATGTATTTCCAATGCAACTGCATTTTGGAAAATGGAATTAGATATGAAGAAATCAATGCCACGAATAATGGGTTTTCAACTCTTCGTGACAATGCCCTTACTTTTGAGCTACCATGGATAGATACACCGCGGGCATTGATTCACCGTATGTGATTCAAAGAGATATTTGGGTAATATACATGATCGCATATCTCAAAAGCAGCTAGCAGTGTGGAATTGAAGATCAGTGCTTCTTCCCATCCTAATGTGCACAAATGACCACAGTACTTAAAAATACGACTGCTTTATGCAAACATACTTTAGGTTAGAAATAAATAATGATCTATGCAGTAGCTCTATACGTATAAACTACATTGGAAATTTGTTATTCGACGTGGAGTTCACTTGATGTTACAATAAAATAAGGTTACTCTTTTACCTTCTGCTCCTCCGTTTACTTTAGATTAAGGAAGAAATGGATACGTCAGAAAGAGAGGGCAATGTTCAGAATAACGCGAATAAAGCTGAGGGCTCTGGTGTTAAATGAAAACAATGAGAACGTACGATTTTCCACAGTTAGGTATTTCTAAGACGCCATCAAAATTTCAATGCTGAACTGTAGGTACACAATACAGATACATACTGTGTACTCAAAAACCATTCGTTCAAATTAATACGATAAGGAACATGTGTTCTCTAAAGTCAACTTGTAATATTAGGGAGCAGTTGGTGACTGGTGCTGGCTTGTCAGTATCGCTGACTAGGATTGTGTGCTGACCTTCAAACCTGCTCCGTGTGCGAACGGGTGGCTCTGAGTTTTATATGGATTCGGTGTATGGATTCACCATTCTCAGGATAGGCTGATTGTACCGTACAGTCTTCCATTTCTGCTCAACGGATGGAATTAACGCATCTTCGTGGAACTTGAGTTGCCAGAACTGCTCGACAATGTACCACTGAATGTTAGACAAAGGTTATATTTCCAGCACGATGGGATACCAGCCCATTGCAGTATTGCTGTGAGGAATAATCCGAGAGTCACCTTCGGGAATCTATGGATCGGCCGAAGTGGCTCTGCGCCGGGCCAGTTACCTTACCTCACGTGTCTGGATTTCTTCCTCGAGATACAAATGAAGCAGATAGTGTATCAAACGATGTGGAAACAAAGGAAGACCTTCTCGCTGCTGGTGCCACTACGGATATACCAGGAGTCTTCGACTGGACACCACAATCAATGATCCGATCGATGGCATACAGTTCGTGCTAATGGTCGCGCATTCGAGCAGTTCTTGTGAATACCAGTGTCATAATTAGCATGCTAAGCCACCTTCTGTGTAAACTACCCCTAGCCTCAGATATAGCCGTCAGGGACTATGAGTATATTCACCAATTACATTTGTTTTGATGTTTTCAGCTTCCTATATTAATTTGAACGAGTAATTTCAAAGCACCCTGTTATATAACTCCAAGTTCCAGTCTGTTCACAAATATGACAAATGATAACAGAGAAATGCTCACCTTAGGGACATATTTATTATAGAAATCTGTGCTGAGGAAGACCTGCAAGCGGAACAGTAGCTTGTTTGATATTGGAAACAGAAGCTTACTGGAAGTACGTTCAGATACAGTAAGGACTGTTAGTTGTTATGAATATTGATATATCTTAAATAACACTACTCAGCCCCATCCTCTCAAATGCGAATTTAAAATCAGAGGAATGACTAGGGTTTAATTAAAACTGCCCTAAGGGAACTGTGGAACACCTTCCATCCTTTCTTCGAAAAATTTTTGTTTTAAGTTTTCCCATCATATACCTGCCATGAAGTTCTTTCATAGGCTAGAAGCTAAAACGAAATGCTCTTGATTATGGAGAACATCGTTAGCTATTTAAAGGCAAAATCGTAAAAGATCAGCGTTAGGGAAATACGCTCGGTTAACATTTTGCCTTCGCCCTTCTCAACGTCTTTTTTCATGCGATCGTTAATCTAAAACAAAAGAGACCACTTCTGGAGAAAGTGACGGGAAAGGTTAGATGGAAGATGGTATCTGGCATCCATCAGCATTAGCCCAAGGGAGGGTTGCCTCTCATAGGCATTATGGGCGCCATGCTCATTTGAATAATCGGCCCAAGAGCTCCCTGCCCTTCTGGAGGTGAGGGTAGAGAAGGGGTTAAAGGGGATCAAATTGCGAAATGCAAATTTCCAGAGGCTATCGTCTAGAGGGCGTCGCCGCAAGTGGTTTCAACACAGCGGGAGTTCTCTTGGTCATACTCTTGTTTAATTAAAACTAGGGAACGAACGAACTCATTTAGAACCCACCCAAACTGGAAACTTCAACATGCAACTCACGAAATTTTCCTTTTAAAGCCTGGTTTCTGTCAGTTTATGTGCTGCAGCAGTGGAAGAGCACACTTTGTGGGCATTGTCACTTGCCCACGTAACGAGACAGAACGTATTGCAACCATATATTGGAATGTGTGTATGCAAATTGAACCTGCCTCTAGTTTACAGCTCCTTAACAAGATTCGTGCTGTTTGGTCAGGTTTCAAACAAGCCGCTTTCCGAACTTCTCATCAGTTCAACTTCGTTACGGCATTTGTGAGCATGGAGTAGGTAATGTATAAAAGAGGAATGGTGATTCTCTTCCAATCTTGTGGAACCCAAGATCTCTGTCAAATCCCTTTCAAGATCCATTTAAAAAGCAATTGTAACTGAATGGTTACAGAGACAAAAATAAGCATACTTTATCAAGCTATATGTGCGAGTATCTTCGATGGAAATAGTGGTGTGTATTCTGTTCAGTATGTTTTCAAAATCAAGAGCCAACTTTGTTGTGTAGGTTTTGTACCGAATTATTCAATTTGGATTTTTACAGTCAATGTCGTGTTTTTGTATTCTCTTAATTAACAGTAGTCCCTACGAAGGCCTTAAAAGTTCCTAGAATCCACGACAACAGATTGTGACATCTTTGCTCAAGTCAAACTCAGTTCTTCCGGCGGTTCGTAGAATTTTCCCACGGTTCAGAAGGTTATCTGTTACATAAAAGGTCTAATTCGCAAGCGTACGTGCTAAAGCACATGCGTCCCTAATCATCAGTACTTTGTAATGCTATAATTAAACTCATTCAGTTAATTTAAGAATCACATTATCTATAACTGTATATCACGAGTCATAGCAACATGTTTTGTTTGTACGGACAAAGGCCAAGAAGTTACAACACTCCTGTTCACTGAGGTTGATTATTCCATTGAATTGCTTCATTCTGTGCATATCCTCAGATAGGTATTATGACAAAGCGACAATTTTACAAATTGCACTTCTGAATGCCATCTGACAAACTCGAGAAAAGTCCAGTCCAACTGCTTTTCTACTTTATTTTCCTCTAACTGAATCACAACAGTTCTCTTTTACTGACGTTAACACAGTCTACATCTTTCATGATACTGCAACTCACAACTGTTTTCTTCTCGCATCCTTGACTCACTCTTTTCTGTCTTTCGCACTTTTCCTGACTCTCAAACAACTGACGTTGACGATACAGTCACTCCACACTCATTAACTGCTCCGCGATCTTCCCCCACGACGCGTTGGATCACACACGCAGCTGACGCGCACACACACACACACACAGTAAAACTAAAAGCTGAACTGACTTCTGTCTGTAACCCACTCCTCTGCTCTTTGCTTTGCCTCCTCATATAGCGAGGATGACGTAACATGGAGCTTTCTAGAACTTCTACAAAAAGGCCGGCTGCCAGACAATTCTCGAATAATCTGGAAAAACCTCTTTTGGTTCTGCCGCTCTGATTGTTGTTCACGTATTCACAACAGTTGCGCGAGGCAGCTTGAGCTTGAGCGCCTTTGATACATGCACCACCAGTGGGGTGAGGCAGCCCGGCCCCGACCGTCCTTTGTTGTGCGCTGCGGCTTTATCGATTTTGACTTACATGTTCTGAATAATAATATGTTAATACAAAGAAACACTAAAGACCTACAAACGCAGCACGGGCAAGAATTGATTCTAAATCTCCCACAAAGTAATGTCATTCTTCAGCAGCCAAATTTAAAGTAACTTCTACAATAAGAAATTCCCTTGCTGATGGACTAATTAACGAAGTCTCCAATTATTTTAGCTCTCAATGTGTTTAAAATGCAATGTAAGCTGGTTTGCTTTCCCATTTCTGATACTAATAGTGTGATGATGTCACTTTGAGGATACAACACCATTGAATGGTCATCGTCATGATCGTTGGTATAGCCATTATTGTGACTATGTGCACGAAAAGAGGCATGATATCGGATGTGAAGCCGAACTTTTCTTAAACTCATTGCTTGAGCGTTACCTAGACAGAGTCGGCAGGTCTACTTTAATCTGTTGAGTCCTCTTAGTCATTATGCTTCTAATGGTCTGTATACATAATCTTAGGTAGGAAAGATCGAATGAGACTGAAAAATACAATGCCATAGCAGGGATTTGAACCACATAGCTCACGGTCTCGGTCGGCTGCTCTAACCAGTTATCTACCATGGCAAAATCCCGACACGACATTAAATTTTATAACTGACTCGCATTTTTCCCTGCAAACCAAAAGGGGATCTGAATTTTATATGAGATAAATACCCTAATGGAGACTTACAGGATGCAATTCCCGGTCTTCATAATTTCCAACTATATAAAGTCAATCGATAGCAATTGCATAATTTCATAAGTTTCTCTTCCCCCATCCATCTGCATGTCACTTTATCCATTATTCGTTTGTTCACACTGAAGATTTGTTTAGTATTTTTCTGCTTATGGTATGCTCTTTGGTATCTTTTTTAAGGAATGTCACTTCAGCTGAATGTATTCGAGTTGCTCTTTTTGTTCTAGTTGAATTTTTATTACTGTATATTACTATCGTTGTTACTGTTCTGCATAATTTAAGTAATTTTCTTGCTCAATTCTTTAAGTACAGCATCAGTTGTGTTTCTAAATCGATTAAAATTGTGTTTAAGGCTTAGATTTTAGATAATTTATGTTGCAGCCCAGATACTCAATTGCAACGCATTACTTGTTCTTTTATTTTATTATTTAAAACTATATTAACTCTGCTAAATACGTAAGTTTCATGGGGCAATGTCTGTTTATGAATACGAAATCTTTAAATCATACTTTGCCGCATGAAGAGGTCAAAGATCATCTTCTCTATCCGCAAGTTAACGCCTGTTCATGTGGAAAGAGTAGTTTGTTTATAAATGTGGCTTTTATATTTATATCTGTTTTTATTTCTTCCTGAGGGGCAAATTGAGGAGTTACTTGATTCAAAAGTAACGACTGCTGGTCAAGATCGTATAACCGAACGGGAGGGACGGGCCACTTACAATCTCCAGTATGCGCCCCACTCATGACACCTGTGGTGGGCAGAGGTGGGGGACGCAGCGGTCAGGCAGTAGGCCTTGGCCCGGATGGATTGTTGTGCCACGGGGTAACGGGTTTCTCTTTCTCTCCCCCCCCTCTCTATTCCTTTTTACTTTCTCTACTGGTAAGTAGGGGAAGTATTGTATTCCACCCAAAAATTCGATGTCGAGATTTCACCGGAAATATATGTTTTGAAATCCCCTGAATACAAAAAAAAAAAAAAAAAGCATTTTTAGAAAAAGTTCCGCGCTCGCGTGTTTGTGTGTGTGTGTGTGTGTGTTGTGTGTGTTGTGTGTGTTGTGTGTGTGTGTGTGTGTGTGTGTGTGTGTGTGTGTGTGTGTGTGTGTGTGTGTGTGTGTGTGTCAGTCTGTGGACAGCATAATTCAAAAACGAAAAGTCGGTTAAAAAGCAAATTTGGTATTTAAGTTTAATGTCTTTCAAGAATGCGACACGAAGATTTTGAAGATAATAGCCCCACCCTAAGCTACCCTTTACATGGAAAATTTTGATTTTGTTGAAAATGACTAACGATTTTGATTAAAATGTCAAGTGTTTGAGATATTTTTATGACAAATGAAATGTATATCTTGAATTTTCTGGCTATAGCCCCTGTAGTCATATTTACTCTGAAGAAATTTTGCATAACTGGTAAACCGTTAGAGATAGACCAAATTAATCATACCATACAAAAATTTAGATCTTGCTAAAATACACCATTTATATAAATTTTCTTGTAGGGTGAACCATTACGGAGATATTCCTTGTTATGTGTGATTTTCGGAAAACTTGAAACTTTCTCTTCCTACTATTTTTATATAGTCACAAACTATTCTAACATTTTTCTGCTTGTTTTCATATTAATTGAAATAAACCTTTGCAGAAATAAGTTTTGTTAAATGTTAAGGTAGAGAAGTTTAGAGAAAACCGAATCCATAGTCATGTTATAAACCGATCGGCTATACCCGCACTGGCCTTGAACTTCCTCACACTTTCCACAACATTGCGAAAAACAACTGAATAGAGACAGCACATAGAAATGGCCAAGTGAGAAAGGCTCAAACAAATAGCAATGTGAACATCGGAATACCAATGCCAAAAAAGTCATTCCAAATAAATTTTTTCAAACGGATCAACATATTCTCAGGACTACAATTATTAACTGCATATATATCGAAAACAATTTGGGATGGAACAATTTTTTGATAACCTTCATGTCACGTCTTTGAAAGATGCTGAACTTAAATACGAAGTTTGGAATTGGTCCTACTATTTGGCAAAGCAATGAGGCGTATCGGAAAGAATGTGAAACTGCCTAGCTGTTTACGCGACCTTATCGCATAAACAAGGCGAGACAGTGTGTGTACAATCATATCTTCAGGACAGCAACGTCTTATATATCGGCAGGCGCAAGATATAATCTATTTGTGTTTTATCACTGACTATACGCCAAGTTATTCTTATTTTGCTCTTCTAATAAACAAGATAAGCAGCGATCACAGCGCTCAACCACCAAGGTCAATACACCTCGTCGCTTTGCCAAATAGTACTTTTCGATTGTAGTCATGGTGTTTCTCCCTCTCCCTCCTCTCTCTCTCTCTCTCTCATACACTCTCTCTCCCCTCAATCGAATTTTGGTTGGGCAATAAAGCTCCCCTTTCTTATTGTAAATACACGGAACGCTAAAGAAAACCTTCGGCGGATTTTGAGGCGTGAGCTTCACCGCTAACCTGGGCACTGATCAGGCTTTGCCCTTGGATTTTAACTCCTTCAAAGGCGCATCGTGCACTAGCCAATAAGGTCTGGCTACCAATTATGATAAGTCTGCATGACAAATTGGTACACTCACTCTACCTCTTTCTCTTTTAGCTAATACAGTTCAGGTTGTAAACATATATTTGCTTTCTACGACATCTTGCAAAGTTCGTTGTGGTTAGTGGCGTAACTATTTACCAGCAGTGACACAGTCTTGTGCCGTGGCCTAATCAACCAATGAAATGGTTATGGCTTCTTGTAACGATGAATAATGTGACGTAGATGTGTGGTGCAGTGATATTTTCTTTGGTGACCTTTGTACTCAGTACAAAAAGTAAAGTATTTGTAAGGCCAAATATAACGTATGGAGCTACATATTTACATTAAGAGGATAAAAATCGCGCAGCAAAATAATAGCAAGAATCTAAAGAAAAGTGTTCAACACTTATATTTTTTGCCACACAGTAAGTTAGCGACTGTGTTATTGTGCATTGCCATCATGCAGCTGTAACTTTCAAGGCAAAGAGCATCTGCTTTTTGCACTTTGGTCTCGAGGAACATTGTCATAAATCAGAATGCCGTTAAGTTCCTCTTCAACGGATCCGGGTTCGTTCCGTACGTAGACGGAGAGACCATGTGCAAATAATAAAATATCTAATGTAATGTACTTAGTTGCTAACATACTGTAAACCCATATTACGTCAAGTGTCTTGTGCACTCCGAGCTTCCCTTGTTAACAGAACAAGTTTATTGTTATAATTGTTCTGCTATAAGTGTTGTAAAATCGGTATAGCACCTGCTTGCTGTGCGAGAGTCCTCGGGTTCGAATCCCGGCTGGAAAGTGGTAATTTTTCTCTAGCCAAGATTATTCTCTCTCTTTCCCACAGCCTGGAAATGTGGAAATGTGAATGAGAATGTGATCTAATATATAAAACCTAAAGAAATTCAAAAAATCTACACACCTTAACACGTTTGCGTATATGACAATACGTTCCAAAGAAAAAGCCGCCAATCTGGGGTATAAATAAAACTAACAAAAAAAAAAAAAAAAAAAAAAAAAAACAGAAGCAGGAAAATTTTCTCAAAACAATCGAAGCAGAAGAAAATATAGGCTCGATGTCAATATGTAATTTAGTTCCTGAATAGATAACAATAAAATTATAAAATAAATACAATTCAAACGTAGGACAAAGAGAAAGCAAAATAATTAAAGAGAAGAGGGAAAAACCTGATGTGTTGCATTCACACAACTTTTTGTACTAGCCATTCTTCGTGTTAGTTCAGATAAACATCTGCAGAAATTATCTTATTGTTTATTTCCCAGTAGGTGTAAGAGGAATATGGGAATACACTAGACTTTGAGCGATAGTCAAATCTTTTAGAGCTTTCAAATTACGTTCTCTTTGCAAGGCTAACATACAAAAAACTGAATAACGATATTCCATACGACGAAAGTTGAAAATTAAATTATTTTGTCTATTGCCAGGTTCTCATCAGCGTCCCCGGTGTGCCAAAATTTCGTTCTGCACGAGTTCTTTTGCATGTCAGTAAATCTACCGACATGGAACTATTGTTTTCAAGGAAACTTAAAAACCAACACTGTGGGCTGGATTTGCCCTCGCGAACTTGGGTTGAACGAAAATTGAAGTTTTCCAAAACTCACACAAATAACAAGGAATATCTCAGAAATGTTTCACTCTACAAAAATTATTTGGACATAAATTGCGTGTTTTAGCAAGATCTACATTTTTTGTATAGTAAGATTTGGTCTATCTCTTACGGTTTACTAGTTATGCACAGTCATCCACAGTAAACAGGACTACATGGGCTATGGCCAGAAAATTCAAAATATGCATTTCATTTGTCACAAAGATTTTAAATGTATGGCATTTTAATCAGAATCATTAGAGCCATGTTCGAGAAAATCAAAATTTGCGAACAATTTTCCATGTAAAAGGGTAGTTTAGGGTGGAGGAATTTTTTTTCTTCAAAATAGTCGTGTTGCATTCTTAGATGGTAAACTTAAATATCAACTTCGGTTTTTTAACTGACTTTTCGTTTTTGAGTTATGCTGTCCACAGACACACTCAAACCGCGCGCGCGGACTTTTTCCTAAAATGCCTTTTTTTGGATTCAGGGGGCTTCAAAACATATATTTCTGGTGAAATCTTGACATCAAATTTTGGGGTGGAATGCTAACTATAGTAGAGAAAGTAAAAAAGGCTTCAGTCCATTTGATCTATTTTTGCGGAAAGCATTTGTGAAACCTGAATCATTATTCTTCTTCTGATTACCCTCCCCTTATGTACGACTTACACCCTTAGGATTTACAAGCCTGTGCCTTGGGTCAGAGGCCTGTTGGGGAGCAGATGAACCTATGGGACAGACAGGATGAAGACCTGGAAGAGGATGGTCCCGCGCAACACCAGGTATGAGAGTGAGGAAGAGGATGATATATGGAATTCAGATGAAATTGATGATTGGAAAGATGATGATGATGAAAGATAATGATTGGAATGAGTGACGGGAGAAACCGGAGGAGCCGGCGAAAACCGTCCAGGTGCCGCTTCGTCCACCATGAATACCATATGCAGCTCCCTTGATGACCGGCGAACGGTCTAACCGCTCGACTACGGTGCCCGTTGGATCCTTTTAACTTCCGTACTTGATTATTTGAGTGTTTGAATGTTTTAGACCCGTTATTTTCCTATTTTAATGCATTTTGTGATATTTCCTTCGAAGTAATTGATTTTTAGTTGATCTGTCATCAAGTTTCTCTGGTCATCTTAAAATTGCATTGCTGTAATCTGAAATACGTGTGAGTTACTCATTTAATTGTACACGAAACACTTACATATACAATATGTCTATACTTCTCTTCAGTTTATTTATTAATTTACTTATTCGTTAGTAGTTAGACTTATAAAAGGCTTCGTTTTTAAGATTATCATTCGTTTAACCTATAGGTCATAACTAGAGCAATCCACATTATGCTTTATCTTTTTATAATTATTCTTTATCTTTTTGATGATTATGCTTTATAATGCTTTACTTTTTATAATGCATTTCTTTCATACAAATAAACTTCAGTAACTTAAATGATTTCTTTTTCGAGACAGTAAAGCAAGTTTCTTACATGAAGTTAAACAAGAACACACTACAATAAGAGAACAAAGCTAAAGAATGAAAATTTAGTAATCTGTGTCACTCTCAGTCTCTGTACTGCATTCTTGAGGTTGATAATCTTGAGTTGATTAATTGCAAGTTTCAGGTGAGATTTGAAGAGTTTCTTCTGCGAGACATGACCGTTTAGAATTTAAAATCCAATTGAGCTTAGAAAAGCTTCTCTCAACCGAAGCAGATGATGGTGGTACCATTAGTGCCTTCATTGCTAACTTACTTAGTGTAGGTATCTGCAGTGTAGGTATGTTTTTGCCAGAAGGATAAAGCAGTAGTAGAATACAAATTTTCTTCTTTGACCATTGCTGCATATGTTGATATTTCTTCCAATGGAACATCAGTGTTAGAGAAGCATCTCAGTTCACCTGAAGTGAAGATGGAATAAATCTGCTCAGGAACGGCTAATGTTGGATCCAAATTCTGAACTTCCTTCCAGGTACTTTTGGCATGATGGCGTCCGTTCATATACATTTCAAGCTTTTTACATGATACACAGAACTTTGAAGCATGTACAGAACTGAGGTAGACTGTCAGGTCCTTGTTGCATCAGTACTGTTTGATTCCAAGACTTGAATTTGTTTACAAATACCATCACAGATTTCAGATATACTTCTGAGTTGAAGTTGAAGAGCTTCATTTTCAACTAGTCGTTTTAAATTTGTTACAGCAGCACTACCTTCACCATCTTCCAGATCGATCCAACGTGTAACTGGATTGAAATTCATGCTGTCATATTTTCAACCATATGTCCCAACGAGTGATTACAGGAACTGGAGGTAGATCAAGCGCTTCTGATTCTTCTAAGCATTCCAGTAATCTCTCTCTGCTGGCTGGAGTTTTCACTAAAGCTGTCTTAACAGCTAAAATGAATTCATCAGCAATTTTGACCTCAAATCTAATTTCTTTAGCACAAAAATGCAACACATGCCCCCAACAGGTAGAATGTAAAAGCTGAGGTGAAACTCCAGTCAATTGCCTGCTACCAGAAAGCATTAGGTTCCACTTTCCGAAATAAGAGCAATAAAATTAGACCTGTGAACACCAATACGACCTAGTGTGTCAAGTATTAAATTTACTATTACATCAACATTGGAATGTTCTACAATTTTGGTTTTTATATAACGGGGTTTCTCGCCCAAAACACCCAATGGAGCAACAAGATTATTTATATCTGTCGTTTCGTGAACAACTAGATAAACAGATTTTCCCTCACATTTTGACTTGGTTTCGTGTCAGCACACTTGATAAGATATCTTCCCAAAGTGGTTTCACTGGGAGCCGGTTTCATATTTGTAGCTGTTGCTATTCACTGACGAAACTGTTCGTTACGGAAGACATGAAATGGAATACCAGTAGAAGTGAATGCTATGACCACTTCTTTCATATTATCCATGCGCTGCCACACTTGAGGTATGGTACTAGTACGTATGCTGCTAGGACTGGTTGAGGTCCATAACATTGTTTCCGAAATCTGTGTTTAAAACTTTCCACATGCTTTTGAACAATGGACTTGTTTTCAAAATTAATGCTCTCTGAACATAAGATACACAATAGTTTCCCCTTTTCAGTCAGAAAATGATCTGTGGGAAACTCACGAACTCTTTGAATTGCATTTACAGCAGTTTTTGCCATGCTGATGTTCAACAGATATGAACTGCTCTGATTCAGATTGTATACTGACCATAAAACCGTTAAACTTCACAAACAAGCTTATTGTTGAAATTGTTGAGGGAAACAATGTTTAATTTCTGCATTGAATCTATATTTGGAAATTAACTGTCAGTTCAAAATCTAAGAATTGTACTTTAAATTACATATTGTGATTTTATGCTTTATTTTTTTTTAAATTATGCTTTATTGTGCCTTTAAAACTTATTTGTTCCTAAATCTTAGACCCCCAAAGTCATGTTCTGGGTAGCAACCACATGTCAAAAGCTCTGTTATGATTTTTATGCTTATTGTGCTTTTGGTTTGCACTGGTGGGTGAAGTGATGTTCAAACGAGCCAGGTTTCATAGAGCTTAAAGTTACCAACATTTGTCTTCTCAGGACAAGGAAAGCCTAAGAAAAAGCTTATCTGGAGAACTTACCCTGTCCGAGATTCAAACTCGGGACCTCTTGAACGTCAGGTAGACAAGTTACTCTCACACCATAGAGGCGGAATATTAGACGTTTCAAGCAAAATTATGTAACTTTTTCATTTACATAAAATTATTTCCATTTTGATGACGATTGTTGTTATCATTATTATTATTCATTTATCAACAGGTATTCATATCTAATCTGTATTATTTAAAATATAGGGGTTACAGAGAGAATGAGTGAGTGAGTGAGTGAGTGAGTGAGTGAGTGCTAAAGGAGCCGTCAGGTCTTTGTAGAACCTGAGAGTATCTACTTTTAATGGAACAGGATAATTTAAAACTGTGAGAAAGCTAAGAAAGTTAGTTAAAGTTCTATAAAACAATGGCGGTATTTACATTACTCTATGGAAGTGAGACATGGGTTCTCACGAAGAAAATGAAAAGCAAAATGCAAAGTGCATAAATGAACTTTATACGGAAAACAAAAAGATGCACAGGTAGATAAAATAAAAGAAATAATAATAATAAAAAAAAAGACAAGAAAAGAGCTCAATACAGACTCAATAAATTGCAAAATTGAAAAGTATCAAAAGGAATGAATGCAGCATATACAAAGATGTCCGAAACGAGACTGCCTAAGATTACATGTAGCTTTAATATTCTTGGGCCTGTGAGTCACAAAGTACTTTCAGTTCCTGTTGATCAACGTAGTACTTTTCCTTCAGGATAGGTAGCATCCTTATATTGTTTCCAACAATGACCTACAGAGTTGAACACAATGCAACTTTATTATGCAAATTCGAGACTTCCCTTTCCGCCTTGAGAAGGATTTTCTATCGTCCCAAACCACACCTTTTTCTGGTAATAAATCCTGTATTAAAATATTAATCAAAAGATGCGTTTAACGAACTACACTCCTGTATCTTCAACTAATTTTTGCCAAAATTGGATTTAATTCCTTCTATTTATACAGGTTAAATATGGTTTAACGCAGGCAATAGAATTGCACCATCTCGATTTATCTATGTGGGTTGACTCTTCCGCTAAGATGACCTCGAGTTAGCAAGTGTAAAATTAGGCGATGCAAAATACTGAAACTAGATTTGGACACAAATGTTCAATGACACATCTAGCCCAACAGGAAAAGCAGGTTTAAATCTAGAAATCAGAAGCGTAGCTTGAACATCCGATTTTAAGGATCACCTTTCAGTCCCTTTTAGAGCACATAGTAAGTTTCAGTGTGAATTGGAACACCCTGTATAGCCAAAAGCTGTTAATTTCAATTTTCCTGTTCTTACAAAACTGGCTTAATTGTTTCTTTTCAGTTACAGATCAGAGTAACGTCAGGTGTTGCATGTCCATTGCTAATTACTGTATTCGCAGAATATTTCTTAGGACATCAACAGCGGGAGAGGCACCAGACACGGGTAGCCTAAGCAACAGGTTTGTTCACAACTTGAATGATGCCAATAAATTCAGTGAGTCGTTCAAGATCAAGTTTAGCAACTTTGTCACAAAACCGGTATAACCTGATGTGCAACCGTCTGAGAATTGGCTACACGCGCTCCTCTGTAATTTGTTTTCCGGACAGAAATACCGTCATCTTGCGGGGTTCAAGCGCATTTATGGAAGCAACATAAAGTTAACCTTATTTGGCTATTAGTAATCAGTTTAATGCACCCTACTTGAAGAAACTAATTAGGGTGATTTGTAGCTTCTAATTATGGTTGCCAATTTCTCAGATATGAAAATAAGGAACTGCGTCTAATGCATTCTGTAAAAGGACTGAATTTCTGCATCACAGATTTATTACTGTAAGTAATTTACATTATACTCCGCCATCTTAATGCCATTACATCACTGCTTATAGTTGTCAACAGAATGTACCTCTTTTTCTATCACTTCATCTGTTTTTACGTAAGTAGAAACTATAAATAAAAAGTGCAGTCATCTGAAGCTCTATTTTTATATCTACACTGCTTATGTTACTCTCCACAGTCTAACTATGGTTTATTGCAAAAAACATTCTTTCTGTTCCTGCATTTGATTCTGGCACAGTTAAATTCAAATCCAGCTAACTTATTCAATATATAGTCGCATTGGCATAGAAGAACTATGTAAGGCTTAGAAAATGTCCGGAACTACAGAATACCTTTAAGGTTATTCTCTTAGCAAAGTGGAAGCATTCCTTAGTTTTTTGATTCTATGGTTATTGTCACGTTGTTAAGCAGTTTTGTTAGTTTATATGTAAAGAAACGATTAAGAATGTTCTTGCACTTGCTATTTATTTAGGTGAGTTTAAGTAAAGTTATAAGTAAAGGAAAGAAAACGAAGATGTAATTTAAGTTAAATGATTGTAAGATATTGCTACAATATTTGCACGCACATTTCCTTTTTCGAAGCATCATTTCATTTGTGGCATGTGCGTCAAAAGTGTATATATACTTTGAATTCTCAAGGATAAGTTACATTCCGGCCTACAAGTGTGCTTTCTGGCCAAGCTAAATGTATCACATGCCTGCTATTCACTAGTGTGGCACATTTTGATACAGGTATACTCGCACATAGTACAGCGAGGCGCCATCTTGTTGGTTATTATTATGTTGCTTAACGACGCTGTCAATTGTCAGGATCACAGCAGAGACGCCGGTGTGCCGGAATTTTGTGCCGCAAGAGTTCTTTTACATGCCAGTAAATCTACTGTCGCACAGTTAAAAACCATCGATCCGGGCGGATTTGAACCCGCGACCTTGGGATCAGTAGGTCAGCATCTAACCAAGCGAGCTACCCAGACCGACGTGTTGCTGTAAACAAGTATTGTGACCAAATAACAATGTGAAAAATCCCATCTCTGACACCAGTGTGACAAATGACACTTTCAATTAATTTTTCTCTTGTCACTTTATTTCTCTTCTAAACTGAAACACAAAAGCACAATCTACAAATCGATTTATCATTACCTTGTATCTCACAGATGTTCTGTATTATAAGCTTGACACAAAACGCTAATACTGCTCGAATATACACTCCAACGGTTCACACACTAAACGCCGTTTGAACACTGCAACCACTCCGACGCGGCGATTAAATATCCAAAACTGTGACGACACACACTGAAATTTCCCTCAACGACGACAATAAACACATCTTTTAAAACACACTGCTACCAGTTGTTTCGTTCAGCACTTAAGTACTCCGAAAAACTCACTCCTCTGGCTGTCTCACTCATTATATACACGAAAACCAGTAGCATGGAGTTTTCTGGAAATCCACATTTTCTCGAATTCCTCGAAAAAAAGCAGCGTCGATACATTCTTGAGCACTCTGGAAATGCTTTGTTCTGTAGCACTTATAGTCGTATTTTTCTGACCGTTCCATTGTCGTCGGCTACCTATTTACAGGCAGTGGTGTGGGGTAGCTTGATCTTGAGCGTCTTCGAAGCTACTGCCGGCCGGAGTAACAATATAATTGTTACTGTACATTACACGATTGTAAGAGGGAAATGGAATAAGCAAGCATTGTTAGGCACATTTCTGAGCTCATAGCTCAGCTTATGTTATTGTTTAGCTTCTGTGACGGCTCCTCTATTACAGTCTAATTCGCCCTTTCCCCTCTCTTTCTCTCTCATTCTACCTTCTGTCTCCATGCTGTTCGTCATTTTCTCATCCTCTGCCCCTCTATCACTTTATATTCAGCTCTCTTTCCCTCTAAATATGTCATAAAAGCCGGTAGCAGAGCTGCCACTTCTAAGGTACCTATCAATTAAAATTGAAACATAAGCAAAAGGTTTAACAGTAAACAAACTTGTGCCACTTCCTTACGCTCGAATTGGATCAGAATTATACAGATTCTGGTATCAGACGCTTTATTTATATACCCACAAGGATAAGAGTAAAGATACATTTGTATAAATTATTAAGTACACAGTGTATTAATATTTTGTAATTAATAATTTGTCAGGAACACTGTCCACATGAAGCTTTGTGATACAGTATATTTTACATGCATGTAGCAGAGTAAATTGCATATTTGGCTTATCTTCAACAAACTCCATAATTCAGACACTATAATTGTGTGAACTCTAATTTTAACCTATAAATCTTCGAAGAAAACTACTGTTACGAGGGTCACTAGATATTATATTGAGACACAGAAAGTTGGCCACCCCTGGGGAAAGCATCGTTGCTTTGTCAAAATAGCTGATTCATTGGTGATGCAATGGTAGCAGCAGATCATTGTTGAGTCATTCATTTTTGCTCAGTTTATGTTTGAAGTCTCAAAAGTGTGAACGTTTGAGAGGGGTTTTAGAGCACTATTCTCCGTCACATGCCCTTGTGTTCCGCTGGTTTGCAGACTTTGAGAGGGGGTGGCAATCTCTTAAAGATGAAGAGAAGCGTGACAGACCACAACAACAGCGACTGACAAAAGCATCACCTCTGTGTAATGATAAGAGAGGATCCAAAACTAACCTACAAGAACACTGAGCTGGCATTAGGGGTCATTTCACTGAGTGATTCAACCATCTTTCATGAATATCTTCGTGTGAGGAGCACATTGTTGCATCATTACAATGTATAAGCTCACACCTCTAACTAGAATTTTTGCAAGAATCTGAGCCAAACTATTGACTCATCAATCCTATAATCCTGATCTGGAGTTATGTGATTTCTTCCTGCCCTTATGGTGCTCAGCAGACTTCGAGGTCGCCGATTTTCTAGTCCTGAAGAAGCAGTTTCTGCATACGAATAGGGGTGAGAAAGTGAGTGGTGCGGATACCTCCAGAAGCGGTTCTGAAGGAATTATTGCTGTAATTATATTAATTTTCATTTAATCAGAAATAATACGTTCTAATCACCCAGTTCTATTTTATTGCTACAATAATTATTGCATTTTGGTTATCTATTATAATACATTGGTAACAGTTTCACTGCCAGGGAGAATACTTTGACAAACTGGGATAAACAAAACGTTTCTGTGAGTATTCATATGTTGCTGCCTCAATGACCCTCGTAAAAATCCACATGTGTCAGAAAGCATTAATTTGCAAACGCCTGTTTATTGCTCCTTTTTAAGGGTTTTTTCACCTCTGAAAATATTAACACTGCATGTGTTGGTAATGTTTCCTTTCTTTAAGAGTAATTAGTTCATGTCCGCCACCAGCTCATCGCTCATGCAGTGCTATTATTTCCCCCCGGGAGCGCTTCTGTGCAAATTAATCCAGTACAGAGTACAGCGTGTGCAATTCGGAAACTTTATCACAGCCATCTAGATTTTCATCGCCTGTGCAGGGATATGTAGATTTGTTTCCGTTTGTGCTGGACCACGTGCTAATTGGACCGGTACATTAATAACAGTCACAAAAAGAGGTTTTTACAACCTTCTCCACTGCTCATTCCACACATACACCCTTCTATTTGTACAGTGTGCTTCAACCATAGGCTTCATTTGCCAAAATATACGGGGACAGATTAATTTCTGAATGTTTATGACCCTAACTTTATGATGCGTTGTTGCAAAGTTTCCTGCTTGCAAATTATACTACTAGTGTGGGCGCTTTACTTGATCATAGCGAATTATAACAATTAAATGAAAGTTTAGTCTTAAAGAAAATAAATACAAGTGGAACATAAGAAAACTTATCGTGTATGGAAGACAGGATGAGTAATTACATTTTAGTTTTGCAAAAGTGTTTTATACCAACAGAATGAGAAAGTTACGCCGAAAGAAACTCAAGCTTGCAACAATATTTATGTCGTGTTAGGCCTCGTTTTGTCGTGATGATTTCCTATCGTTGATTTTATAAAAATGTTATATTTCCAAAAGAGTTCAATGAGCTATTTCGTTATCTTAACTCATTTTCGGCTTTATTAGGTGCTTTCCTAAATTCCTCCGCTTTTAGTAAACTTAATTATTCAGAATATCAATTTCTTTCAGTTAGTGGCAAAAAAGACATGTTAACAAGTTATTTCTAATAGCTACTTTCGTTATTACAAGGATGACACTTGACGTTTTAGAAAACAAAACGAGGATTAGTTGCACAAAATTTAAATTACTTAATTGTTTTTTCGAAATGTTTCCTTTCAACATCAATACACCTTTGCATTCGATGAAACCAGTCGTTAATGCCACAATGGCACTTTGTATGAGACATTTTAGAATAGTTATTGACGTAACTTAGTCTGGTTTTGACACGAATATCACAATGAAAACATTATACACATATTTTTCTATTTTGCATTAAAATACATGCAAATAAATAATAAATTTGCTAAATGAACAATTATAATGTATTGGAGATCACAGATGGATAACGTAATATGGTTGCTAAATACATGTTCTTTCATTTGTTTCAAAACATATAGAGGAAAATGGAAAGTCATTATAAAATTATTGAAAATGTGGATTGTATTTCACTCAACATTCTGAACGAAGCTAAGAGTGCTGGGGGTTTATTAATTCCACAAAACTCAAAAGATGCTTACGAAAAAGAATGTGAAAAGTTTTAAAATAAATTTAATGAGGTGATTCTTGTGTTTGAATGTTGCTACACTTGTGAGAGTGGCCAGTACAGGTTTTCTTACAAGCACATTGGAGAAATTATACTGTGGTGGTGATAATGTCATTGCTGTCTTTTCGCCATGGTAATAACGTAATTTCTTTTCTGGTACTGGTGTTCTAATAAACCGTCTTAATGCTCGGATTGCACAAACTAGACTTTCTTAATGTTCCCGTACTTCATATGATAACAAAAAATTAGTTCCATGCATTTTATCTTTAATTTTTGTTAAATGTTGAAGAATCTATATTTCCACATGAAACATTTTTCGAATATTTTTATTTTCTTAAAAATAATCGAATAATTTTTATTGAAACGCCATATCTTTAGGCTATTTTAATGACAAAATGTACATTTGGAAAACATATAAGTAGCCTGTGATATACTCTCTATTCTGAATGAATTTTGAATAATGAGCAAACCGTAAGACATTAATGTTTATATTAAATATTTATATATTTATTTTTAAAGCCTTTGACTTATAAAAGCTGTACCATTTATAAACTTGAAAGTAGGAATAATTTACAAAGTAATTATATTATTATAGCTAGAATGTCATATAAATAACACAGTTTAAATAATGTTGGCAACACTGGTAACATCAAATACGTGAAACTTATCACAATAACACCATCCTTAGAAATTTAACCAGATAATTAATAATAAATTGTATAGAAATATTAAACATTGTGTGTATCTTTAAAATAAACCTTGATTGGCAATGAAGGTAGACTATTTAAGAGCTACATAAATGCATGTTGCAATTATTCTGACACTTTAGACATTAATATTCCTAAATACATACATGCTTTTAGGTATTATTAATGTCTTTTATATTATCAAGAACCCTGTTCGTTTTCCTCTGCGGATCAAAGTGTCATTTCGTAAATGCATGAGACAGTGACATTGGAGTGTGCAATGTTAAGCATTGTGGTTGAACATATATCTTAATCAGAAAGAAATGAGTCATTTTTATACCTGATTCTCAGACAGATAATAATCACTTTCTATTCAGCTGTTTAAAACGGCAAACAAGAGTGAGGGCTCACAACTGTGTGAAATTTGGCCTCTTGCTTCAGAGACCATTGAATTTTCCGTGTTTTCTTGGTTATAGCACGAATGTACTAATAGATAAAGAGGTCTGAGGGACTTACTGAAATGTCAGTATTACGAGTATGATTGGCTGCCTCGTCGGCTTTCTTATTGTCGGAAATCTGTTACACTTCCCTAGTTCTAAGACCCGCGTATATGAATTTGTACATTTTGTTTAAGTTGGCGGCCTATGAATACGTTTTGAGCTGAAAAAAATTAGCAATCAGAAAGTTTATGAATGACTGCTTAGCAATAAAAGGTTTGTTTTATAGCATACATATGCTCTACTTTCCGCGGAGTAACAGGCTGAAGCCGTGCCAAGGCCTACCGCCTGACCGCTGCGCCCCCCTGCGTGGTCTAGGTCTAACATGGGAGCCTCCGGTTCTCGTAGTCGCTGGTTCAAACCCTGCAGAAGGCAACGATATTTGTTGGGCGTAAATATCCTTAGCATGCTTCCTTTGGATGTCATATATTTACAGCACGTAAAAGAACCTTAAAACTGATAAAGAAGCAAAATTAAGTGGTCTTTCAAGCCCGGTACAGAATGTGACGCTGAGATGCATATTAGTTAAGGAATGTCTGAACGTCTACAAATAAAAACCCTATTTTCCACCTTTTCCCACAACGAGCGTCATAATTGGGGTGCAGTGCTGGAGGATGGGACGTAGATAGCATCCCAAGTCCCTGTAAATTATAGTATTCAAGTAAAGTTTCACTCCCCCTCCCCCCTGACATCTCACTGTTTCCCGGACCAGGCCCTCCATAGAGAGAAAATCCCAATGCTGGTACCGGGAACAGAACCCATGATCCCTTTTGGTAAGCAGCTGCGCTACCACCGCGCTAAGGAGACAACACATAGTGTAACGGAAATTAATATGATTGGTGTGTATGATAACTGTTTTATCACAGAATTACAAGTCAATTTCGCAAACAGCATGGATTCCTAAACAAAGAAGGGAATTTATTGTTGTACCCGGTGTTTACTTTTCATGAGTAACACGAAATATAGGAAGGTAATGCATCACACCACTTTCACCCCTATCCACTGTGCTGACAATTCACTGGCGTCAGTAACATAATGGCTTTTTATGTAGCACTCTGTTTAATAAGTTCGATGTTTCATTGCACATTTTGCTTGGCAACAGATGATGCCCTTTTCCTGTACATTTTGAACCCCTGGTGTAAACAGGTTTTTATATGAGGTTTAAAATGGAGGAGGGAGTTACATCGTAAATAGTCATAAACAGCAACATATTATCGATACGCAATCGACCCCAGGTGCCTGAACAAGTCTGGGAATCCCTCCTTTCTCTCTTTCTAAAGCAATGCTGATAGCAGTTGTAAAACACGTAGCCTTGGAAGATTTCAAGAGACCAAGAGAAAACATCTATATGTCAAATCTGATATCCATCTTCAACGAGTTATTCTCAGAAAACTTTATTCTTCAATTTGTAGAAATTATTTTATTACATATTTCCTCGTATGCATTAAGTGAATAAGAAAATACAATAGGCTCAGCGGTAGTCAAATCTGGTACGAGTTAGTCGCTGTAAGATGGACTTGATATTCCGTTCTTTTTGCACGAGCATAAGAAAAATTGAAATAGCGAATTTCTTCTAACAACTGTGAACATCTTGAAAATAGCTAATATCACAAACATTAGCATTTGGCATAAATTGTGCGCTATAACCAGATTACGTATTTTGTAATGTGAGTTTAGTCTACCTCTAATGGTTTACCTATTCATTCATAATGAAAACTTCACATGTTATTTCCAGAAAATGTAAGATGCACCCATATGTTCTTATGAAAATGTCTTAAACGTATGACACTTCAATCAAAATCGTTACTTCTTTTCTAAGGAGACAAGGTAGTCTGAACATAGTCTCAACCTTAGCGAGTTAAATGAAGGAAAAATCTGATTTGTTGCACTCAAATGACTTTCTCTACTCTTGCACTAACCATCCTTAGGAAATCTTATTCTTCTATCTTCTTCATGTTACTTGAGGTAAACATTTGTACAGATTATCTTATTGCTCGTTTTCTTGCACGTACAACGGGAATATGGGAATACAGTAGACTTTGAGCGATAGTCAAATCTTTTAAAGTTTTCAACTTCCGTTCTCTTTGCACGATTAACATATGAATAATGTATAGTGATGTTCCATTTGACAGAAAAATAGGTTCTCTAAAACTTACAGAAATAACGAGGAATATCTCCGAAATGGTTCACTCTACAAAAATATTACTTGCACATAAATTGTGTGTTTTAGCAAGATCTACATTTTTTGTATAGTAAGATTCGGTGTATCTCTTACGGTTTGCCAGTTATGCAAAAGTCATCCAGAGTAAATAGGTATTCATGGGCTATAGCCAGAAAATTCAACATACGCATTTCATTTGTCATAAAAATATATCAAACATATGGCATGTTAATCAAAATCGTTAGAGCCTTTTGAAGAAAATCAACATTTTCGAATTCCATGTAAAGGGTACTTTAGGATGGAGCAGTTTTCTTCAAAATGTTCGTGTCGTATCCTTGAAAGACATTGAACTTAAATACCAACTTTGGTTTTTAACCGACTTTTTGTTTTTGAGTTAATCTGTCCACAGACTGACAGATGCACACACACACACACACACACACACACACACACACACACACACACACACACACACACACACACACACACACACACACACACACACACACACACACACACACACACAGATATCTTTTTCTAAAAAGGCTTTTTTTGGGGGAGGACATTCAGTTGGCCTCAAAACATATATTCCGCTGAAATATCGACATCGAATTTTTGGAATGCAATTCTTTCTCTAAGCGTAGTAGAGAAAGCAAAAATTACCCCTGCTCTTACAGTTATCAATGGTTTTCTCTGAAATGTTGTATGAATTATTCTGTGAATCATAAATAGTATTTCAAGTGATTATATGCATTAATAGTTTATGTGGTTAAATCTAAAAGAATATATCATCCAACAGAGGAAAAAACTTTTAAACCCTATGAATTTATGTACCCTTTTCTCTGAAATCACTTGCAATACCTCATCACCCATTTGCATGATTGTTCCTAGTATAATTAGCTATCTTCTTAACCTTAATTCTTTAGTTGAGTGTATCAGTATATCAGTAAATTCAAAAATAAAATTATTTACTATCAAAAAAGTAAATGTGGAAAATTTGCAATGCTTTTTGTTACTATCGCTAATATATTTATAAAATTATTATTGTGATTCAGAAAGTTCAGCTATTTGTTGTACCCATGTGCTGAAACTTTCAGTTCTCTACCGCTCATAGTTTCTTAGAAAAAGGTACATGAATTCAAAATTTTAAGCCTAAATGTTATTTTTATGCTGGATGAAGTAGTTTTTATAGACTCAACTACATAAAACAATGCAAATAATCACATGAAATAATTTTCGTGATTTACAGAATATTCGTAAAAATTTCAGGAAATAACAATGACAACTTTAAGAGCAGTGTAATTTAACTTAATTTAAGTCACAAATTTAAGTCACAAAATCGAAATTACGGAAGAATTGCTCATGCAGTTGTTTGGTGGGCAGATTTTGTCGAAAATCTTGACGTTGTTTCTCCAGGTATGTTTCAACTACATGTTATTTAATTCAAATCAATCCAACTAAATAACATGTCCTTTAAACGTGTCCTATTTTGGAAGATAGGAACTTAATACACATTTAACTGTCTTTTAGTTGTTGAGCTGTCAGACAGACAAACACACGCCTTTTTTTGACAATAGCTTTTGTATTCGGGAAGTTTTAAAAATTTATTTTCGGTGAAGTCTCGATTTCGAGTTTTTGGTTGGAATAAAATACTTCCTCTACTTACTTGTAATACACAAAGCAAACATGTGATGTATAAGAGTCCATAGCTTTGCTATAAATTAACATTTCACTGAGATTACATTTTCTTTTCACTTTGATATAACCAATACAAATATGTGAATGAAAGTATATTTAAAGAAGTAATGTTATATGTACTGTTAGATGTCGTAGTGTGTATGCAATAAAGGGTTACTTGAGGTATTTCCAAAAATTTCTCTTCGCTCCTTGAAAGCATCGAATTCAGTGACTGGAAAAGTTATGACAAACTGGTAGAAAACAATGAAATAGCGGATAGTGTGTTTTCTTTTGTCTTTGTAGTGCAGCTTGCGATTAGTATTCTGCTCAGAAGTCGATATTGACTTGAATTACACTGTTGTTTGTCGAGGTCTGCGTGTAGAAACAAAAGACATACCGACATTCAATACATACCCTACCATTACCTATTGTGTAGTCCTTCGGCTTGTTTGTTTGTGCTCTGAATGTCGTATCAACTGACAATAATACCCCGAAACAGCAAACTGTACATCCATTTCCACAGCGTCACGTTTATGCATATGAATCTTAATATGAATATCTGCTTTTCCTGCTCCGTTAGAAGTAGGGTCTTTCCTTATTCCAAAAAGAGACACGCTGGGTAAATTTCAACTCTAGAGAACCCAAATTCTCTTGAACATTCATTTTTTAATTTCTTTAGTAAACATCTGAGAAAATGTCGCGGTCCGAAGCGATGCAATTGATTTGAAACGCACGTGGAAAACAACTAGCGCTTGGAAGCGGAATAACTAAAAATTGTCCAAACAGAGCTATATGAGGAGTTAAATATCCCAAAAAAGGATCTAGTAACTGGGAAAACGTAAAAATGTGATAAAAATGTATTCTTACGGTTCAACAACATATTTTAAATTACATATTGAAATAAAGAATATAATGCTTAAAATTAGGGATATATGTCATTATGTTAGGCAGAGTTAAAACGGAATTTGTCTCTCTTCCTCCAACCTGGGTTATTTATGACTCTGGACTTAACAAAGAAAAAGTTTCTACATTCAGTGGTAGTTTTTAGACTTGTCTAGGTATAAAACAAATGCCTCCGTAGCGTAGTTGGGAGCACACCTGCCTCTGGTGCGGAGGACCCGGGTTCGATCCTCGGTACCGACATGGGATTTTTTCCCCGCTAGGAGGTCTGGTACGGGGTGCACTCAGCCTCGTTAGGTCCCTGAGGAGCTATCCTGGCAGAAAGGTAGCGTCCCTAAAAGGTCAACTAGTCATGTTACCGTTACCCCCAACTTGCACTACTCCGTGGCCTTGGCTGTGGCTGGAGGACGCAGCGGCCGGGCGATGAGGGTAACCTCTGCATAGAGGAGACGCCCTAGGGATTATTTATATATTATAAAACAAATGCCCAAAAAGTCATGGCCCAAGTAGAACTTATAATATTTTCGTCCACAGTGAGTATAAATGCGCCTATTATATTGAGCCTCATTTTCGCCAACTCGAAAGAGAAAGGAATTTTTAATTTAGAGCCTTAGTCATAATATGGCGTTATTATTAAGAGCTGGTTTAATATTTACTGCAAGTTATAGAACATTATCAAATTGTTTTTCCGAATGAAGAGCGCTTCACAGGCCTGTTTATCTATCTAATTATTTATTTATTCAGTTTATTTTATGTTTTATTTTGGGTGCATTGTAATGCCTTCTCTACCTTAGAGGTATTAATAATTTCTTTTTATTTTACAATCATAGCAATGCCGCCTTTAACATCGAAGATTGTATCGGTGGCTTTTAACCTCTTGGTACAATTACTGAACAGCCAAGGTATTCACCTGCTAATGATAGTTTTGAACTTTGCGTTTCAATTACTTTGGGTTAGTTTATTACATTCAATTATATCTCTCTCACTCTCTCATGCGTATTACCATGCTCTAGGGAGGATGGAGAATAATCCTAGGTAAAGAAAAATTCTCGCTCTCCGGCCGGGAATCGAACCCGGGACCCCCTGTACAGCAGACAGGTGCTCTACCAACTGAGCTACGGCCCAGTAATAATTCTTCCTTTCAGATTTATTATGAGGAACACAGAATTGTAATTATCAATTCTTAGGAAAATGGCACTACCTATATCCGAATTTGTGAAAGCGAAAGAAAGAAAACGCAATGTTAACATTTTATTGTAATTTCAATTTAAGAAAATTGTTTTTCGTGGGGCATTGTTTAACAATTTTTAGAAACAGGGAAAAGGGGGAGAGAAGTAAGTAAATTTAATTCCGTTCCCTCCAATGAAAATATCATTCGCGTATGTCGTTATATAATAACACGATTGTACTGCTGAGAAATAAACTTCATGGGAAGTAACTCCTCTTTATTATGATTTCAATTTGCTTCAGTGTATAAAGAAGAGATTTTCAATTTCATAGTATCAAACAGGCTGCAATGTTGAGGGAGATGAACTGAGATCTTGGACGCTTTTCCATCCCTAGGACTAATTCAAAGTACTCCTTCCAGCTCATTCAAACCTTCTCCCTTTTCTTTTACCTCCTCCTGCATTTTATGTCCTGCACTTCATGCCAACTTATCTCTCTTTCTCCTAGGATTCTCTTTTCAATCTCCCACGCCTTCTTCTCTAATGCCCTTCCTCCCATTTGCTTTTTCTTTTCTTTTCCTCCAGGAAAACTTCGTCTCGAAGGAAGGACGGTTTCCTATTTTCTTAACGCCCAAACAAGAAAACTTCGCTATTCCCTTAAGGACAGTGTTGGGAATGAAGCGCTAGAGTCAGAAAAAAATTCCATGCATATATTTTATCCTCTTATCGGACCCCTTCCCTATCTACATCAAAACTCTTTGTTCCTTCCCTTACAACAAACAGTGTAGATTATTGCTAACTTTTTATGGCGAAGAAAGCAACGCCTTTTATTTTTAGAGGGAGATGGGGCTAAGAAATATCAAAAGTAACAAAGTTTGTTATGGACCAGTAAAAATGTTTTATTACATTAACATATTTAGCCCAACTTGCTCTTTGGCAATTCAACATAGCACAGGATTTAAGTTTTTGTATATACCCATGACAATGTATTACATTTAAGGCAGATTTTAGCTATTGTTTGACATTGAAGAATGTATTTAGACATTCGTTTTGCTAGGCATGTTTGAAAGCATGTATTTTTACTAGCTCCATACAAAATAAAGATATGTTGCAATAAAATTATGCATACTACGCATATACGATTACAAGAACTTCTGAAGATAACTGGCAGCAGGATCATCGAGAATTATTGATCAATGTTGCTAATAATGAATCCGATACTAATTTTGATCATTTTGTACATTTTTGCACTCCATCTTCATGCCGATAGGGTTGTAGTAGAACTGTTGGAATATTACTTATGTACTCATTGCTTGTGAGCGAAAGTCTGACATGGTTTTTGCTAACATTTTCACAAGGTATAAAGAGAAAATCTGGTAGAACAATGGTATAACGGAAAACGTCATCGATCGTTTCGCTGGGAGATGGTACCCGCGACTTATTTTGCTCTTCTTCGTCCTCTAGTGAAAACGAGTCTACGTCCTAATGGGTCCATATTATTTATTAATGTAGTACCTACATCACGTAGAATAACTTAAAACTTTAGATTTCGGGCTTTAATGCAACGAAAATGTGTATTCCAAACTTGAGATCACAGACTTCTAAAAGCCTTGCTACAAGAGCGTGAGATAGTGATGTAGCTGGAATTGTTTGCGAATTAACGACTATACTCTTGCCAGGTCCATGAGTGGCAGACAAACTATATATACAAGATTAACCGTGTTAGCACAAGATTTTGATTATAATAAAAGATAATATGAACATGTTCGAACGTATCTTATTTGAACGTTATAAATGTAGTCCATAAACAAAACACAAAATAAAATCTGTTGGGAACTGATTCAATATAATCAATATGACAGATGACATTATTCCACTATCGTCTACTATATACCAAAGCTCGAATTTATAAGGATTTTATCTGGTGGAAGGACCAGTGAGTCTGCCAGCGGTCTAAGGACCTCTTTGCATGTGAAACTCAACATTTTCTATGGGATTCACGTCAGGGTGGTATCCATGTATGAAGAATGAATTTTAATAATCATTCCTGCGCAACATCTCAAGCAGCACCTTCGATTAAAGCAACAGCTTGCATTTGACTCCATTTTCCGCAATACTTTTAAGGACAAAAATAGAGATGGACATGACGTCGCTAACGCTAAAGTCGGAGAAATAGTAAGCTATCGTCTTACTCCAAACTACGCTTGAACTCACTACATTTGATTTTCTTGAAATTGAAATATCAATGTTTGAGATATTTTATGGCAAATGGAAAGTATGCCTTGAATTTTCTGGCTATAGTCCTATTCACTCTGGATGAATTTTGTATAACTGCTAAACCGTAAGACATAGACCAAATCTTACTGTAGAAAAAATGTAGATCTTGCTAAAACACACAATTTATGTGCAAGTGACTGTTTTTGTAGAGTGAACCATTTCGGAGATATGCCTTGTTAAGATAGTTTCTGAAAATGTTCATCTCAACTAACACGAAGATACACAATAACAGTTTCTAAGAATGATTAGCACAAGAGTAGAGAAGGTCATGTGAAGGCAGCACATCAGATTTTTTGAAGATAGAAAGTAGACAATGCAACGTGACGCAGAGTGCTTGTATTTCAAAGCAATGGTACAAGGAGGGCCATTGATTGTTAACTTAATCAGGAACCCTTTTCATCAATGGCATTGTATAACATATGTTTTCCAAAGAACACAACAGTCAAAATTAGAATATTATGATACTAGTGCGGAAAATATATCATTGGAGAATGAGCAGGTGTTTGAAAATACGATAGAAGCCGAAATTCTACAGTGCATTTAATAGGTATTATTAAAAGTAATTAATAACCATTCTTACTGCATAAGGCACCACAAGTTGTAGAGAGGATACTCAGGCATAGCTAATTCTAAGCATTTAAGCCCGTAATAGGGAAATCAAGTCGAACAGTTTCTAAACCTTAGCGAGGGGCATCCCAGGTAACTAGCCACCTCCATCCCTCGTACAATCTTTAGCCGTTTGTAGATACTCGAAATCTACAAACAGAATCTGCTTATTCTCGAAATAGAAAATCTAAATGCTGTTGAACTACCACCGGCAAGGAAAGAGAAGATTGGGATTTCCAAAGAGGTGGGGAGAAAATTCTTTATTAGAGTACCAGGCCATGAGGCCTAATACCTCAAAGGATGATGATGATGATGATGATGATGATGATGATGATGATGATGATGATGATGATGATGTACTTATCTGACCCTTGGATTCTGTTGTCCGCGTTCTTTCTAGTGGTAATGGTTTGAGTGTTGATAACTTGAAGCCATCTGCTTAAGAATGTGTATGTCTGCTGATGACACATGAAATGAAATCCTATTTGGCAAGGAAATGGGAAGTAAACGTTTCAGGCCTATTTGAGCGTGCCTCGTCAGCATTTGCCAGTTACGAGGATCGAGAGAAACCTGGATAAAGCTTGCCAGGGAGAATGGCGAGAGAGATTTGAACCGCAGACTTTCCGTTCAGGATCTTTGCTTTAAGGAGCTAGGCAATCAGTGGCACTTTTAACTAATAATGAGTAATAGAAATAGTACCTATGAAAAAATAAGATTATACCTTTATAAATCCTAGTAGTGATCTGCACCTGTTTATTGACCTTTCAAAAATCAGTAGCTATTGCATGAATAATATCGTAACTAATATTAACTTATGAAAATCAATAAATACTCAGATAATATTTAAATGGTAAAATTCAACTTCAAACATAATTATACGTATTCTGTTCCTGCAATAATAACCATATCAAAGAGAATTTAGTGTGGTTCATACGTTTACGTGGAGTAAAATAAATAAAACATGGAGTTGCAGGTTAGGTTGCCAGCATTGAATGCAGAAATTCAATGTTCATCATAACAGCAGTGGATCAAAAAGGATATCTTCGATAAAGATGCTAATGATCTAAGTAGGCTTTGCGACTTAAACCTCCCACATAGAGTGACTAGGGGGATGTGAATCACCCTTATATAAGAGCAAGGAAGAAGATAATATGAAATGAAGGCGACATTGATGAAAGGAAAGGCGATGATTGAGCAGTTGGCTGGCGGTAGCCTGAGATCACCCTTGGCGAAAGGCGTACGGTCTAAGCACTAGGCAGTGGCGCCGCGCCTTTCTTCTTGTACAAAATATCCATAACCTACACCGACTCATGTCTTGCTGTGTTTTTGGATGTACGGTTGCTTATTCATTATGTTTTTGTTATTTGAATAAGGCATTTCCTTTAAATAATACCAAAATGTCTAAATTTTTATCAGTTTATGTTTCATATGGAATATTTACAGCAAATATTCAAGCTACTCCTAGATGATAAGACAAGATGATAAGAACAAAACCAGCAAGGAGCGCTTTTGTATGCAGATCGCCTACCGATATCACTGGTAAAATGAGATTCACATTTCAACATAGGTAAGCATGACCTGGGTTATCATCACTTAAATTTAATAAAAGTTGCCAGTTTTCATATCCAGTTGGTTTAAATTCGTTTATATTGTAAGTGTATTGCTCTTGTTCTGAACCGGATTTGTTGCAAAGAACTTACATTGTTGAATTTTTAAATGTAAGTGGTATATAAATATACCACTTGCAAGAATGTCATGCATGCAGTTCCTGTGAGTTGAAATATATTATGCATGAAATTTATATTTTACTCTTTTAATCTCTTAATTATTTCAAGAGAGAAATATCCACAAGTCCACATTAAACATTCAAATTAATGGAAACGTGTGAGACGTGTAGAACTGAAGTAATATAATTCTATGCTTTCTGTACTTCACTACCCTATAATAATACTCCCTGCCATTCATATTTCGATATTTAAATACAAAAATTTTTAAGATAGCTCCTCGAATTGGTGGTCCAAACTGCTAGACATGGTAATAATGTACTGTTGCAGGTTTCAACACTACTTAGAAATGGGCAAAACTCTGCGACCAGAAGTATGTTGGGCATGGCATTTTGTTTTGGCTTTGGACTCAGGTGAAATTCCACGTTTGGGCAGTTTTATAAAAAGAAATCGTAAGTAGCACTTCAAGTATTGTTAACATAAGTTTCTCTGCCAGTTTTATCTATTTGCTATTTCTGCAATTCACTACTGGCCTCTGGTACATATTTCCTCTGGAAAATATAAATAGTTTGTTATTTCGGAAGTCTCTTCTCACAAATCTACAAGATATATTTCGATAAAGTTATTGAAATGCGTTCATTTGAAATATTGGGGTTTCTGTTTCTTTCTAGGACATAATCTGACCAAAATAACAATTTTCATACGCACGTAAAGTAGTACATTAAAGGAGGTGCCTATTTTTCCCAATTTCAATATATATATCTTAATAAGCAGTTTATGGCTAAATTACTATGAAATTGGTATCGCGTTTTACAAATGTTACTGTTATTGTAAATTGTAATACAATAGGTAGCTCATTTCTCATCAGCCCTTCCCTCTGTAAAGCCTAGTTTTTAATCATATACATAGATGGGGCTAGCCCATCTATTGTCTACACCAATCAATAGAATTAATGAAAAGCAACGATTTATAACACCTCTTTCTTCCAAATCAAATATTGCGTGGCTCAATACTTGTTTCGTAGAATGTATTTTAAACCGTAGACAGAAAAAGCAGTGCAAGGTGTTAGAGGTATAATTGTGGTAATTTTAAGGACGAAAGACTGATATTGTGATTTAGGATCATAAGCAGGGTTTTTATATCCAAGTAGGTAACGTAGGACTGGTAGCATTCATACTGCTAACCTTATGATTTTTGCAGCTACCGATGTACGTATAATAGTATTCAAAATCCATGCAAGGCATCTTAAGCGACCTAATACTAAGTTATTAAAGTCTGTGTTACAACCTTCTCGATTGTATAAGGAAGAAATTGGAATAAATGCATGCGCAATATAAATAAAATGCTCGTACATCTAGGAACGATTTGACGGGGAAAAAGATAAATGCAGTTTTAAGCTTTTCCGTGCAATTTTTCCAAATGTTCTCTTCATAAGAACCTTCCTCAGACTGCATATCAATTTCCAACAAATAGAATATTGCACTAATTGAGAAAGAGATGTAATTAAGTTCCATAAAGAAAAGTGTGCAGAAACATGTGAATGTAATATGGCGCATTTCTATTTTAGTCGTAGTTAACTGTATGAATTCTATGTTGAAGGGCACGTATAGCAAGAAATGTTATTGTAGAGAAAACCGTGTGGATAAAATTCGTTGCATTTCTATTTTAAGCATAGAAAAGTGAAGTAGTATTATGTTGAAGGGCGAGTAGAGAAGGATATGTGAATGTGTTACGTAGCAGAAAAACTATCAGAGAAAACCACGTGAATGGAATACGTTGCAAAGTAAAATGGATCACATAAATAATTCTTCCATGAAAAAACATTTAAATGCGCCAGTTTTAATGGTGATCTGTCAATCGTGTTGAGGTTATCAACTTCATACCTACCAACATCCATTTAATTATATGTTGAAAAGTTAATAGAAAAACGTGAGAAGAGAAACCTATATGAATGTAATACGTTGCATTTCTATTTCAATCATAGAATGCTGTATTAATTGTATGTTGAAGGGCAAATAGAGAAGGATTTGTGAATGTGTTACGCATAAGAAAAGCGAGTAGAGAAAACTATGCGAATGTATAGCATAAAAACCTTCTCCGTGAAAGATGCTTAAATGTGCCAATTTTTATTGTAATCGGCCAACCGTGTTGGAATTTATCAATTTCATACATATAGGTTGCATGAATTGGCTGTTGAGCGAGTAGAGAAGATGTGAATGTGTTACGTAAAAGAAAAGACTGTACATGTAATACGTTGCATTTCTACTACATTGTAGAAAAGTGTATGAACTGTATGTTAAAGCGTGAATACAGAAATAAATGTGATCGTGTTTCGCAAAGAAATTTGAGTAGAGAAAACCGCGTGAATGTAATAGATATGTTGCATTTCTACTACAATCATAGAACATTTTATGAATTGCATGTTGAAGGCTGAGTATATAGGGAAGGATATGTGAATGTCTCACGTAAAAGAAAAACATGTGAATGTTACATTGTACAGTAAAATGGATAGCATAAGAATCGTCTCTATGCAAAAATACATACGCGTGCCAAATTTCACAGTGATTGGTCAAGTGGTTTAGGAGATTGGCGGTTATATATCTACATACATACAACCGTTTTTTTCGGTTTGAATGGTAAAAAAGAAAAATGTGGTTTTTCCGTTGTTCTGCGCAATTTTTCCAATTTTCCTGTTCATAAAAAGCTTCCTCGCACTTAAACTAATGTTAAAAAAAAAAAAAAAAAAAAAAAAAAAATAGCCAAATTAACCGTTTCGAAGTTTTGCGGTTATATATATACACCAGCTGGTCCACTGAAGCCGGCCCAACCGTAAGTAGATAACCCTTCGTGCGTTAAAACATTTGCAGAACTCCACGGCGCAAGAGAGGCCAGTGGCGGGTTCTACCTCAGCGAGACGTGCGGTGAGAGGCAGTAGAGCTAACCTGTGATAATACACAATAACAGTACAAACAACCGACAGGGTCTCACTTTACTTACAAGATCTTCATTTTCCAGGGAATAAACCCACTCCTGTATATGGTGATATTGTCTAACATTTGAATTGCAGATTGTAAAGTGTAAGCACGAGGGCACGTAATGTTTCATTGGCATTTCTTCGTTTCTTATGAATGTTATTGTTGTATTTTGTTATTGTTATTATTGCTATTGTTAGTATCACATTATTACATTTATTTTACTCCTGTTAGTTTATTACTGTTAATAATTATTGTTTATTACTATTTCTCTTATCGTTGTTATTATAATAATTATGTTTGTTATTACTTTATTAGTGTGTTTATTGGCATTATGTTTATTACTATTATTGTTTGTGATTATCATTCTTACAAAAGATTTCATAATACCTTTATTATTTAATATTCTCCTCATTTGAATGGTCTCCTTTAAAACTATTTTATGTAAATACTTGTACTCTATTTCTTAAATAACCTAGTTAGCTATTATTAGGTTCTATCGAAAAATACGTTTTATTAGTTCCTAACCAAAAATTAGGTGCATTTAGGCTCTATAAAATTGAAGTATATCACTCAATTGGTTGGTAGGTAAAACATTTAAATGAACTGAACTTTAGAGAGTAAGGGGTCAGGAATCAAATAGATCAGAAGCTAAAATTCGCATTAAATTTTGTGGTATGATCTTAGAATTTTTCCAGCATATGCTCCATTTATGTGACTTCAACTTCAGTCTTTGGTTTCAAAATCTGAAAATTTCTTTAGCTTTAAAAAATCAAATACCTACACAAAAAAAGATAAAACGATATTTGCAGTGTCCATCAAAGCACAGAAATTAATTGCTTTAAAAGTAATTATGTTTTTTTGGTGCCAGAGATCGATTGTGTTTGTTGGTAATTAGAGTTTACAAAATAATAAACCTGCTATGATATTTTAGCTTTTGAGGCGAATGGTATGTTTTAAATCTTAAGATATTTTTGCATTGTGAATAAAGTAAATACAGAATAGATTGTGCTGGAAGTTTGTGAAGTAGATAGTTACATGAACACCTGTTAGTGAGCAAAGTATTGATTTCATAAAAACATAAAAAATAAATTTTCAGTTCCACGGTCCCTTAAGTAACCAGTCTGTGAAAATAAATGTTTTTCATGCTTTCTTATAATTATACAGTTGAGGTGCAATATTTACCTTTGCCCTTTATTCTCCTTACTAACATCCCAGTGTTAGATTAATCTAATCCTGTGCATGAATACGAAATTATTATAAGCGACCAAGAGAAGTTATGACTGTGCTATTCCCTTTTTCTAAGGAAAGAAAGCAGTAATTACCGTCATCTTCATTGCCAACGGAAGCAATCCTTAGAGCGCCTGGTCTCATATAACACCAAGAGACAATAATTATTCATAAATCACAAGACACAGCGGCGGCGCAGCTACCCGAGTGAGAGCGACCACGTGGGAATGAGAGGAAAAGAGCAGTTAACCCGATGGAAATCACAAAACTTTATATACCTCCAGCTGGGGTCTTCTGACAGACGTTTATCGAGACTTAAGTGGTACTTGTAACATTTTAATGTTCCCCTACCTATCTCTCTCTTTCTACCAACAACTTGTGAATGGCATTATGATTGAATCGTTTAGGCTAATGTCTCTACATCTAGCCAAGGTGAAAAATCCAACCTCCCCTTAACATAGCACCTTAGGGTAGCCACTGGCTGACGATAATAAACATCTTATGTGTTTCACTCATATGACTTTTCCTATTCACTCTTGTACAAATTACTGTTACAAACGCTTATCTGTTCCATGCTAATCCAGATAAACATTTGCAGAAATGATCTTATTGCTAATTGTCTTGTAAGTTCAAGGGAATGTGGGAATATAGTAGATATTCAATTTTTTTAAAGCTAGTCGCTATGCGATGACATTGAAATTCTAGTCTCTAGGCATGGGCAAGAGATAAAAGATGAATAACGACCTCCCATTCGAGAAAAGTTTAAGTATTGGAAAATTCACACAAATAACAAAGAATATCTTCGAAATGGTTCACTACAAAGAAAATTGTGTATTTTAACAAGAGCTACAAGATGTTGCCTACCTCTTACGGATCACCAGTTATGAAAAGTCATCAAGAGTAAACAGAACTACATGGGCTATAGCCAGAAAAACCAACATATAAATTTCATTTGGCATAAAAATATCTTACATATGTCATTACATTAAGCTAGAGGAATTTTCTTCAAGATCTTCGTGTCGCGTCCTTGAAAGATATTAAACTTAAATACCAACTTTGGTTTTTAACAGACTCTTCGTTTTTAAGTCATGCTGTCCACAGACTGACACACACACACACACACACACACACACACACACACACACACACACACACACACACACACACACACACACACACACATACACACACGCGCGCACGCACAGAGGAGCGTGGGCGGACCGTTTTCTAAAAACGCTTTTTTTATTCAGGGGATCTCAAAACGTGTACTTCCTATGAAATCTCGACACGGAATTTTTGGGTCGAATACAATGCTTCCCCTACTTCCTGTAGCAACAAAGAAACTAAAAGGTCTGATGTATCTGCTGCATACATATGCCTTTCTCTAAGCCCCGGCACTACAGCCTATGAAGAGCCAAGCGTTACCGCCCAACCGGTGCGTCCCCCACCCCGGCCCTCTACAGGCGTTATTGGTGGGGTGCAGTATTGGAGGGTGGTATGTGGTCAGCGTCCCGATCCCTCCCGACCAGTTGTGCGGTCTTCATGACCTGGGACCTCTACTCTTCTAGCAAGTAGCTCCTCAATTGGTCCCCCCGGGATCTAACGATGCTGAGTGCACTCCGTGGCAGACCTCCCAGAGGGGATAAAATCCCCATGCTGGTGCTGGGGATCGAACCCGTGTCCTCCGCGCCAGAGGCAAGCGCGCTACCAACTACTCTACGGAGGCGGTCACTCTACCCACTACCGTTTTATATAATTTCTTCAATCTATTTTTATTTACGTCACACTAATCGAGATAAACCTTTGTAGAAATGCCTTTATTTCACATGTTGTTGTACACAGAGCACCACAGAAAATTTCACTGCACCTGACATCTATGTCTCATTATCATTGTACGAAGCCATGACAACTTTCTTGGTAGCTTTGGCCACGTGTAAGCGCTTGGTAAACAGTTACGACAATAACCACAACAAAGTTTACAAAATGGCGTAGAAATGAAACGTCTTTGATCTACTGGTTAAAAGAGAAAAAGGCACAGTGAATGCATTCAGTTTCTCATACAGACAAATATCATGATTTGTAGCCATACTTACACGCCTTTAAAGCTGTTAAAATCTAAGGGGGGAAACTTGATGAACACCCCCGCCTTAAAAGACCCCCAAAATATAAAACATCCGTCGAAGATTTTCTTTGGCGCTCTTTGTACATATAAGGGAGTTTTAGGAATCTGGATCGATAGGTATTTCAGAGTTTGTCGCTGTCAGTTGTGCTTGAGATTACGTCCTTTTTGATGTCGTGAGGAACAACCGACAGTACTCCAGAAATGATAAAAGTATTGCACAGTATACCTACTCCAATAACAACAGAGTCTCGGTAGCGGCTGACGTCATAGAAAAGTTATTTTAGCTTACTGTATTATCCGGACTGGAACAACCCATACCAATCATTATATCAATATTCTGGTATCATTACAAGAAAAATCTGTAGTCGCATCGTCAATGAACTGCTCATAAGTAAAACATTTTACACACCTACAAATTCTCAAACTTCGGTATTATCTGCTGCATGTCCCTGACATGTTTAATTAATCATTCGTTTGTTATCGTGATTGGACAGACGATACGATATTTGATTTTAATGAACACAAATAATCAAGTAATCAGTGTTTATCTATTCATTGGAATATCTAAACTATGCCACTCTTAATATATCTTTACCTGATTACCCTCCCCTTATGAAGACTTACACCCCCTAGGACTTACTAGCCAGTGCCTAGGGTCAGACGCTTGTCGAGGAGCACAGGAACCTATGGATTGGACAGAGTGAAGACCTGCAAGTGGGTGGTCAGCCAAGTACCAGGTATGAGAGTGAGAAAGGGAATGACATGAAATACAGGCAAAATCGATGATTGGAAAGGTGATAATGGAGCAATTAGTGAAATGGGTGGCGGGGGAAACCAGAGAACCCAGAGAAAACCCACCCTGACGCCGCTTCGTCCACCATGAATACCACTTGTGGGTCCTTGGAATCAAACTCGGGCCGTCTAGGTGGTAAGCGAACGCTCTAACCACTCGGCCACGGCGCCGCCTATTGTAAGAGCCTAAGGGGTCAATTGTGAAAAATAAATTTTAATTGACTTATATGAAGGTTATTGTGCGTTGTAAGTTGTTTCCCTTTTAATCATTGTTAATATTAAATAATACTAAATAAATGAAGTATTAATTATTTCGCGGAATACTCTAAACCAGTGCTGTCCAACTTCTTATGCGCTCGCGCACATTTAACTTATGCCTAAGGAGGTGGGGTGCCATCATAACCACCGTTACGGCAAGTTCCCATCTTTTGAGGGAAAAAAGTGAAAGCACTGGTTAGGGAAATGACGAGTACAGCTTCAGTTGTACAAAAACATAATTCATGGGTGTGTACTGGGAAGAAGTGTTTCCAGGTTTTTAGCACCAAAAATCCCTCTGAAAATCCCTCAAAAAGGAAGGTAATGCCCTTTCTGCCCATAAAACTTAACTTTTGTTGGTTTTCTCTCGTATAATACTGTAACCCATCTAGAATACTTTGTCCTTTCGAATTTGTTGAAAATAAGAAAAAGTTAGATATCGCAGTGACAACATTTTTGAGAAGACAGTCTGATGCAAATTGAGAGAATAGCAAACACAATCAAAAACAACAATTTCATCATTTTCTTTTAGAAAACGAGCTGCAAAATAATTGTGTCATTGGCGTTATGGCCACAGTAACCAACAATGTTTTCAATATACAGACCATGCTTTGATACACAGTGGTTGAACACACAAAAGGATTCTCAGCTATAGCGTCTTTAATTTGAATATAATCTAAGAGAAGACCGCCACATGAAAGTCACTGATAGACTTCGTGACAATGCATAGCACTTCCTGAATCTGCACTTTTGTCAATCAAAATTGAAATTACTTTTACTTTATAGGATTCCATATTCTTTTCCTATTAGACACTTAATTTTTGTTCATTTAAATTTCATGCCACGCGGAATCTGGCAATGCACTCCGTTGTAATACAGTGAAGTGATTCAATTTCCAAAGAATTCCCTCATTCCCTTTCTAGTTGTACCAAGGCGATGCCGAGGGAAGATATCCCTCAACTAGCAACGCTACTGGGAAGATATTTGGAAGGAAATCTGAATTAATATTTGAAATCGTCGGAGTACAAATTTGCTTCTGAAGAGCGCCAGGCCGTCTTGGACAGCGATGCTCTAAACAAATAGTGCTCGAGATTTTCATATTTGGGATAACTTTTCTAGCGCTTGGCGCTCGCAAAATTATCGTCATATGAAAACCTCTCGTGGTATTATACTACGAGAGGTTTTCATATGAAACGTTGTATACCCAAAAATCATACAATTGTGTGAATAAACATGTCACTATGAGAGAAGCAGAAATCAAAGCATCGCTAATACAACGAATTTCGCTTCTCAAAATCCATTTCAGAAGTTTTCATTATTCCCTGATATACCTAGAATGCTATACCTTTTGAATGTGCTTTCACTGTACATTAGCAAGAAGCGGAACACCAAGGGTGGCCGACTTAAGAACTCCTGAGTGGGAGGTTTGCTGTTCAAAACCAGCCAGAACCGTACTCCCCGACTGAGACGGTTTGTCCAGGTTTTCCTCAATCCTCTTAACTGGCAATCCTCACATTGTTTCATGTATCATTAGCATCCACCACCCGTGGTGCCATATGCAGTAAGAACAGGAGTTAAGCAATAAATAAATAAATAAATAAATAAATAAATAAATAAATAAATAAATAAATAAATAAATAAATAAATAAATAAATAAATAAATAAATAAATAAATAAATAAATAAATAAATAAATAAATAAATAAATAAATAAATAAATAAATAAATAAATAAATAAATAAATAAATAAATAAATAAATAAATAAATAAATAAATAAATAAATAAATAAATAAATAAATAAATAAATAAATAAATAAATAAATAAATAAATAAATAAATAAATAAATAAATAAATAAATAAATAAATAAATAAATAAATAAATAAATAAATAAATAAATAAATAAATAAATAAATAAATAAATAAATAAATAAATAAATAAATAAATAAATAAATAAATAAATAAATAAATAAATAAATAAATAAATAAATAAATAAGTAAACAAAAAGTAAGAAGCAATAGTTAGTATCACATCTTCAGAGCAAAGCACCACGAGCGAAGGTTTAAGTTGAACTCAGTGATCAAGTGGAATTAAATCAACATGTATAGTATGCGTTGCTAAGCAACGGGAGGGTGCGGAGTCCGCCCTCTTTTGTTTTACTTCTTTTCGAGGCTTGTAATCAAGTTTTGTTGTAAAGAGGGAGGGACCTTCAAACTGCCCAGAAGATTATTTACATTTACAGTCATTTGAGTTGACATGAAAACCAAATTCCGTCTTCCTTTCTCCAAACTGTGCAATAACACTAAACCCTCGACCGCCCGCATGTACATCCCGCGCAAGTAATTTATCGCCATGTTAGTGACACGTGTTCTAACAATGATGCTCAATAAATTTACTTGAAAATGTCTAGATATCACCCTACAGCCCTTAGGAAGGGAATATTTATTGCACTTTACATCATTTGACAACAAGGATTGTTTACTCTGCATAAACAATGATAATGTAATTAACACAGACTATGCTTTAGCATTATCTGAATTGGAATATGACTGGATTCACCAGGGGATTAAAAAAAAGCGCTTTCCTAGACGGCGGAAGCAATTAGAATACGGTCCTATAAATTATGTCTATATAAGGAATTATATCTATGACAAATATCCTTTTGCTTGTGATTTGTGTGAGCTGCGAGGGGAAGAGGGCGAGACAGCTAACCTGGAACTTAGAATTACAGCCAGGGGTGTAGCAACAAATCTAATTTTAAAAATAGTCATTACAGATACACAGTTGTGCATTGCTAACAATATGAACATTTACGTTTGCATTATTTTCTCATTCGTCTGTTTGTCAAATAGATCAATATCCTACTAGCTAATGGAGATTTTGAGCTCAGGATGGCATAGCTTGTAGGATGGTTTACTGGTATGTATCACACTGTATACAGACTTGCAAAGAACTCTGAAGTGGTGAACTTTCTTGTTCTGCCTTCTTAGTACCAGACGATGCAACAAGTGATTTATATTTTTGTATTACAGTGTATGCTTTCTCCGTTGCCGATGAAATTACATATTTGTACCAAAGTCTTCTATTAACATTTTCTATGTGGCAGCACGTGATGATTCAGATATAATAAACTTTGTATAGTGAAGGATATAACGTAAACACAGCGACAAATTCTACATTACTGTCAACTGTACAGCCCTGGATCCGTGTCTTCAGTATGATGTCACATGAGCTAAGTGGAGAGGTAGGTTGATTCCCAAGGATATTAACTATCCTAGCTCTGGTAATGATTAGAATTCTAACTAAATATGAAATAAGCTAAAGCTAGTTAAATATTTTTATAATTTATGCCATGCGGATCAAGCACTCAACAAATGGCAAAACTAAAGAATGCTATCAAGTGCTCAAACTACCCAAATCACAATACTTTATTACCAATAAACACACTTTAATTTGAACTTTAATATCTTTATCTACAGTTACATTTAGCTGCTTTTACATCTGCTTTACTGCAAATAATATAGATTAAAATGTCCTTCCATAAGTTCACATTAACTCTCTTTGAATCTAGCTACAATAACTGACGCAGATATTCAAATACTGGTCATTGAGCTCAAGACAACGTCTTACTCTATACTGCAGTCAATCAGTCGCATTTGAAAGTGCAGCTGGTGAAATAAGATGAATGAGATCATTGATCCGTTCTTGCAGGTCTTCCAGTGTTATTTGTGGGGTTTCACATATTTTTCATACACCCCAGAAAAAGAAATCTAGGGGGTCAGATCATTGAATGACCAGACCAAGACCACGGACCAGTACATAGCTAAGACGACCAAACCATCCACCTAGTCATCGTCGAATTATCTCAAAGTGGGCAGAAGCTCTTTCTTGGTAAAGCCATAATCTCTGCCACCTATCCAGTGAAATATCTAGGGAATCTGTTTCACTGTACGAATACTTGTTCACGATGGCTCTGAAGAAATGAGGGCCCACTGCATCACCTTAAATACCACACTACTACTTTAGAAGCACCTGGGTCATTAGTCGCAAGGAGTCAAGCTGGATTTTGCCAGACGATAGAGGAAGCACTCAGTACTAAACGCAATACCTACGTTTTAGAAAACAATGTTGATTTTACATACGGTCGTGATCAAATTGCAAAATTCTGCCTGTTAAGAGGATTATTCTCTCTCATTGTGTAGAAATTGTTCGGGAACAGATTCTTTGCTCACTACACTCTACCTTGCCAATTGGCTTTAAATAATGGTTTTCTTTTTCAGGATATTGTCTACAAAATTCTTCTACAGATCGTCTTCAGTTCTATGGTTGTCACCACAAGGCAGTGTAAGTTCAACTCGCTGTTCAGAGGTGAGCACAATTAATGTAAAACGCTTTAATCGAAATACATTCCACATACAATAATTTGTTTGCTTCGTTTCTTCTATAACTTTCATGTTTTAAGGCAGTGCTGTCCAACTTTATGTGCTCGGCTACATTTAACGAGGCCCGGGCTCCATTACAACCACCTCTAGGGCAAGTAACGGTTTTGAGAGGAAAAAGGGGAAACACTGATTAGGGAAATAATGAATACAGCTCTAAGTGTACAAAAATATACTTGATGGGTGTGCACTGGGAAGAAATAGTTTTGTCTTGAAATTTGAATTAATCTTATAAATCGTCGGAGCAAAACTTTGCTAATGAAGGGTTCCAGACAAATACATTACAGGCACCAAGTTGCAAACAGATGTAGCCAACAGTTACAGTAGTTAGTCATATTTTAAAAAGTTCCCCATAATACACTATAATGCTGCTATTTGTCAAATGATTTTTGGGCCCGACTTTTCCCTGACCAAAAAATTGTATTTGTGCAATTCTTAACAGCCTACTCCATCCGTATTAGATCTCCAACACACAACCTCTAAACAACAGTTATTACCAGACCGACACACAAAAGAAAACTTCAATATGCGGAACATACAGTACATATTAAATGAATATGACAAATAACACTTAATTATTCTACCATGTTTGTCAAACTAATTCATTGAACTGCTTTAAAGTTCAGTTGATGGGAGTAAAAAACAGAGCAATCAGGATAATGCTTTGAATCACGTGCGAAGTGACTTTACATTCCAAAGAAGTTGTCTAAATAAGCTAGTTTGCACGCTATTAAAGTGCTTGGGATTTCATCTTTTGTGTTTTTACAAGATTTTCTTTTTGACAAGTATAATTCCAACATATGTAAGTATGGTGAGAGAGTTCAAAAGGTCGCTTCAGACAATCAGTGTTTTAAGTCATTGAACTGTATATGCCAGTGGGAACACTTTACTGGCAATCAAAGCGATGTACTAGGCCAACAGGCTGGAAAATCTTTGGAGAAATAATATGTTTGGAGGAATGGGTTAAAGCTCCCAATTAACCATCATTAAACCTCGTCTAACAACTCCATTACATGCAAACCACAAACACGCAGGCTAATATTTTTTCCATGTGGAATTTCTGTCTCCAGTACTATTTGAAACTTCCTGAGAAAACTTAAGTTCCTATTAAGTTCATCCGTTGAGAATTGCAGTAAGTGTTTTGCAAGATGCTACATTCGATGATGAAAATTCTGCAGCAGATAGTGGGCAAAACACCCACTGTTCCAATATGTAGAAATACGTTGTTTAGTGTTAAAGAAAACAAACAATATGACGATGAGATCTATTTGTCCTTCTTGTGTTACCTTATTTAGTGACGCGTTAATGTTGCATTGTTTAGTAACCAATCAAAACAGTTTGCTGTAATGTTTTACAATAGCATGATTAATCACATGCAAAGACTTTCACCAAAGATGAGTTATGATGAAATTGCACTACCTCGGAATATTAATTTCAATTAGCGCCCATATTTTCAAATAAATCCTACATTTACTACCAATAACTTTCAATGCCCACAGAATATTTGCCGTTACTACCTGATTCGTTTTAAAATATGAGGTAGTACAATGTACAGATTTACCACTTTCTCCACTTACCATGTTCTTTACTATCTCTGTTGAACTATCACTAGGTTTGACAGGCAGCATTAAACTGACATCGATGTACAATGACTGTCGTCTTGAATTACTATTCTGAAGCTGATAATGTCTTGTATTATTTCCATGTGAATGTAGTCCCTGGTGGCCCATATTCCGAGCTTTCTGCGCAATTTATAACAGGCTTTAAATTAATTGTCCAGTAAATCACAAAGCCACTCTACAAACTCTAGATTAAGCGATAAACCCATTTGTTTTCTCACCACACCTCCAAACTTCAAAGAGGCAACAGATCGCAGCAAAGTCGTATTATAAATTAAATCCAATACTGCAATCACAAAAAGGAAAATAAACATACCTCGATAACGTGTAAGAGTAATATATCAGCTACCACGCATTTAATTTGAAACTCTCGTCTCAAGGGCTGGGAGGGGAATTTCAAAGAGCGAATAATGTTGTAATGCTCCTTAATATATAGTATTTTATCTGCATGCCTAACAGACCTATATATATATATATATATATATATATACATATATATATATATATATATATATATATATAAAATGCTTTGATGCCTAAAAGTGCCTATTTTATCATTCATTAAAAAAATATGTTGTTGTTTAACGACCCTGTCAATTGCCAGGCTCACATCAGCGCACACATAAAAACCATTGGTCTGTACCGGATTTGAACCTACAACCTTGGGCGTCAAACCAACTGAGCCACCCAGACCGACTTTACCATTCGTGTTGTTTCATTACATCTTTCTTTCATGTGGTAATGAAGGATCAACATCCTGGAGTCAAATATGATCTGAAGCTTTCCTGGCAACGAACATCTTGAATATCCTGGGGTCAAATAAATTAGAATGAGACATCTGGGAAAACTTGAACAGGTAGATTCACTCGTTTTGCAGATAGAGACACGGATACCTGCCTCCTTTAGGTCTTTTTGATATCCTCGTGACTGCAGTACGATATTTTCCGTTGTGTCGTGAATCCGATACCTAGTTAATATCACTCAGAGAGTTTTCCAACAAACCCTCTTGAACTATCTACATCCAAGTAAAACTTTTTATATGCGTATTATCGCAAGATTTTTACAGATTTTCTCTGTCCAATTTTCAAATGTATTTCAAAAAATTACATTGATGTCCTTAACGAAATATTGAGTTCTACAAACATTTTGGGTTCTGGCTTTATATCACCTTCAAAGCATTTAGCTCATTGATAATCGGCAGTTTGTGGTGCATTCCCACTGTAACCTATTCAGTAAGTTTTACTTTCTCTATCTCGCACGCAGTAATTAGGGAAGGTGTGGCATTCCACCCAAAAGATCGATACCAACATTTTAGTGGAAATACACGTTCTGAAGTCCCCTGAATCCAAACATATACTTTTATAAATGTGTGTGTGCGTGTGTGTGCAAACAGGATAACTCAAAAACGAAAAGTCGGTCATGAACTTTTTTCGCAAACTTTGACTATCTCAAAAACGATTTTGACAAAACACCATATGTTAAAATATTTTATGACAAATTAAAACTATATCTTCAATTTTCTGGGCATGACTCCAGAAGTCATATTCATTCTGGATTACTGTTGCGTGACTGGCATAGCACAAAAAGTGGACAAAATTTTACTGCACCAAAAGGTATATTATTAAAACACACAAACAATGTGAAATTATTGTGTTGTGGAATGAATCATTTCAGAGCCATTCCTTATTATTTGTCTGAATTTTTCAATAAATTTATCTTATAATTATGGGAAAGAGATTCATTTTTTATCTTTGACCCATGCAAAGAGAATGGAATGCCAGCAACCAGATTTAAAAGATTCGACTATCGATTAAGGCCTGCGTATTAGGAATAAGATAATTTTTGCAATGTTTATCCCGATTAACATAAAGTACAGTGACTAGAGTAGGTTAAACTTACAACCATACTAACATTGTAAACAGCTCAAAAAACTCATTTTTATCAAATTTCAGAGATACATCGCCTTAAACTTTTGCTTTGACTTTGGTATCTTTGGTATTCCTTCGAATGCAAATGCAATCAATGTGTAAAATGAAAAACAAAGATAGCAGTAAGAAATCTAATAGGCTAACAAAATAGGAATCCATGCATTTTCAGAAACATAGCTGTTGCAGTTGCCCGCGGCGATTTAAATATTACTTTCACTGGTCAAACTTCTCTTATGTGAAATAAATAGAGATAGAATATCCCAAAACAAAGTTTACTCCCCCAGACTACCCCGAGGGACTATCACAAACCTTCACCACACGCACTGACCTCTACAAACGTCAAGGAGAAGCTACACAAAAGTTACAGTTCCTGGTGGCATGCATCCCTCCCCAGAGCCATCTCGCCACAAAAGTGTGAATTATTCAGGCTTACGGAAGATGCGGAATGATTCTGTTTTAAAAAACAATTACAATACTTTGTCATAAATCCACATAAGGAACTTCTTTTATAAAGCAGCGCAGTGGCAATCGACAAATTCGTTTTCAACTTTATGGTTATTTAGAAAGCTAATGCTTTTTCGTGTAATTTAAGCCCTTCTTCCATTATTTGGCATAAATTTGGAATCTGTATATTTAAATTCTCTCCAGAAACAGTTTCAAGTACCATCTGAAAATATATCCGGCGGTAATGTAGTAATACATCGTGGATATTAATTTAAATTATATGTGTATATATTACATTATGTTGACATTTACAGTAAATTTGAAAGTTTTATGTTCTTCATAAACTGTAGAGTCTTGCTGATCATATTCGGTGTATTGACTGCATGATGAAGACTGGAAATGCCGGCTTGCTGTCTATATCTGTTGTGTTAAATAATAAAACTTAATTTTTCCACAATTTTCACAGTTTACAATATATAAACGATGAGACTTTCAAACTACTTGAGAAAGTTACGACAGTTATAAGGCATTAAGAGGAAGTGTAATGGAAGTTTGCCTTAAAATATATCGTATTTTAATCCGAAATGGCCACAATTTACCATTCCATGAGAAAGAGAAAAAGAATCATTCTACATTTTATGACCGATAAAAAATTGTCAGTAATAAAGGCTTAGAAGTTAACTTTACAGTTTTAGGAAATTATATTTGCTAATTCTCTGTGCCTAGATACTGCATTCTAAAAATACAAGCCGTCTCATGAATAAATTTTTAGCTCTTAAATTACTCATAAAAGGACTTATTTTTCTTAAACTAACGATTATCAATTTTACATCGTTATCTCACATTTAACTTCATACGCACCTTTCTAAAATTACTTATGTAAAATTTTATTTACACCATATTTATTCACACCCAAATGCTGGTAGATGCTGGAATCCTACTAGTAGGAATTTGAAACGTTTGCTGAAGGTTTTAAAAGTTATGACTAAAAACCCAAACTGCCCTTTAAGATACATTAAGCATCCACAGCGATAAAAAAGTAAAATGTTTGTCTAGACATTAAACCTTTTATTTTTTAAATTCAGTGGATTATTTTTAAAGCTTTTTATAATTTGTTACAATATTCAATGACTGTGAATTACATTTGTCCCATCTAAAATATGGTACAATTATTTCAGGTATATAATTTATAGTTTATAGTATTAAAATAGTTAACGAAAAGAAAATCCTAAAATTCATCATTTCAAAAATTGCTTAAACCGACACAATCAAACCTTAAGGATTTTAATATAGTAAACGATTATTATTAAATACAAAGGTTAATGATAATGTAAAAGTTGTGTAAACGACAAGTTTCAGCACTGAATTAAACCATTTTTTTCTTGCACAACGTATATATTTTAGAACATATTTTCTCGACAGCTATAAATATTAACAATAATATTAATAATAATAGTAATAGTAATAATAATAGTAATAATAGTCATAATAATAGTCATAATAATAGTGACAATAATAACAACAATAATAACAATAACAACAACAATAATAACAATAACAACAACAATAATAATAATATTAATATTAATAATAATAACAATATTAATAATAATAACAATATTAATAATAATAACAATATTAATAATAATAACAGTATTAATAATAATAACAATATTAATAACAATAACAGTATTAATAACAATAACAATATTAATAACAATAACAATATTAATAACAATAACAATATTAATAACAATAACAATAACAATAACAATATCAATAACAACAATAACAATAACAATAACAATAACAATAACAACAACAACAACAATAACAACAACAACAATAACAATAACAACAACAACAATAATAACAACAATAACAACAACAACAACAACAACAATAATAAATAATAAATAATAAATAATAAATAATAATAATAAATAATAATAATAATAATAAATAATAATAAATAATAATAATAATAATAAATAATAATAATAATAATAATAATAATAATAATAATAATAATAATAATAATAATAATAATAATAATAATAATAATAATAATAATAATAATAATAATAATAATAATAATAATAATAATAATAATAATAATAATAATAATAATAATAATAATAATAATAATAATAATAATAATAATAATAATAATAATAATAATAATAATAATAATAATAATAATAATAATAATAATAATAATAATAATAATAATAATAATAATAATAATAATAATAATAATAATAATAATAATAATAATAATAATAATAATAATAATAATAATAATAATAATAATAATAATAATAATAATAATAATAATAATAATAATAATAATAATAATAATAATAATAATAATAATAATAATAATAATAATAATAATAATAATAATAATAATAATAATAATAATAATAATAATAATAATAATAATAATAATAATAATAATAATAATAATAATAATAATAATAATAATAATAATAATAATAATAATAATAATAATAATAATAATAATAATAATAATAATAATAGGCTTAAAAGTCACTGCTCATGTATACAGCTTCACTTTCATTCCACAATTCTATTCTCAAACTTTGACGAGGACGAATCTGAAAGAGAAGTAGGCCAGTTATTTTCAGCTTTGCAACGATTAAGTCTTCCCCTCTCAAAAAAGTGCATGGGCAAACGCTGGAAGGTGACTATGCTGAAGTGGAGAGATTTGTATGCAATAGTATCAGATGGTTTTAAGTCTCAGCTGAGCTGGATATATGTGAATTGTAATTTATACGATTATGGCTTAATCAATCGCTTGCTTTCAATTAAACCGTACATGCTTTCATTGTCTGTTACAGAAAAATCGTTCAGTATACACAGGAAAACTACCATCATATGACCGGCTTCATGAAGGGAACACACTGATGAAACATCTTCAACTATCGCCGCCTGAGCATACCTAAGGAACAAGGAGTAATTGCATCATTTGGGCATCTCTATTTCGGAGCAGTACGGCACACTGAACACAAGTAATTTTTATGTAGTATCATATTATTTATTATCAGTGTTTTAATTCAGTTGAGCATTACTCAGTGAAAAGTGTAAGTATTGTTTCAAAACGACAAAATCAGTCCAGTTACTTTTCTATTACTTTATTGTCTTCTAAAATTGTACCACAAATATATACTTTTCTTCTGGTCATTAACAGTCTAGTCTTTTATGCTATAACAGCTTATAACTTTCACCTCTCGTAACCTTGTACAGTCCTTTTTCGGTTTCTTCACTTTCTCTGTCTCTCATGCACTCGACGCACGTTGAATCTTCTTTACGACGCACGCGGCATACCACACACATACAGCTGTCTCACACTCACTGACATACCGACCAACTCATGTCCGTAACTCTATCTACATAGTGGGGATGACATCACATGGATGTTTCTTGACTTCTACACACACGCCGACGATATATATGGCTATCTGTAGGAGCCCACACTATTATCTTGCATATTTCTACCCACGTTTTGCTTAATATCAAACGTAGTTTTAATAATGATAATTCTAATAATAATATTAATAATAATAACAATAATAATAATAATAGTAATAGTAATAATAATAATATTAATAATAATAATAATAATAATTAATAATAATAATAATAATAATAATAATAACAATAATAATAATAATAATAATAATAATAATAATAATAATAATAATATTAATATTAATATTAATAATAATAATATTAATAATAATAATGATAATATTAATAATAATAATGATAATATTAATGATAATAATAATAATAATAATAATAATAATAATAATAATAATAATAATAATAATAATAATAATAATAATAATAATAATAATAATAATAATAATAATAATAATAATAATAATAATAATAATAATAATAATAATAATAATAATAATAATAATAATAATAATAATAATAATAATAATAATAATAATAATAATAATAATAATAATAATAAATATAACCCTTAAACCTATGTTCCATCTACTTCTCTTTTTGCTGTCCTCATCCATTTCTTTTTTTTACTTTAACGAAATACTCGCCTACCTTTTTGCAATCCTCACTAAAGTTTAGTTAAGCTGCATTTCTGTTTACTTGCTACCACTTCCCATTTATATTTCCCTTTACATTCATAAAGTATATGCCCCATATATTCCTTTTCTGCACATATTGGACAGTGATTCTATTGGAGGACTTTTCTGATACCTTTTAGTCTCAATACACCTTTGTTTCTTATTTAATTTATCCAATCACACTTTTATTTCTCCTGTGCTTTTTATTTGCATATATGATTCTGATTATCTTTCTCCGCCTATATTGCTGAATAATTTATTTTTATTTCTATATCATCAAATCTCCTCCTAGCGCCTTCCTAAAACCATTAACATTGTTTCCCCTCCTCCAAGTTTACCCCCAATCCACTATTTTCTATTTTCGGTTATACATAGTAATGGTTTCAACAAAGCTCCACCAACCAACTTTTTTTTTTTTTTTGCATCGAACTGCAAGTGTGTCTCGAATTGTCGATTTACGTAATAAAGGCCTACATTAGCGGTGCGTGTGAGTGACGTAAGTAATTGGATGCACGGAATTGTTTACAATTAAAGGCACACTTGGCTCCCAGGGCAATATACATGGATGCGACCTAGGAATTACATTAGAACGGCTGACATTTAATCCATGCTACCATCCATTAAAATTGGTACACCAATCGGAGTGGTTAACCGGAATTCCACAACACCAAGTAAGTACTCGTAGTAGCATCATAAAAGCCCAATGTATTTAACCCCTTGTACATATAGCATGATTAGATGAGAAACACTAATATCTTGCGCATAGGGAGGCAATGAGGCTTTTGGGGCGAACATCCTGGAGGCGGCTTGTATGGAGCCGCCCCCAACAAAGAGAAAGCCCGGTTGTTTGCATGGAATTTCAGTCCCAATATTTGGAATCTCTTTTGTACTCGCAATCGGTCCTCAATGTGGTGCTATTATTGGACTAATGGAGGTAACTAGACAATCTGAAAGCACAATTATCGCTGTGGATAAATGTTACATTAATCCCCTTTCTTCCGTTCCATAAATGAATCGCGTGGCCTACTCTACGTTCTTCCTTTAATATTGTTTAAAGCTAACTCATATAAAATCTACCAGCTGCCCCTAGTGTCAATGGATATTGAAACTAAAATTACTCTAGGTATGAACATATAATATTCACTATGGCAATATTCTCCAATCCGACTTAGGCTTAACACATATTGATAAAGCTGGACCAGAAATAGCATTTTGGTGTCCAAAGATACCCTAATATAATTTTATACCTTATAATAGTAGTACTAATCTTAGAATCCGGTTCCATTGCGATTTAACGTAACAGAATGAACTAAACCTTTTTAGTAATCTTAACGAATGTGACAATGGAAATATTATACACGTGTTACATACGCTTAATGCAATTCTAGCATTAAAATACTTAAATAAATTTACAAAATGTAAAATTATAATGTATCAGAGAACAGAGATGTATGAGATAATATGGTTGCTAAGCAGATGTTTCATTTCTTTCAACACTCAGGTAATGGAAGGTAATGACAAAACAATTGAAAATGTGAATTATATTTCGCTTGACATATTGAATGAAGCCATGAGTGCTGGGAGGTTATTAATTCAAGCAAAATCAAAAGATGTTTACGAAAAATATTAAAAGCATTGTGTATGAAGAAATGAAAAATGCGTTGGTTTGACAAATAAAACCTCATTACTGGCATTTTAAGGTTTTCGTACAGATACATTGTAGAACATTATATCGTGGTGGTGAGGATGTCAGGCTGCCTCTTTTTGTAGTATTTAAAACTACGGCACCGCAGGGGGTGACAATGATGATACGTGGAATGAAGATGGAGCACCGGTGGAATGAGATGGCGGGGGAAATCGGAGAAACCGGAGAACTCGGAGGAAATCCACCCCAGCGCCACTTTTTCCACCACGAATCCCAAATGCGGTTGCCTGGGATCGAACCAGGGTCACTTTGGTGAGAAGTGAGTGGTCTAACCACTCGGCTACGGCGCAGCCACTGCTATGGTATTTACGTAAATTCATATTCTGGCACTGGTACCAGAAGTAGGGTAATTTTGCACGATTTATAAGCATAATGAGCCATTTTAATGCTAGGATTCCATAAAACAATGTTCCCATTACTATAAACTGTAACACCGATGTTGTTGTTGTTGTTTTCTAGTGCCTTGCATCTGGCAATGAAGCCATTAGCATTCGTGCTTTCCAATACTTTTGAACTGTAGTTTCTTCTGATCTTAATGCTTCACAGGTCTTCAAGTGGTCTTCGTTCGTTTCTGCTGGATCGTTACACAGGACACATATTGGTGAGGCTGAGATACCTATTCTGTAGAGATGACTTGCCAAGCAGTCATGATTTGTCAATAGTCGGAAGGCTGCAACAGCTGTTTTCCTTGGTCTCTGGGGGATTATATCTGGATTGGAAAGTAGTGTATTCCATTTTTTATCTTTGGCATTTGTTTCTATTTCTTGTAGATATGAATGACAAAATTTTTTTATGATCAAGCGTTTTATTGAGGAATATGAGAAATTGAATTTAGACTTTAGTTTTATTGTTGTGGCTTTCTTTGCAAGTGAGTCTGCAGCTTCGTTCCCCATGACTCCACAGTGTGCTGGAATCCATTGGAGATGAACAGTCTTATTAACTTTTTGGAGTTGTGTTAACATTTTGTAGCATTCTCTAATTTTTGTTGACTTCTTTGTAGTATTTGAGCATATTCCCTGAATTGCAGCTTTAGAATCTGAAAGAATTACTGCCTTGTTAAATTTATTTAAGGGAAGATTTAATAATTGTCGGAGAGCAATGTATATAGCCTCTATTTCTCCATCATAATTTGTTGTGTCTCTGCCAACAGAATGATAAAAGGAAAAATGTGAACACGTAACTCCAGCTCCAGTAAGGTTTTCCTTGGAGGATCCATCAGTATATATGTGCAGCCATTCTTCTGTGGGATACCTAGTATTGATTGTTTCCAGAGTTAGAAGGTTTTGTATTTCTTTTGGTGTGTCTGATTTACTTATTTCCTCTATTAATTCCAAATTGAAGGTAGGTTGCAATAATTCCAATGGATTTTCTCTTATAAGTAGATTTTCTCTGGTGTTAGGAATGTTCAATTTGGATTTAATCTGTGTTACCTTTTCTAGGAAAGTACTATGAGTTTTAAGGATTGAATGGGGGAGGTTCTCTTCTTTCCATTTAGAGTTTGGCAGTCGTAACATTTTCTCGTGTTGGAGCAATACTTGTTCTTCTATTTTTGTTGTTATTGATGGGGTCCGTGTTAAGGCAAGCATGGCATCAATAGGTATGGATTTAACTGCTCCAGTGATTAGGCGAAGAGCCTGATTTTGTATTTGTTCAAGTTTATTGATGTTAGCATTTGCTGCTGTTATTAAAGCTTCAGAACAGTACAAGAGGTTTGGTTTAATATACATTTTGTATGTTGTGTTAAGGACTCTCCTTGAGCAGCAACACCGATGTTATTAAAAAAAAAGTTAATTATTTTAAGTGTTGTTACATTAATCTACTCTTAGATGTAACACTTGTCCACTATTGACATCCAAAATTTATTCTATAGGTACATTTATTAACGTGCCGAAAGCACAATTTGAAGCACAAACCTCATATGTACTTTATGATTAACTGAAACTGAAACCGGAGCTCATTTATTTCTTTTTCTTTTTCAGCGAGACGAGTATCTGCTTCTGCACTGCATTAGAGATGACTCATGTCAGCTGTAGCACGTGGATACCAAGGAAGAATTTCGCCAGTCTAAACTTCACGGCGCCAAACACCCAAATGTATTTGTATATTGTTTCTTCTTTGACCGAGCTAATTACTTGCGACTGTTGAGCTTATGAATCTAGTGTTGTACTGACTGAGATTTCAAGGCCGCTTCGGTGCAATATTCCTCCATAGCATGTATCAAAATATGTATTTAGTTACCTTAGTTACTTGTTCAGAAGTCTTAAACTCTTAGAACATTTAAAGTTAGTGTATAAACCCTAGCATTCTTTTATACCCATCTTCTGTAATGTTTTAAATTCTGTCTTTTAATATTTAGATTAAAGGCATGCAGTTAATAGTTATTCTCCAGCACTGTTTCTAATACTGAATTGCACAATTTTTTACGTTTTCCTTGTTGATCTTTTTGAGAAACAATGAAATCAAGGTGGTCATAAAGTACTACCCGTCGGTATAACGTGATTCGTGTAAAAAAAGTAAAAAAAAATGAGTAGTTACAGAATGTTAAATATTACCTTTATAAACATGACAAGATATAATACCCAGTTTTAAGATAAATTTGTTTAAAAATTGCTCAGCCCCCAGTGGTGATCACAAAGTAACACAAGTTATGCTACCCCCGTTCTGTAATAAGGGTTGGCATTACATCTAATTAGATTCATGTGAAAAAAGGAGAACAGGAATAGTTAAACAGTGTTAAATATTACCTTTATAAACATGAAAAGATATAATATTCTATTCTAAAATAAATTTGTTTCAAAAAATTGCTCAGAAATTATGTTACCAGTGATGGTCACAAAGTACCCGCCCCCTTGCCCCCTCAAGTTGGTACTGAAAAACAATGCAACAATGCAATCTAACAGTTGGTACAGTAGGGTTCCTTTATGGAGAATTATCTCAGCTGAAGATTTACTTCCACGACGTATCGTCAAAAGCAATACATATTTTATTCTTTTTCTTTTCCTTGCTCAACCGTAGTATGATAATAAATAATATTTTTTACTTTATTTATTTCAGTTAAGAGAAAAAAATACGTTTTTGTAAGCATATAGCATTTCATCAATAGAATTATACTGGGTGCTAGCTTGTAAAAATAAGTAAGATTTTGTCGTTTCAAAATTTAAATCCAGGTTAGCCTTTGGGTTTGTGTGTGAGTGTATGAACTCTTCTTCTTCTTCTTCTTCTTCTTCTTTACCTGTTTACCCTACTCTTATGGAGGAATTACACCCCCTAGGACTCACAACCCAGTGCCTAGGGCCAGACGACTGTTGTGGAGCAGAGGAACCGGACAGAGTGAACACCTGGAAGAGGTATGAAAGTGAGGAAGAGGATGTTATGAAATTCAGACAAAATCTATGACTGGAACGGTGATGGAGCAATTGGTGGAGTGAGTGACGGGGGAAACTGGAGAACCCGGAGAAAACGCTCCCAGACGCCGCTTCATCCACCACGAATGCCATATGTAAGTCCCTGGGATCGAACCCGGGCTAAGCGAACGCTTTAACCGCTCGACCGTCGAGTGTATGAATTCTACTACTATAACTACACAACAGCACACTAATAATCACATGATGTGGCCAATCAGTACAACAAAAAATAATCTGCTAAATTTACATTAGCAACTCTAAAATACTCTCCTAATTATTGTGTTTTCTTAGTTTACCGACATATAAAATATTTCGCAACAGATACTTAAATCAGTGCATTACTGTTACAGGTGTTTCAGAAGAGGAAGAGGAGACAGAATTGGAAACTTCATTGAAGCAAAGATTGGAATGGAATGAAATGTCCTTCAGCTGTGCAAGTGAAAGAGGAAGTTTAAGAGATACTGAAATCTATCAGAAGCTGATAATTTCAAACTGGATACTTGGAAGTTATACATTATTTATTTTTACCAATTAAGTAAGTCCTTCAACAAAGAGGAATAACACTCATGTAAATGTGATATATAGAAGGCGATGATTGTAAGACAAAGTGGTGAGCAATGGCTGATTTATTTGTTTCTTTGTGTTTGATCTTTCTAACGTGTTGTTTTTTATTTTATTCTGGTTTCCAAATTTATTTTTCTTTTGCCGGTATACCTCTTGGCAGTCTTTCCAGTTGACGTGGTAGATTCCTGATAATTTAATGCTTGGTGCTGCGTTTTCTAGAGGGTGACTGACTAAATTTCTAACGCCATACTTCTTTTGCACAGCCAGTCTTATATTGTAGTCAAAACTTTTGTTCAACTTGTTGAAAAATGTTGGGTGATATACTTAGTTTACAATGTATTTCTTGGGTATCGTTAATTTTACTTTCTCTACTGATAAATAGGGGAAGTATTGTATTCCACCCAAAAATTCGATGTCGATTTCACCGGAAATATATGCTTTGAGATCCTCTATATAAAAAAAAAAGCACTTTTAGGAAAGTGTGTGTGTGTGTGTCAGTCTGTGAACAGCATAACTCAAAAACGAAAAGTCGATTGAAAACCAAAGTTGGTATTCCAGTTTAATGTCTTTCAAGGATGCTACACGAAGATTTTGAAGAAAATTGCTCCACCCTAAACTATCTTTTGCAAGGAAACTTTCTCGACAATTTTGATTTTCTTGAAAATGCCTCTAACAATTTTAATTCAAATGCCATATGTTTGAGATATTTTTATGACAAACGCAATGTTTATCTTGAATTTCCTGGCTATTGCCCAAGAAGTCCTATTTACTCTGAATGACTTTTGCATAACTGGTAAACCGTAAGAGATAGACCAAATCTTACGCTACAAAAAATGTAGATCTTATTAAAACATACAATTTACATGCAAATAATTTTTTAGAGTGAACCATTCAAGAGATATCTCTAGCTATTTGTGCAAGTTTTGGAAAACTGCTACTTATGTCAATTGGAACATTGCTATTGATTTTATATGTTAACTGTGCAAAGAGAACGGAATTTGAAAGCTTTAAAGGATCTGAACATGGCTCAAAGCCTGAGATAAGCCAAAGATAAACAATAAGATAATTTCTACAAATGTTTATCTCAACTAACACGAAGATATAGGAATGAGAGTTTGTAAGAATGGTTAGTACAATAGTAGAGAAAGTCATGTGAGTGCAACACATAAGATTCTTTAGTTTCCTGACATCCTTGACAGTTCTTAATCTTATGTGTGTGTGTTTTTTTTTTTTTTTTTTTTTTTTTTTTTTTTTTTAGAAATTTTGACATATTTGTAAATTTATCAATGTGCTTCACTGTCTTAAACAGTTAATTTTCATCAGTTTTATATAAATAAACCTTTGTATAAAACGGTTTATTCTAAAATGAATATATGGGAATTTATAGGATATACACGGTTTATTCAATACACTGAATGAACCACTAAACGAAACATTGGAATAATGCACATGTTTCTTTTAAAGCCATCTGTTTACTTTTGCTGGTGCATCAATATTAGATGCTTGACCATTCTGTAATCATTTACTACTTGCCTTGCGTGAGGTGTATATTTTCTTGGAAAGACAGTTACAGATTAAAAGAGCAATTTCGTTATTGAAAGCAGACTTTGGCCCTCCATACTTTTCTTGTTCTTTATGCTCCTACTTTTACAAGTTTTCCCATTGTAGACTGTGTTATGTTTCTGTCTGGATTCACCTGATTAAACGAATTACACATTTTTGTTAAGTTCTCATTCTGTTACCTCCAATATTTAAAGCTTGTATTCCTTCCTTTTCACCGTACTAGATTTGTTCTTACAGCAGTACTCATGGCCTCCTGTATTCTGTTAAAATTAATACTCCACTTAGGTTACTTTACCTTGTTTGCATAAAGTCACAGAAAAGCCAGTGTGTCAACGTGATTCTTATACATTACTTCAATAAATAGTATTCCTACCTGGCATGAGAAACACAAAATACAGTATGAGGGACTAATGTAAATTTTTACTACAAAAACAATAATTTCTATATGCTGTAGTAGTTTGAGAAACTGTAATTGTTTTAACTTTTGAATTCAATGTAATATTTATTGATGTTTTAGCATCGCAACAAAAGCAGTTATTAACATATCAATAAGGTACTACAATAAAAGTGATAAGATAGAATGTCAAGACGTAACAGATATGATATAAAACAGAATATTTCAAAATGTAACACCAGTATTATTACTATTTTGGCATGTATTTTAAAGTCGTTTGTTTCTGGATTTTCTTTGGTTTTATACATTAGATCATACACGCAGATATTCACACACTCATTCTTATTTCCAGATTCTGAGGAGGACAGGGAATTTTCTTAGCTGGAGAAAAACGCTCACTCCCCAGCCTGGAGTTGAACCCGGGATCCCTCGCGCTGATGCTCTACCGACTGAATTGAGGTGCCGACCTAGTATACTTTTGTACTCGTATAACGGATAAGCTATAAGAAGCAGACAAAAACTTACAACCCCCCAAACTGTACAGCTCATTGTGGTAACAACTATTTTAAGATCTTTGCACTTTGTGTACATTTTGTCATTTTATTAAAGAGCTGTTGGTATTCAAATTTTCTCTCATCGAAAATGTATGGAAGGGTAACAAATTTAAACGTGCAAGTATATAACAGCAGCATTGATATAACCTGACTATTGAATTGGTTTCCTCTATTACCCCTTATACTTACAACGAAATCTGTCATGGTTTATTTGCATAAACTTAAAATAGCGTAGGCACTGTGGAAGTGACAGTGGATGGAGAAGTAATATAGACGTAATGCACAATTTTTAACTGGATACCTAGGATCTAAAAAAGCTCAAAGTAGAACAGACCAGACAAGGCAAGATATTTAAAATATATTTAAGACATTTCTTGTACTTTCATACTGATATTCATGTGCCATAATATCTGAATGGATGTAAAACTCATGGATAATTTAGACTGTCAAAAACGTAAGGCACTTTGACCAATGGACTTCAAAATCAAGACATTGAAATGTAATTTTGAAAAGTTTGCACTAGTGCATAAATTTAGAATTTTCTCAGATATACAATTTCATGTACTTGACACGAGTTTCTTAAGATTATCTTCAAATAAAACGTAAAGAGAACCATGAAATTCAAACTTGTCCAGAGAGTTTTCAAATAGAGTTTTTAAAGTTCAAATATGTTTGTAAAGCTATTTCTTATTCAGAAGTTTTGTGTCGGATATGCAAATATTTACCTATATTGTTGCATTTCAAGTTGTTACTTGACAATAATGTTTATTTATAATATATATAGCTTGTTCTGCAAAGGCAGTTACAGCTTCCTTATTACTTTAGATATACTAAAGGTGTTAACATGATTAGCACAAAAATAAATGCACAAAATATTTGAATACACGTATATACTGGATGCAAGTTTGAAATTTGACTATATGCAATAAAGTTACAAAGTGGTTTTACCAGAGCTACACATTATAAGATTTACATAGTTAATTTACATTAATTTCAGAAGCTAAAATGTGCTCTGATGTGCATTTGCTTAGTTTTTGCCAACAAGTAAGAACTTACTAGTTAGTTCTTTCGGTTCTCTTCTTTATACTATGCAAAATACACAAATTGAATAAATGAAACAAATATTACTTTCCATTGGGTGTCCTTTACGTTACTATTCGACTACTATTACATTAAAAATTGAATTGGAATGATCGACCTTCCCTCACCAGCGCCGAAAATATTTAACAGACTGAGAAATTGGGACTTTCACCGGGTTTTATTTTTATATAAGACGTAGGAGGGAGTTATTGAGTTGCTGTTTACTTAACATTACTATTTTGGGGAGGAGGTACGTATATTGACTAGTCTTTACGATATCAAAACAGTACACGATTTTTTATTTGAAAAAACAAAATGAACTACAAAACGTTAATAAAGAAATTTGCTGGCGAACGAGTAGGAAAACTCAAGAAAGTAATAAAAGGATTTTATTGTCTCAGAAATCTTTTTTCTTCAACTTTTCTGAGCATCTATCACAGCAGTTTTGTTCCCGTTGTTGAACTTCGTTCTTGATGACCTTCTTTAGTAATTATCCCTTTTAATGCCCTTAAAGTACCCCAAGTTACATGCTTCTAACTATTTAATTGGGAAGTTGCATGTTTCATCAACATAAATTACAAAATTCTGCTCTATATCCATGAGTAATAATTCAGCCAGACGGTTTATGATAATACACATCATTTACATAAAAAATGTTGGTCAATTTTTTATGTTTAGCAATGAAGCAATTCTTTCTCCTGCACTCAAATTTTGATAAAAGATAAGCAGCAAAGTAAGTCTTGTTTCATATTCGCTTCAGATTTAGAGAAAGGGCATAAGAGATTCTGCTATGGCAAGCCTGTGCATATGTTCGTTGAGGTATCACAAATCTAAAAATTACCACTGAGGATTTTCTTGGCAATACAGTAACTCTAGTTATATTGTTATACAGACTTTTCCACTATTTTCCATTTGCTGGAATTCTTTAAGTTTATTGTTAAAATACTTATTCTTTTCACAGTCATATGTCAGAGGACTAAAGGATTTTGATGTAATTCTGGTACTTTTTGGCCTTAAAATTGGTTGTTTCATTACCTTCTAATCCACACCGTGCTGATATCTATTAAATACTGCTCTTCTACTTAATTAATTAGCATTATATAGATATACGTAATATTCTATGACATTAAGATATCTTCTTGTGATATAAGTATTGCCTAAGAGAGTATTTTAGGCCGAGACAAATTGCTAAACTTTCACCAGAAGTTTTACTATGTAAATGTGATCTTCTGTGAGAGGAAGCGAGTGGACGTGCTGGGGCAGCATATTTACTATTAAATTTCTAACCATATAATTCGTAAGCAAAATATTTTAAATGTTATATTTCTACTAACATTTGTTTCAAAACAGGAAGGAATTTGATTTTTTAAATTCTTCTTCGAACTGCATATAATACATAATATCAAACAAATCTAATGGTTTGTCCATTTGTTTAGTAGTTTTCTTTTAAGCAGGCAAGCCTTAACTTCTGTCTCATCTTTTAAATATAAGGAAGTTCAGTTGGGTTTTTAAGTTCACTTGTGGTTTTTATTTTGTCCAGTTATTTTGGGAAAAATAATCTTAGTAATTTTCCATACTGTATGAAAACAGCTTTTCTCAATGTCCAAATTAAGCTCTGAATTATGTTTCGCAATCTCTAGAGAAATTATTAGATTTGCTTTTACAGGCCTTTTTAAACCAAGAATTTTTTAGATGTTTTTTCACATACAATTTCTTCACAATATCAAAGTTGGTTTAATATACATCTTGTAAAAGTGTTCAAAATTTGTGTAGTGTTTCCTTTTATGTGCTCCCTGCTACTTGTTAAGAGCTCGGCTCAGTTCTTTTTCTTCTCTGTTTTTCTTGCATATACTGCCAATGTATTTCTCCGTATCCATTTTGTATCACAGATTATTTCTTTTTGTAATTTTTTACTATGCTGCAACGACATACTTAACCGTTTCCTCCTTAGATATTTTGTCTTCATTAAATCATCAGTTTTGTAATTTGACCACGAATAATTATGTTATACTTATGAACTCCTGATGACCTTTTTTGATTTGCAGTTCCATGTTACTAAATTTTCTGGGAACAGTAACAATTTTAATTGCAATTTTTGTAATTGAATAAACACAAACATTGGAAACTGCCGTTCAAAGAATACATCTTGTGGCAAAACACGATGTGTTTTTATAATTAGATAAATGATCAGTAATTGTATGTGGATGATGTATTGACTGATTCAGCGTAGCATTTTTTCTTCACCCAAACTTTTGAATTTTTCGGGTAATTTCTGTAATCAATTAGTAGTCATAATGCCTCCGAAAATCAATAAACATATCTTAAGTATCTCTTTTTCATTCAGGATATCTTAAATATCTTGCAAAGCATATAAAATATGTTGATTTTCAGAAAGCAGTTTAATTTGTTGGGTATAATTATTTTCCTTCATAGTTTGCTAATCATTAGTATACGCCATTGTACAGTAACTTTCTGATATATTAATATTGTTGTTTTTTTCCCCTTTTCTTTTATGATAGTTAAAAAATATTTAAAATATACGACACTTTATTTTCCTAGTTAATTTATTTGCATGTATTTTTTCATATTACTATTTGCAATTCCCAATTATTAATATTAAGCTCTTCGTTAAAAGCACATTTCTGTATCTGATTTTATATGCCTCTTAATGCATTTCTTCAGTATTTTAGTCCATTTCAATGTTTGCTAATAAGCACAATACTGTTTGAATTTTTTAGCTATTACATGTTCCTCTATAATATTTGAATTACTAAGAATTAAAGGTATTTGGGTATTTTTATTAGCTTGTATGTTATGAATGAGTCTATATGTAGTAATTTTTGTATAAAAATATTCAAATTACTTTTAATAATTTATGAATTTCTTTATTGAATGGAAAGTAAGCTTTTCTACTCAAATATTTAGATTTTTCACGTGAGAGTCTTTCCCTTTTGCTTTCTTTTGCTTGTTTATTTTTATATATTTTCTAGTTGTGGGTTTCAAAAAGGTTTTTAATTTTTAACAATTCCTCGTGGTATGCTGCTGATAAAATTGACTCAATATGTCTTTATTTAAGTTATCTGATTTTGCAGATTCATTTCGAGATTTTCCAAAAGGGTTTCTAATCCACTTTTATAATCATTCTATTTTTTATAGTTGAAAATCGCATAGTGAACCAAAGGGAGGGGTCACTCAATAATATGAAAGCGGTCATCTTGGCAAGTAACTGACCTTATCCCCTCTCTAACCTCTCCTGTCCAGTCTTCCTTGACCAAACTCTTGTTTCCTTCGACCCTAATGGTGTTAGATTGTTCGAAGCCTAGAGTATCGTGTACTTTTCTTTCCTGTCTATTATTCCTTTTACATTTAAACACCTTTTAAAAGTGTACATTAACACTAACAAACAGTTACAACTCTGTTTACAATACACTCTTAATTCTCCTTCTAAATATAAACATTCTGGGAAATTTTGTAATATAAGATAGGTGTACTGCCTGAAGCCCATATATGTCATTCAGAGGTATTTTACTATTAATAAGATCACACTACATTTTAAGATTGTTAAAGAAACATACAACATAACACAGCAGGAATTAAAACTGGATGTATGGAAATAAATTTCACCTACACCTTATATTACCTATAATCGTCCAAATTAATTTGTAATCTTGAAAATGTTAATGTAGCTTCAAACACAATAGTAATTTCAGATTTCAATACTCGTTTAGAACAATGTAGTTATGATGAACCAAAAAGTTCTGCAAAAATTATTGAAATCCACTAACTACAGTAGCTAGGAAATAATTAGCCATAAAGTGGACCACAATTTTGTAGCCGTACTCTGTCACTGGTATCAACCTTGACATAATTTTAGTATCCAAGCATGTACAAATGTATAATATCTTAAAATGGGTTAGGTATCATAACATTTCCTTTTTTTCAGTTATATTGAACATTCCACAGGTGATAAATACGCTATGATTCTTTCGTGAACTGTATCTAAGAAATATCTTTTTAACCAGTTTTTATCATCCACGCATTGTTTGTTAGTTGTAATTATTTCAGCATTCTTCTTTTCTCTCTTTATTGAAAACAAATCACTACTAAAACGTATCAAAATTCACAAGTAACACAAAAAGGTATTGTGTATTTAATTCACATTTACCAGGTCACTAGGATACAAAATTCCATTCTTATATATTTAATAGCTCCATATAATGATGAAAACTATTTGAAAAAAATAACAGTTAAGAACATGAGCTTCAAAGTGAAATCAATTCAACTGTAACATTCAGATGACTTTTACTAGTCACTGTTCTTGTGTTTACTTGTTGTGAAACGAGATAAGTTTTCATTACTCATTTACACACTCGTTCGCTTATCTACAGACTTCCAAATGTCTTCTTATATATAAGCATATGTGTAGTAACCCAAAACAGTGCTCTGGTTTTTAAAAAGTGCACTGGTATATGATGGCACTGAAATGTGATGTTTCTTACATGACAATGAATAGCAACTTATTATTGGAAAAACGTTTGAAAAGTTAAATCATCGAGGAATCTCTAATGCTACAAAGAATTAATTTGAGATAAAGTGTGCTTTAACGAGGTCTATGTATTTTGTGCAGTAAGATTTTGTCTATATGTATAACTTATTACTTACACAAAACTCACACAGAATGAAGAAGACTTAATAGGTGTATCCTGAAATTCCAGTAAACATTTCACTTGTAAAAAACATAGTGCTTCAATAATATCTATACGTTAAGAGCCAGCTTTCATAAAATAAACAAATAACGAGAAATTCCCCAAGTAAACTGGTTTTTCTTGGGGTTATAATATAGAAAATCTTAGTATTGCATTCTTGGAAGATACTGAAATTAAATACCAAGTATTTAACATACTGTTCACTTTTATTTTAGGTTATGATCCACACACATCTTTTCCTAAAAGCCCAACATGCTGTATCCACCTGACTTTCTGCGTTCATTCTTGTTACGAACGTTTATTCCACTATCTGCTTCTTGTTAATTGTCACACTTACAATGCAAATTTACACCTTTCCTTGTAGCTATAAGAGGAATATCATAGATTAAACTGCTTGTCAGAGTTTTAAAAAGCAAGTCGCTGTGCGATAGCTTTGAAATTCTATAGCTTTTGCATTATGAGCAAAAATTAATAGTGACCATTTCAAAATTCAAACCATTAACAAGGAATACCTCGAAAATGCTTTAACGCCACTGAAAATGTTATGTGACATGAATTGTCCTATTGATCTACATTATATCTACATTTTTGGGGGCAGTAACATGTGTGTGTCTCAGTACTAATTACACAAAAATCAATTAGGAAAAAGATAACTTCATAGCCTAGTCAATGAAAATTCCAGATATACGTTTTATTTGTCGGTGAACATCTTTATGGTTAAAATAGTAATAGATTTTAATGTTTAAATGTTAATTTTGACAAAATAACAAAAAGTCGAACACATTTCCATGTGGGTAATTTTGGGACATCATCTTCAAAATCTTGGTGTCTTATCTTTCGAAGTTACTGAACTTAAACAACAATTTTCTTATTTATCGAGCATTTAATTTTAGTTCGTTCATAAACAAACAAACAAACACACACACACACACACACACACACACACACGAACAGAGAGAGAGAGAGAGAGAGAGAGAGAGACGCGCACGCAACGTTTTTCTAAAAGTTTTTTTTTAATTCAGGGGTGCTCAAAATATGCTTTTATTAGTAATTTTTGGTTGCAAGACAGATATTTCTTTCACGCTTCCATAAGTAAATAGAGAAACTAAAAATATGTATTTTTATATTGTTTAAGAAAATGAGACTGTTTACATCTTAGGACGTTTAGAAGATATAATCCACTAGATAAAACAACCATTCTGTGAAGAAGAAACTAAAATGACTTTATTTCACCCAAAATTATGTTTGGAAGTCTAATTATATTTTAATGAATGTGATACACATTTCAAGCATCCAAAGGATTACTTGGTTCTTAATTCGTGTAACATCACAAAGGATTATTAATATCACTGTAAGTATAAGAATTTCCATAAGAATTAATCTTGTGTATAGCAATGAACACAGATCAAATAAATGTACATTTAACATTGTGATCCTTGCAAATGAATGAAGAGTGGGTTACACTGAATACAACACAAAACGATATTTTTCTTGATTTGTTTACAACAGAATTAAATTATGAAAATAGGCACTTATGTAACTAAACAGTTAAACCAAAGAAAGACAACTAAATTTGTTTGAAAATCTTTCTGTTTTATAAAGTCAATGGCATTTAATTTGGACTGGAAAACACGACAAATATTTAAGCAAGTTTTCCATTTGATGAGAGTGTCAAAAACCTGACAGTTGTTACATAGATTCAGAATATATTGTTTATGAAGAACATACTGTTACGTAAGTACTGTTATTTATGTCATGTTACAAATGACGAAATAAAGCATCACTTTAGATAGGATTACTAACACATTTCTAATTAGATAAAAACTTTGGATAATGTTTGGATAATTCAAATAGGCATTCCACTTAAATTAATTGTTAACATTAAGATAAATTCTTATAGCAATGATGCATGAAGGGTTTAAAGGGTTACTTAAAAACTAGCCTTAATATTTTTACTTCCTGTACTACGCAAAGTAGGAAAGCATTGTATTCCATCCAAAAAGTCGGTGTGGAGATTTCACCCGAAACACATTTTGAGACTCCATGAATCCAAAATAAGTATTCTCCTTACACTTAAGGAAATTATCAATAAGTGAATTATGCAAATATGGATAAACATTTGAAGTGGATAGAGTAATAAGAATTTGTAAGAATAGTTTGTACAATAATAGAGAAAGCCATTTGAGTGCAACTCATCATATTTGTCTTAGTCTAGCATAAAGCAATTATTTCTGAATTAGGTTGAAATATCTAATATTTTAACTAATTTTAACTAGGCCATCCTAGTACCTATCATTAGTTTAAGAGCCAAACACCTTAAAAACAGATGATATTGAATATGCTTTATTTTATCTCAACTTATGGATTTTTGCATAATTGTGTTATTGTCATCTTATTTGCTCTTTATATACGTGTTTTCACACAATTTGAACTAAGTGTAAAATAAATATAATCGAATTATTAGTGACAGCTAATACTTATGCCCAAAAATATTTTTCCCGTTAGAACTATTTAATGTCTTCATTTGCATTGTATTTTTCACAGTAGTCTCCATCTGTAATTTCCTGTCACCATTATACTGCAGAGATCTTTGAGTTTCTAATTAACCACTTCCATTAAAATTCTTATAAGAGCATTATCATAAATTATTACTTAATGTTTCAGAAAGGTTGGAAGGTGACTGGAATGAAGAGGAGAGTCCTGAAACCTGTGGGAAGACTCGCGCAGCGCCTTCAGCTTCTGTGAAGATATTTCAGATAGATATAAAAATTACTCAGTTGCAGATTCAGATAGTTTGGCATGCAGTGCGGGTTTGGTTTATAAACCAATTATGAGCTTTATCCAACACTACTGAACACCTTTTCAGTTAAAGAAGGTATTTCATACCGAGAGATCTGTAATGCATACATGTTGAAATTATTACAGTAAACCTGGTGAATTGCTACACTTTTTATGATTAGTATGTTTTAAAATGACACATGCTTATTGTAGTGATTTATGTAGGTGTTTAAACATTTAATCTTTGACAACTTTGGGTAACATGAATACGTAGCAATAATAGAATAGCTTTTATAAAAGTTCATATCATTTTCCAAATTATAACATAATATTTGAATCTGTGTATGATTAATTCATTACAACCTCAATTGTCAGCTAAACATTAGTAGGAATAGTAATATGACTAGGTTGATTTATGAAGAAATTCCCAGACATCATTTCTGCAAATAATGCTGACATGGAAACACCTTAGTTAAGGCTAATATAAGCAGTTTTTAATTTTTCATACATATTTATAAAGCATAGGTAAGAAAGAGTAGGTGTATCAAGTAAACTATACCAAAATCTTAGTTATTTATGCCAAGAAATAGAGACGGATATAGTTCTAAGAATAGAAAAGTATTCCTTACATATCACACTATTTTAGATACTGCTAGATTTACTTTATAAATAATACCTTAACATTTTCTACTTATCCTTTAGTGTTTGTCTCTTACGTCAATGAAAACCAGATTTTATATAATTAAATATTAAATATCATTAAATACCTATGATTCCCCCACCTCTGCCCACTGCATACGTCATGAGTGAGGAGAAGTATATATCTTCCCTAAATAGCCTTTAGAGCTTCTAAAGACACTTGGATTTTAATTTAATGCCAAAATGCAACTCTTATAGTAGGTTTCATCCCAAGAATAAATAAGAATTAACTTACACTTTAGAACAATGGAGTACTGTTTTTGTCAAGGTACTCTCAAATCAGCATTGCTACTCCTTCCTTCTCTTGAATTAAATAAATAAATTTTAGATCAATTTTCTCTAAGATACTGAAGAGCTAACTGTGAATGATTTATACATTAATAAAAATGGTGAAGCAGTGTTCACAATTTCCCATACACTAAGGACGAATACCAATGCATGTTTCATAATTCCTTTAAATTGTGGATAAAGTGCAAATAGGCCTTAATCATTCTGTCTAACTGATAATTGTTATTCTGCTTTTGGCAGGAATATCTGCAGAAAAGTGTAAAAAAGGCTATAATTGTTATTTCTGTTCCTTTTGAGCAGTATAGACATGTTTTAGCACTAAAATGGAAAAATCACTATTTACTCTTTGACTTTGTATTATTATTTAAGGTTATTATTATAGCTGTAGTAATATTTTCTGAATTTAGTATTGATTTTATTTTCTATTCATAAAGTTAATCAACTGATCTCTAGGAAAGTCATTGCTTTTGAAACTTTGGATCACTCTCTTAATAGGTAAGAGTAAAGCACAAGTTTAACTGACATTGCAGACATTCAAGATTGAAGTGTCAATACTTCAATGTAAACAGGCATCATAGTTATCTGGTAACCATAGTATTAAAGAACTTGGTTCTTCGTCGTTAAAGAGGTGAGCCCGAGGACGCCTGGTTCAATTACAAGCTAGTTTGGAGAACGTTTTCTAATTAGGAGCGTCCTAACCTCAACAGTCTGGAAGTATTATACTGTGTGTTTCATAACAAAAAATATAAACAGTTTGTTTGGCTTTAAATGCTGTAAACTTATGTTTAAATGGCCTCTTAAACCTTTAAAAATTGCGCAAATTAAAAATCATAAAATTTTTAAAGAGAGAAGAAAGCGAAGAATTTTTTATTAATGAAAACAAAATATCACATATTTGGTCCAAAACCTAATCGTACTTAAAGAGTAGATTAAAGCTCATTATCTGAGAAACTATTAAAATATCACACCGAATGTCAATATTCTAAGTAAACTGATATATTTTACCCAACACATTTGTTAATTAAAGAATATAGAATAATTTATGAATAATACTAACATTTATTAGCAATTAAAATTTTAAAAATTCAATAACCATGTTAGCATCATCATAGTCCATAAGAGGTTGTTTCTATTAATCTAAAATTTAATTTAATTAACTTAAATAGCTTCTGAAAAAAATATATTCCATATAAAAAGGATTTTAAAGCAGAAGTGCAAATAAAGTATTTGCAAATGAAGACATGGCCTAAATATACAGAATATCCATAAGCTACCTTAACTTACAGCAATTTAAATAGTTTATTATAACTTCCCCTAAAAGAGGGATGAAGTTTATCTCCGTATTCGAAAGTACCATTATGTAGCAGTTGTGTGTGGTTTTTTTCTTTCTTTTTTTTCTGTAAAGTGGTACAATATTCACAGTAGAAGCAGTACCATGTTGTAAAATATATTTAAAATATGAGTATTGTGCCTACAAGGATATAGCTCGTATCAAATTAAAGAAGAAGATGTATTTAATCAGATTGCTAAATAAACTAAATAGCAATGTTTTGCATTAAGCCTCCCTTTATGGTGATTCTTGTTTCCAGTATACTTAAAAGGAAGAAAAATGTCAACATGAAACAAAAATTTGCAAAACCTCTCTTAAGCAATGTAGACTGTAAAAGCCCCCTTTGCTCAGAGTATAATCGTAATTACCTAATCAGACGACTAACGGCAATACGTACCGGAAACTGTAAAGCGGATTATTACCCCTGATCTCGTAGGCAACCTAAACGTCTGTTCCCCCTGTTGTGGTATGCAACCCCATTAACTAGTTCCAATTGCTCTGAACGCTGACAAGCTTTCTCCTTCAAATTCTTAGTAACAATTACATTGACCATTGAGTTTATCGAGGTAATGCCAACACCAATAAAAGCCTATCTCCCTCCCGCTGGTTAACCCCCAACATCTTCCCCTGCCGGGCAACAGCACTATGCTCTCTATTTAGCCCTTCCATGATTAACGCCTTTTGACCAATAGAAGGCCTCAACTTTTATCATAAAAATGTTTCCCCATTGGAGACTGCTTATGAATGTGTCTGCACTTAAAATAAAAGGCGTTTTTAGCTGATGTAACTGAGTACAATATCCTCTGCTGGTGCACTGTATGATTCATAAAGGGCACTTCATTGTTATTATTGTGGAACCGAGAAAATCAACAAAAACTGTATTTTGATCAAAAGTAAGCATACATTATTCACACAACATAATTGTTCGACTATAAAAGGTATGAAATATAGAAAAGTGTTTAATCAATTTCTACAAATTCTGGTATTTTGAATCTTGGTGCATTTATCCTAGGTTCAATCCGTTTTTTAGTAGATACCCATGTTTAATATTTTAAAATTAGTATTCACAAGTAACATCAATTAAAACATGTCTGACAACAACCATACAATTCAGTAAATTTATTATTAAGTTTTAATAAATAATACACAAAGTTCTAAATAAATTTTAGTTCTCAAAAAGATAACAATGATGTAAATCTTTACTTGTCAGAACTTGAATGTTTAACAACCACAGACTGCAATGTAGTGTTATAAATAACCAAATTTGATGTACTACATAATTTTGAAATAAAAACACTACTGAAGAAGTATACGAATTAATTTGTGTACATGTTTATTATTGGTGTTGTTTTAACGTGCTCTTTCTTCTCTTTTGAATTTCACTGTTACTTGTTCATGAATCTACAATAAACGTTTGTTTTATACTTCAAAGTTTGTCTCATTTTTATTGTCCTAAATAATAATTTTGTTGCTTATTTTTTAATGATATTAATTCTTATGTGCACTTGTATGTTAATAGATATGTTTGTGAACAATTCTTACATGAACGTGAAATGTTATCCAAGTGTAATATTGTACATATGTTAAGTTTTCTACTTTATGTAGTAATTTGAATACAATAGTATTAACGTACTGAAAATGGACCTCTTAATTGCTTGCAAACATTGTCTATTCGATGAAAACAGTCCTAAATAGTGTTCAGGTATCTCTAATTTAGTACTAAGGCTTTCGTTTTAACCTCATTTATTATTCCTGTTTTAATTGGAAATTAGTCAATATGCTTTAAACAGTAATGATGTGTAATATAGGCTTTTCTATGCACTTCTTCAGTTAAAAACGTGTAATATATGAGGAGCTACTTGCTTAGAAGACTACGCTATAATTTAAAATTTAGAAAAAACAATCATTAGCCCATATATGGATAATATTTTACATATGTTCTTATTTTTGCTTCTTTAGCTTATTCATTATCAAAGTTTATTTTTTAGCTATATATAATAATTGTTCTTGAAGGCGTCATGACTTTTTCGAATGTAATAGTTGAAATGGACTCAATTACGGACGAAAAATGCATTATAAACACAAATAAATACTTCAATATTTACAAGCCTTATACTTTTATTCTAAACAAATATGAATATTAAACATATAGACACATTAAGAATGAGGGTATATTCGGAGGAAACCTCCTTTCTGCATTATTACCCAACTTTACCCAACATTGGTTCTATGTACCTCAAGCTTAGAAATATTTGAAGTGCAGATTAGCATATGTGGTATTATTTAAACTACATATAACCAGTTTAACACAATATTTCTAATTTTATTAGCGTTGCAATGAAGGAGATAGTGAAATAACACATGTCAAGATGAATTGCGTATAATTCCATTTATCTCCCATAATTGAAGAGATTACATTTTATTCAAATTCCTACTAAAATGGATGTTTGCTGTTTTTCCCAACCTAGAATATTCCAGAATGGCACAGCCTGAGAATGTCACTTTAGTAGGTGCGTTCTATAGATTATTTACTTAGAGAGTAAGAAAACATTTGATTGTCTTAAAGCACAACCTTGAATCCCTTATCATATTTTCAGTTACAGGCAATTTAAGGTTTCTTCCTAGAATGTAGAGTGTAGATGTATTAAAATGCACTACATGCCTCAAAATATTTTATCCGAACAAGTGTATTATTGTTATTATTATTCTTATTACTTTTATGTAATTCCCCTTTCTTCTGCATTCCTTCTTGCGCTGGTTATGTAGGTCTATTGCTCTCTACCCTAAAGAGTTTAGAGTACTTATAAATAGAGGTTATAGTATTTGTTAATAGTTCAAAGGAATTAGTTAACTTGAGATAATTAAATAAGCCAGAACCAAATGGTTAAAATACATGGAACTTCTCATTTTTACCACGAGTCCAACTATCATAGGAATATAGTGAAATGAGTTTAATGCCCCATGTGTTCTTAATTATATAATTCATTACCATTTTATGTATTTAAATAAAGTCAAATAATGATGTGAAATAATAATCCTATGAATGTTGGTCCTCTTGTTATCTAAAATGTAGTTGTGTATATTAGAATATAAATGTAAAATTCATTTACTCCAAATTTGTCTCCAAATATTAGTTTTATCAAAGCTTAGAATACTTAGTTTATTCTTTTTATAGTTGTCTCAAAAATGAATCAACTAATGAATATGAAGCTCGTATGCATGAAATATTTGCATTATATCTGACACTAATATTTCGTTCCAAAATGAGAGATAATTGCATAATGACCATATTTGTTGCAAGCCAAAATTTAAAATTGAAAGTTTGCTTTATTAGCTTCCTACATTCTCTATTACGCGCTTAAGTAAGCAAAGAAACTATTGTAATCTACAAAAATGTTTACCGATATTTCACGAAAATACATGTTTTGAAGCTCCCTAAACCCCTCAAAAAATTAGAAAAAGGGCTACATGTGTGCCTGTTTGTGAAGTGCATAACCCAAAAACGAAAAGGCAGTTGAATACCAAACTTGGTATATAAGTTGAGCATCTTACAAGCATCACAATCTTTTCAGGAAAATCCCTCCCACACCAAACTACCATTTAAGGAAAATATTCGTAACTTGCTGTCTAGCGATTTCAAGTGGAATACGTCAAAATATTTTTTTGAGAAATTAAATGTAGGTACACGTTAAACTTTCTTGGCATAGAACTCTGAACTATTCATTATGAGTAGCTTTTGGATATTAATGCAATACTAAATATCAGTATCATAGCAAAATGATGCCCTCTGCTGGGTCTGAATACCCCGTAGACATTCTACAGATACCTTTTCTATCCAAACATTATCTCAAAGATAAAACACAAATGAGAAAGGAGACAATATTTTTGATAATGAAAACCACATTTGGTAACTACCATGAAATATTTTTGTTATAATAAGGAGCATTATTTTGAAAACTGAATTTGATAATATTAAAGAACCCTCTATGTCACAATCATATGTCTTTCTCCTATAAACTACAATTGCTGTAAACTTCAATAGAATGACGAATATCTCAATTATCTATCTTTTACAGCTTCCGAATAAAATAACATTTGATAATGGAGCGAAACTTATAAAATAGAGCATTCACTGAAAAGCATATACATAATTTCATTTCTTATGTTTATAGGTCAAACACGTGATTTTTTATAAAAACCGTCCGGCTATTTTTAAGAAATAAGGCTAACAAAATAAATGTAAATTGTGTTTTATGGTGGAGAGTTTTTCTTGAAAGCGTTGCCTGTCATCCTTGAATGTTGTCTGGCAGGTGTATAATATTAGGTACTTGTAAGAATTTACTCAATTTTATTTTAATTTGTCCTCCTTCTAAATAATAAATGAATTTTAATTAAATCAATTAAAATTATTACGATTTTAAGTTATCCTTCCTCTCCTTGTATCAAGTAATACAAATAAGAAACCTCTGGGCAATTTCCTGTGAAATATTGATATCGAAGTTTTGTGTGGACTACAATATTTCTTCTGTGGTGGAGAAAGTAAACAGGAAATATATATTTATGTTCACGAAAGTAACACACATATCTACTGCATTTTGAGCAAATGAGGATTTAGTGTCATACCAAATGTAAGGGTTGAAATCCACTATAAAGTCCTATTTGTTTTAAATGTTTTAAATCAACTATTTTCGCAATATTTCAAACCAAATTAACTTCAGTCAAAAGTGCACATTTGTCAGTTTTCAAATAGAATTTTTAGACAAAAGTTATTAACTTCAAATTGTTTTGCATTATTTATTGAACTAAGATTTTTCAGAAATTGGAAAAACATATATTTGCTTCCGAACAGAAAGAATGCGCCTGTTACGTAAAATAATGATTCGTTTCACAGCATTTGTACTGACAGCATTTTTTATTTTGTTTTGCTTTTTATGACTACTAAGAACTGAGCTATTGTTGAAACCAATTCAAAAATTATCTGTATCAGAAAGGAAACCTATATTAGTACTAGATTTTTTAACGTCCCTAAAGCGGTTGTATCAACGATGAAATAAATGGGTGAAATGATGCTGCAAGGTTCATACAGTTTAGGCTTCCCCGTGTTCATCTTTCAGTATAAGGGTAACACCCGGGGAAAACACTTAACTCACCCTAACCGATTTCGAACTCGAAACCTCTTGAATGTGAGAGACGCATGCTGACTCTACACTTGTCGGCACCACAGGAATTGTTTCGAACAACGAAAAGGTGTGGTTTGAGGACATAATTACCATGGCAGCTCTTAATCAAGATTTTCAAGAAAAACACATTTGGAATCTAAAATAGGATGCAGCTGATTTGAAACATCCGCATTGCATGTGTATAATTTGGTCAGCTTTTGGATATGAATACAATACTAAGTACCAGTTTTCAGAATGAAATCATCTGTTTTAAGGCCCACTAACTTATACTGGAGGAGGAAAAATAGACTAAATGCAACTTCAACTATTCTAAATTTGAAAATACGCCTTAATACCTGCGTTAGAGGTAATATTGGTATGGGCATGTTCAGCATGGCCAAATGAAATGGTGAGTGCCTGGGGTTTCAAGGTCCGTCAACAAAGAGTGCCAAATGAACTATTACAGTTCTTTAACATAATGAGTGAAATTAAAGTGGCGAACGTGATTTGGAGTCATTCATTGAGAACCTGTCTCAAACTTATTTCCTCCTTAGTGTTTACAATCTGCGATTTGCCCTACACAGAATACTTAATCTAAGAATACCATGTATGTTACACTTCATGATACACTGACTGAATTAGTGTCTAGTATATTATTCAAATGAGATGAGATTTTCGTGGTTATGTTTTATGCTTTTGTGAGCGCTTTTTAATGTACTATACTTCTCTGCACTTCACTATATTGGTTCAGTTACTACTTTAAAAGGATTATTCACTTTATTCCCATACGCTTAAAGATTTCATTTAAAAACTGGATTGTACCTGGTGATGAAATCACTTGTCGTAGCACAATCTTGGGGTTAAATTTCCAGTTCAACCTGAAGATGCCCATATTATGCAGGTGGTTACTATGAGTTTGTTATAAGCTTTGCGTTGATAAGTGGTGGCCAATGGAACAATTTTTTCTTGCAAATCCATACCTGTCGATCCTATTGTACAGCGCTAAGTATCCTAAAAGCAGAAAGATTTGTGCAATAAAAGTTTTGACCCATCTGTAATCCCTAATGAATACCTATAACTATAATACTTTGGTTAGGTAATTAGTAACGCTTTCAAGGTTATGTGTAAATATTGTTGCTGTACTGAGAACTTATACTGGGAGTTAAGATGCCCTAAAGCAGCTTTAATTCTTCTCTTAAAGACCGGAAGGGTCATTATGTCTAACAATCTTATGACTGTTGGAACATATCACAATCTTTTTTGAGGAATACAAGTATTAAGATGGTTCAATAGTTTTTTTTATGAAATCTTTATTAATATCCGCTTTGGTTATTGGGTCTTGTGAGATTATCTTACACGTGACACATGAATATTGAGTGTCATATATCATATAACACTCAATATTCATATATATATATATATATATATATATATATATATATATATACACACATACCTAACACTATGTGACAGCGAAACTCAAATATCATTAATAACAGGTAAGAAATTTACAATAAGTCTGTTATGTATCTAAATTTTAAAGCTGGTTAGAATTACAATCTTTCACTTTTTACAATCGATTTTGATCTGTGTCTGTGTGTCTGTCTGCCTGCGTACGTGTGCATGTGCAGACCTTATTTACTGAAAGTAACTTTCCGTAAGGTTTCATTCAATGAGAGATTAAAACAGAGCTGGACAACTGATTCTCAGAGAGAGCAAGTTGCTCACGACCTTGACTGATAACGGTATGTTTAGTAGGTAAAAAAATGAAGGTCCCTCATGGTAAGATGCTATTTCCCCAGGCCTGAAACAAAACAATCACTAAGGCAACTGTTACCTCGTTTCATGCATTTCTTCCTGAAAACAAGAAATAACTACAGTAATACCAATTTTGCAGCGACTACATTCCAATAAGTTGTGAACCTGTCCCTCATCCTTATTCCTCTGCTAATGGCATGAGCACAATAGACAGGGTGCTCTCAATATACTTATAATGAAAGAATCTGCTGTTGCCAAGTCGGTTGCAGTTATGCATTCAGAGTATTAGAGAGAGTAGAGTTACACCTCAGAGCGACCGAAGTAAAACGCCCACGCAACCAGTTGGTACTCTAAAAGGCAATGGGATGCGGAAGGCCGTTAAGGCATGGACAATGATATAATTTGAATAGTGCCATGGGTGAAGCTATTTTCAACGCGATATAGCGCTCTTGTGCTATGTCATCCAATAACATTTGTTACATTTGACACAATTTACCAACTTCAATGTTGTCACCACATAATTCGAACACCCTGTATTACTGCAAATGAACTAGGAGAAAGATGTCTAATTCAATCAACTCTAAGAGTAATGCTACGTTTCTACAGTATCAATGCAGGCCGCCGAATAAATTTTATTAGAAACAAGAACAAGACATGGAAGAAACAAAAAGACTAAGCGCATTGTTAAAATTTATGCAGTAGGTGCTTGAGCATTAACTAAATTTTAGAGGAAGGTTTTTGGGACTTAGATTTAATTTCTATCGTTTATGTTAAATATATCTCAAATTCTGCTCTGTCAAATTTGTACTTTAAGGATAAGAATTTCAACACAGAATTTTGCTTCGCGTCTTTAAAAATGCATACTATGTGCGCTAAATGCAAAGCGTTTTATTTTAGATTTTTTATAGAAGCTGAGCAAAGCATTCATCATTATGTCACGAGTTTACAATTAGTGGCTGTCATTAGTAAAATTCTGGCCTCGTTAGAGGAAACTAGAAACACAAAGGGATAGAAGGAAACCAGAACGGATGAAATCACCATTTATCGACCCACAAGAAACGCATACATTCCATAGGTGCAAATGGCTGCTACATGGTGGAGCTCCTGCTCATTTCCAGATCACTGTTCGCAGAAAGCAGTTTTCCTTGGTAGGTGGATTGGAAGAGAAAAGCCCGCCTCAAAGGCCGTCCCGTCACCTAACCTTCAATGGACGCACTTGAAAAACGTATTTGTTTAGCTGGTATTTAATATGCAGATTTTGAACAACGCAGCACTGAATCCTTCGCATCTCTTTGAGAACAAGGAAGATCATTGGAACGGCTGCAAGAATTCATGATACTGGAGTGGATGCCTACATTTAGGTGGGGACTTCGAATATCTCCTGTGATGGCAGAATGATTATCATGCACAATGTATTATATACAAATTGATATAAGATCATAGGATACCAAAACTACTGGAATACAATTAAGTTTACGGTTTGTGCATATTTCCGGGTGCTCTTTAATTTATAACAGTGGTATTAAACCTTTTTTCTCCGCGCACCCCCAAAGGCAATCTTCCATTCAAACCTAGCCCTAGGTATTAGGCAAGCCGCAGAGTCATTCTTAATTCAAATTATACGCGACATCTCAAATAAGTTTAAAATTTTATAATTAAGCACTACAAAAAGGAGGACAGTACAATAAATGTAAAAAATAAAATCAGTTAAAGTATGTTACGATCAGTGCTCGCACACAAAAATTACAGGAATCAGCATATAAGTATTGTTGACCTGTTATTGAGATACTAGAGTTGAGGTGTTTTCTGGACGCCAGCTTCTCTATTCATGTGCGAATTGTTTCTTGTGCAATATCGATCAGATTTCTGCACTCAAATGGTTTCTTTGTATCGTTTTACTTACTCTCAACGCAGAGAAATCTTACTCATACAAATAAGTAGAAGAAAGCGGCAGAAGGCAGTGTCACTAAGTACTCTGTGTCATAACACCAGAAATCACAAATTTACATGTTTTCCATTTTTATTTTCAGTGAACTGTCAAAAGATATTTGAAAAATATCTCTTAATTTTATAGTGAGATCAGAGTAATTGATCTCAGTTTCTGGAAAGTAGTGTAAAAACTGTAACCTGTGATTTTGTAGGCAGAATTTCACCATTTCCGAAAGCCCGTCGGCAATAGTAACTGCTTGGTAGAGTAAGCAAAGTGGATTACAGGGCAACTCAGATTTCTCTGGCTGAAGTAAATATATTCCGTTATATTTTACATTCATGAAATGTATTATCCTGACTGCTTATTTTAAATGTTATTGTTTTTCGTCATTTGTGATCACTTAGGAAATATATTGTAAAGACCGTATGTGTATTACATTTATGTACCCCCTAAGTCCTTACAAGTTTGCCGCCTAAAAAGCGATTCCTTAAGATAGTCCCTGAGTTCGACGTCACCCTATATGCCGTAGAACTGTCAGAAACCTTTACTAAACAATCGTTTTAGGACTGTGGACTCTTTAAAGTATATAAAACTTGATCAACTTTTACCAGAATGATCGCTGTTGCATAAAAATGTTTAAATACGATAATTCCTAGTAATATGTTTAAAAATCTACGATCCCCCCCCCCCTCTCTCTCTCTCTTTCTCCTTTGTATGAGATCTTACTTACTCTTTTGTATGTTATTTTCGTGATTAAGTGTGGATGAATAACAAACGGTACTAGCAATATTAGGGGTTTTGAATGTATATTATCATTTTAGAAATAATACAAGTGTTACCTCAATGATTTTACTGTCACTTTTGAGTACATGAAGTAAATAAATGAAAGTCACAACTGCCGTATGTATATTTTCAAGATTCTATGTTGGAACTAGAACAAAATGGTGTTTACAAGTAGCTAAAATTAAAGAAGGCCACGCTACGTGATCTATTTCTGGAAATCAGGGTTGGCGCACCATGATGCACGTCCTGAAAAACGCCAATCAGAGTTAGCCCTGGTAATTTAGGAAGCACTTCTGTCAGTACTGACTTCTACGAGTGAACATAAAAGAGATATAAGTCAGTTTGAAAATATTTCCTAGTTTTACTCACTCTAAAATGTTCTTGAAGTGGGTAGACTGTATTCCATTGAAAATTTTATATTGATAATTTAATATTGGTGCAGATTTTTATATCCCCTGATCCCAAAAGAAGTACATACATGTGGGTGTGTTTTGTGTGTGCAAGCAGCATAAACGAAAATTCGGATGAAGGTAAACGTTGTATTTAAAATACCTATACTTTTCAAGAATGCAACTTTAAGATTTTCACAAAGTTATTCCAATCCTAAACTAATTTTTACGCATATAAAAAGGCTTTTGTATTATCTTTTATCATTATTTTGTCTGTGATGATCTTTATTTAAATACTACATATTTGAGATATTGAAATGCAGAATAAAATGCATGCAGACGGTGACGTGTTACTCACTACGATCAAATTGACAGAAAACGTAACTTTTTTCAGAAAAAATTAGCACCCACCAAAATATGCAATTCGTGGAACACGGTATTGTTCCATGCTGCATATATTCCCAAGAGAATTACATGTAGGAAGATGTTTCAAAGTCCAAGATTCGTTTTACATTCTCTATTATTTTTCTATAATTAGAGGAAATGTTGCATTTCACCCAAAAATTTGTTAGTAAGATTCCACTGGCTAGCCCTGTAGCTCGTGGTAGAGCATGTGCAGAGGATCGCTGGTTCGATTCCTGGTTGACGGGTGGGAAGTTTTCTTTCACTAGAATTATTCCCCATCCGTCCAAGAGACTGGAAGTATGAATGAGTGTGTAATGTAATGTGAATTGAATAAAATAAATTAATCCAAAGTAATAAAAACCCAAACCTCAAAACCACCGCTAAGCGAGTGAACATCATTGTTATTGAGCAATTGTTCCAAAAGGTTAAAGGCGGCATATTAATGAAACAAAAGACAAAACCAAAAATGTATTGGAATTACGCTTTCAGTCTCCCTGAAAAAGAAAAAAATAGAAAAATGGCCGAACGCGTGCGCCTCTGTGTGTGTGTGTGTGTGTGTGTGTGTGTGTGTGTGTGTGTGTGTGTGTGTGCGTGTGCGTGTGCGTGTGCGTGTGCGTGTGCGTGTGCGTGTGCGTGTGCGTGTGAGAAAGAGAGCCTTAATTATTCTGAAAAATATAACCCAGAAAGGACACTATCATTCACGTGAGAAATTTTTCGCTGTTTTCTCTATCTCTCAAAATTAGCTCTATTTTGCTAAAATACCAAGAACTTACTACCTAACAAATGAAATACAATTTTTTGTTCTGAATCAATTTTGTAAACCTTTTATACCATAGGAAATAGATAAAACCTTGCTCAAAAAATATAGAACTCCTTAAAAGGCAGTTAATATAAAATAAATTATGACATTAATCATTTCCGGGATATGTTTTCTTACTAGCTTGAATTTTCTAATTTCGTACACCACGGCCTATTCATAACAACGAATGAAAACTCCCCTGATATTATGCAAAGGAATAGAAAACATTGGCGGAAAGTCGGACTTTCTCTGTTTGTCTGTTTGTCTGTCTGTCTGTCTGTCTGTCTGTCTCTCTCTCCCCTGCTCTCTCTCTCTCTCAAAACTGCCTGCTGCTACGACTCATGTCTGTAATCAACTACTAAAAACTCACTGCTCCCGTCGCCTCGCCTCCTTATATAGTGCGGATAATATATAGATGAAACAGCTAATTGGAATAGCCCAAAAATCAACTGTGACACGTTTCCCTCATTATGACGTGGTCTGGTTATATTTGGTGATATTCCATCGGTTAGGTTATATTAGTACTGCCAACTGTTCGTAACATATAACCATGGTATATCTACGGCCATAGTGGTGTTATTACATCCATTATGTTGCCACAGAAGCCCTTGTTTTTGAACGCACATAGATTTTAAAACAAGATTATGTTTAGACGTCGCTTCAATTAATCTGTGGACACTATTGTACTGCTCGTGTTTGCGTGATTTTGTCTTAAATTCTTTTAGGGCACTATATGCAGGTATAGTTACTGCTGTTATTTTTGTGTTCGCCACAAATTAGTGCATCAAATATATATTACAATATTTAGAGTTTGGAAGTGATTTTATGCAAAAGTGTTATAGCAGAACAAGATTTGCCGAAGGGGAGCAGTTTCTTGTGTTGTATGGTTACGATGTTCAAGCATTATTCTCGTTTGAGAGCATGTTACTTTAACCCTGTAATGTTTGAGGTTAGAAATGCTTTTGTTATGTACGTTGCTGTACTGCTTTGTGGGGTACTCTCCTCTCCAGTTTAGTGTAATGTCGGCCATGTCGAACTCTTGGGAACTGTCGATAAGCTGTGCCCCTATAATACGGACCTTTCTCGAACTTCAACTTTTCTGGAATCTCTATGAACACCCCAGCCGCCGGACGCTTTGTGAACAATCTCGAAAACCCTTTGTGTTGCCGCTCTCATTGATGGCATGTGTTTACAAACAGTCGCGCGAGGCAGCCTTACCGTAAGCAAATGCCGCCTGTGGTGTGAGGCAGCCCAGCCCCGAGCCTTTTATGTGATGCCGCTGCCGACAGCGGGCTTCACAGTATATGCGGCAGCATTTTCATTTCAGAACTCGATTAGGACCATGTAACTGGTTTGTGGGAAAACTGTTAGATGAAGAGAGAAACTTAACTATCACACGAAATGAGAACATACTAAGGTACCAATTATCGTAAATAATGCCACGAGTGATTGTCAGTTTATCTAGAGAATTTGACTTACACGAGTTGCATTTATTAAGACCATTTCAAGAATTAAAGAGTGATATAGCCAACGAAACGTTATTTAAATGCTGTATTGTAATCACAAACTTCTTAAAAGAAACATGTAGCACGTATACATACATCAGCGTCCATTGGTACGGCCTACAAGATCATCATATTGATGCTCCAATGTGTTAAAATGCTGGCAATGTCAGAAGCTGGAGTATCTGCTGCTAATTTATAATTTCGTTGAATTGAAAATTTGTAAAACTGATTCCTGTTGTATTCTGTCATCTACTTTCAGCACCGAAGCGACAGTCAGCCATATGACATTTGAATGGCTGCTCTGTTGCGTTAAATTACGTTAGCTGTTGTGCACCTAGATTCTCTAACCTTATCATAACATAAGAAAAGCAGAGAAGGTGATAATGAAATGAAATAAATTTTTTCGCGAATGAAGGCTGTGATTGGTTGTAATTTGAAATTGTTATGCACTTGATTAGTTGATTTCAAGCAAGTCACGTATGAGTGGAATAGTCAAAACATCTGCACTTATATCCTAACAGTATAATCAGCTGAATCTGTAATGGGCAGAGAAAGTTGTAAGAGCGTAGCATATCTTGGGTTTTACTCATTAGCTATGGCAAGGAGAAACCAATTTTAAGTAAGCACTTCTAATGTTCATCAGTTATTGTCGTATATGTGGACTAACAGAACCTCAAGAAAATATCATAGATCCTACGCCAGAGAATCTCCCATGAAACCCTTTGTCTGGAACTAAGATAAGGGAAGTAAGTTCAGAAACAGATCACTTTAATCTGATCTACAGACCATTATGACAAGAAGAAAGGAACTGGCTGTAAAACGTTCCTGCTAGACTGATTCCATTAAGCAAAATGCCTTTTCTGTGTTCCCTTAAAGTCGGACGGTAATGTTCCTTCCTTCAGCTAGATATGGCCTCGGGTACAAGAAGAGGAGGTTATTGCAAGAAATGAGAAACTGCCTTTAGGCTTACCGTCGCACATTTCATTGTCTAACTTCGCTGCACACTATTATGACTTCCAGTACCGGACAAACCTAAAAAATCTGTGTGCACTCACGTAACTTTCTCTACTCACTCTTGTACAAACTATTAAGAGCACTTCTCTTGAATGTAGTTCAATTAATCGAGATAAACATTTAGAGAAATGGCACTTCTGACCGAAAATGAGTTTTTTATATGAATTGGTTCAGAGAAGAAAGCTCTTTCTTTCTGTTGACAACAAAATATTGTTGATGCAAAATGAAATATGTAATTTCTCGTATGTCAAGCTATGATCAAAGTTATTGTGTTACCTCGTATGTGATGAATAATGAAACCCGTATCGTTATCATATATTGCTTGGTTTGTGTAAACTCGTATGTAAGTATGAGTAATGAAGCATATCAGGGAATGCCTATAGCTGACAGCTCAGTGATTGTTGCTATGGTCGGTAGTGTTTACAAAGCGCCCAACAATACATACAACAGATCAACAAGCCTTATCAGTAGGTACTTAAAACACAACTAGTTTCAATTCTGGTGTTCAGTTGAAGAGTGCAAGGAAGCAGCGCTAATTTCACACATTAGTATTTTGAAAACATCTAAAATTCAAGTTAAGTAACTTAATAATATAATGAAGGAAGAAACGATAGCTTTGTATCTTTTTGTGGTATGAGTGTTGCAACGAATTTTACCCTTAAAGGTTAAAATAACAATAATGTAGCTGTTTTTAAGATATAAAGGTATTTTTTCCGAAGGGTGAGTAAGGTGTTCGTGAGCTCTTCGGAAAACATTTTCTATCCTAAATAACATGTTAATTTAGTGCATTAGCATAGGAAATTGTTTTAATTGATTAACTTGGTTATAGTCGAGGAGCCATAGTTTACAGATCCTTAATTTTCTTATAACATCAAGTTTTGAAAAAATATACACGGTCCTCTGGTGATTATATGAGTAAATATAAGGAGAAGGATCAAGGTTCAATTTTTTTAAAATTATGCTTAGATTTATTGAAAGAGCCCAGGATATTATACGTACAAAAGTCACAGATCTGAATATTCTTGAATATGCTAAATTCATTAATTATATGCAGTGCAATGCAGTTTCTTAAGAAAAACTGGAATTTTCTATCCAATACTGAATCCGAGAATGTAATAATTTTCGTGTGGGTGTGCTAAAATTACTAATACTTTGTCGCAAATAATTTAACGTTCTTATGTATGACATCCCTTGTATAGGCATACGCACTTAACCATTTATTACATTTTGTTCAAGAATTCTGAAATAAGAATCGCGGCTCACAGCTTAAAAATTAATTAATGTTGTCATAAAGAATATAATGGTGGAAAGTCTAACTCTGTGTTCCTGGTTTTAAGTTGTATTATTGAACGGAAAATGACAAAGGATAGCTTTACAAGGAGTAACAAAACAGTAGGTGACAAACTGGTTTATTTAATTACACAATATGTTTTCTTGACGCTCCAAAAAGTGTCCTTGTGCAATACCTCCGCAGGGTGTGAAAATGGCAATCGAGATAAGCCTATATTTACAACAGGGTTAACAAGAAAACACTTAGATGAATGTGGATGGTTTGTTGCAGATAAACAAGAATGGGGGTAAGAAAAGTTGCAGAAAGTGTTAACAATTACGTGTATTTTCAATACTGATTGTTCTGCTTATGAGACTGATATAATTGAAACCATTGGCACAACAAATAAAGATCTTTCAAATACACAGGGTGGAACGCAGAAGGTTGACTTGGTAGCAGAGGCAGATGATACTGGAAATTTACACGGACATTGCTAATAATGTAGTGAAACCAGTATGTGAAAGTATGAAAAGTCTAAATTATGACCAACTGATTTATCAGATTAGCTGGGAGTGTGCTCAAGAAGATGCTTGTAATCTACAAGAGTTGCAGTATAAGTATTTTGTAAACGAAAATCATGATAAAGATGGAAATAGGATGTCACCCTTCAGTAGTATCAGCCCACTATCAATCTTGATAACTGTTCGCACTTAATTGTCTTGCACACACACACACGTGCGCGCGCGCAGACTGTTTTCTAAAATTGCTTTTTTTGGATTCACTGGGTCTCAAAACATATATTTCCGGTGAAATCTCGACATCCAATTTTTGGGTGGAATACAATACTTCCTTTTACTTGCCAGTAAAGAAAGTAAAAATAATATCCAAATTTTAAAAATTGCTGGCAGGATGGATTAATAGATAATAATAGCATTAGTATTGTTTATATCTTAACAACTATCATTTTCTGAGCTAAAAGGTGTTTTTGTTTCTCCTGACAAAATGCCGATACGAGGTGTCACTTCTTCCACGACGGACTATATTAGAGGTTCGCGCCTCAAAACATTCATTTCACTAAACTGTGTTTTAACGAGATCTACATTTTCATGTAGTAAGATGTTATCTTATAGTTTAGTGATTTACAAAATTCATCCAGCATGAAGACGACATTCCCAGAAAATTCAGATATACATTTCATTTGGCTTATAAATATTTAAATATACGTATCATACTTTCATCAAAACCGTTAAAGCCATTTTGGAGAAAATCAAACTTTTCAAAGTATGTTCTATGTAAAGGATAGTCTGAGATGAGAGGATTTCATTAAAAATCTTCTTCGAATCCTTGGAAGGCATTGAACTTAAATAAGAAGTTGATTAACACAGAAATTGTTTTCTAAAAATTATTATTATTTTTTTTTTTTTTTTTTTTTTTTTTTTTTTTTTTAAATATACGGCCTCTCAGAACATGTATTTCCGTTGAAATGTTGGTATCGTAGAGATAAAGTAACAAAGAGACTCTAGTTCAAAAATACAAGTTAGTTTTGCGTTCAACAAAGTCAGAAAACTCGTACAACTGAAGCCGATTTCCATAAGTCAACAGTCTCGTAAATTTTGATAAATTCAACAAAAGTTCAGGAAAATAAGAGCTTAGGATTAAGCTTTTTCCATGATGAATTTCTATCTAATTAAAAACAAAAGGTAACATTCATATCAGCTCGTCTACTCTGTCGCTTATTATCTTCTGTCTATTACGACAGCTTAATTTTCTATTTCATGTTAATCGAGATAAGCCTTTGCAAAATTCGCTCCCTGATACATCTCGTTGTAGTCGCACGGAGATAGAGGAAACTGATTTGATAGATGTTAAAATTCCATATTATTATCACGAGAAGCAACTCAAAGTTACGGGACTTCTAAGAATCACAAGGTATTGAAAACTTCAAAACAATAATGAATATCCCGAAAATCTCTGACAGGACAAAAAGATTACTTACAGAAAATTGTTGATCTAAAGACATCTAAAATTCTTATAAAATCTGTTTTTACCTCTTTCTTAGACTTATCAATTATACAAAATTCCATTTAAAGAATAGGGCTACATAGCTGCTTCAACAAGATATGCATTTCATTTTTCATGTAAATATTTTAAATACACAAGATATGTTACTTATATATGGTATTTGAAAAATATTTTTTAGAAAAAAACAATTTTGAAAACTTTTTCATACTAAGAGTAGCATAGAGTGAGGTAGATTTAGTAGAACATTTTTATGTCGCATTTTTAGAAGTCGCTGAACTAAAATACTAAGTTTATCATTTATCAGAACTTTTTGGGGGGGTTGTACTGTTCACTTAAATTTGAGTTCTTTTATGTGTCCTAAATCTGTGGCACCGGCTTCATTTTCCTTCCGAAGGAAGCCATGCTAAGGATTTTTACGACCGAAAAATACCCTTCTCGTGTTTGAACCCGCGACCTCGGGAACCGCAGTCCTAGACCACGGAGGAGGATATGCTTTTCTTAGACATACAGCAGAGCTTTATATGAACATTATTTTTTTGGATTCAAAGTACCTCAAAACATCTATTTTTGTTAAATATCGACATCGAAGATCTGGATGGAATACAGCATCTTCTCCTTACCTATGCTAGAAAATGGCACCGAAAGTAATAACATCATGTTTAAACATATATTTGCTCACTTTGCTTACAATAAATTCAGTAATATGTTGGATTTCTGTTACTATCTCAGGTTTCTGCAATAGTCTCAGATATTAAGTGTTAGTGGAAATAACATACTCATTGTGGCCTATAAAATATTTTATCACAGTCATGTGTGATAAACACAAATGTTTGAAGTCATGGGATGGAGAATACCAGAGATCACTTTATGATACTGTATGACCTATGAGTGTAATTGAATTCGTGTAGGAAATTTGGAGTTATATTTTGTGAATCAAAAGGACACAAACAAGACTTAATCCACATTTTAATGTCAGTAGTATTTATTACTTTACCACTTTCCTGCTTTGTACTATCATTGTCTTCTTCTTTATATGATTACTCTCCCCGTATAGAGGACTTACTTACACCCCTAGGACCTTACAGTGATTCCTCAGTCTAGGTATGACGAAGTTCTGTAACATACTTTAGTTGCGCTCCTTTGTCTTATTCCATTATTGTCTTCTTCGAAGGAATACAGGCCAAAGATGAATTGTGAAGTGAAGTTAGATCATACAGTAACTTCAAATCTTGAAGACTTTGATGAATTAAGGTATAATTATTAGTTCAGGTTCATTAAATATGGCCACTTATAGACACTTCCCAACAATGTGGCCTCCGCGATCTCCAGATTTCTTTGGTTCTGGGGTTATCCTAAAGAACTAATTTTCCTGACTTATTCAACAATTCCACTGCAACTGAAAGGTGCCATCTTGCAAGAAAGTTTCAATATTCCAAAACCTTATTTGCAAAATACTGTGTAAGTCACATACAAAATAGCTATACATTGAACAAGAGAACGACGAACATCTTCCGAGCGCTTTGTAAATCCCATTGTTTGCCCTACACTGTGATGTCTTTTTGTTATGTCAAATAGTATAATATTTATTGCGGTTTAATTCTTAAGTAAGCTTTCAAAGACTTTATATAATAAAACCATTTCTAAAGTTAATGAAGTAGATATAAGAACAACCTTTGGTAAGAATAGTTTTACAAAAGTGAGTGGAGAAAATCATACGACGTGTTCTGATCTGGAAAGAAAGTACATAGAGGCGAAGGTACGGATAACAGTTGATATTCAAGTTGCACTAATTAAAACATTTCCTAACATTAAGCTATGCCTTTGTCACTAAACCTACGATTATAATGCCCAATCCATAAAAAATTTCCGGAATAATAATTTGTGCCAATGCTGGAGTTGCAGGTGGTATTTACTGCATAATGAACACAATGTGTTTGTCTCATATTCCCTAGTTCGGGAGGCCGATAAAATAAATTGGTTTCTCCGCCTGCATTTTACGAGATGGAGGGTTATATGACCAGCCCAAACACACCCTTTCAATTTTATGAATATTGTACCCTTTCCTCACTCAGGGACATTCCTGGCGTTTTTTGCTCCAATTCTGGTTCCACAGTGTGCAAGGACGCGTCACAAGATGGAGACCAGAAAAAATTTGAAGAGAAAGTGGTCGCATTTGAATACCAGGGTTGTAGTTTAAATTGTAAACCTTACTTTCGGTTTCCACCGACTAACATATGAAAACAAACAACGCGACAGACCTTGAAAACCTTCGACGTTTATACCACATAAATATTCTTGGATCTTTGTTAGAAACGTTGACGTTTGTGTTCATTAGGAAAGGGTGAATACAGACACGTAACAATATGAATGCGTTCTGCTAAGAAACCACACCGAGTACCAACAGAACTTAAAATAGGATGTTTAGTAAGGTCCACCGATAACAGGTGCTTTTTTGAATGTCAGAGATTTTAGAACTTACTATAAATGGGACTGATGAAATGCGAAAGTAATGATAATGGGAAAGTCAAGATGAATTTTCTTCAAAAATTTTCTATTCTTTTTCTTGTTGTGCAAATAAATTTTGTGGGTGCAGATGATATTTATATCAGTGGTTTTACAGCGTGTTTAACTATACGTACAGCACAACAAGGCATGGCAAGTCTGTGATTGAACTTAATATCGAGGCACCCGCCATCAAATTTTGCAACAGCTATAGTAGGTGCAAATGCAGTTCTCTCGCATTCAGTTTTTCAATTTTTTGTATTCAAAACTTTCTTGAAGTTTTCAACAGAAATACTAAAATAATACAAACAATCTCTTATAGATTTTATTAATTCGTTTGCATTAGTCCAGATATGCAAAATTCAATTTGATGCCTTTTTAAAAGATTATTTTACTTCAAAGCATCTTTTTCTAAACTAACCCAAAGTGCCCTGAATTACATAGCCATCCTGCTATCTATAAAATACGATAGCAAGTAATATTATAAAATACCTATAGACGAAAATGTACCACACAAAAACTATAAAGATCTTTAAAACACGCAATTTGTTTCAAATAAATTTCTTGTGGCATTAGCCATTTTGAAGTAACCTCTACTAATGGAAGTCCAGTACTTTAACATTTGAATTTCGGTATTCCCGTGTATCATATAGCGAGTGTGTAATTAGACATTTGTGCCACGATTTATCTCAACTGAAATGAAACAGGTAGGAAAAAAAATATTTCGTAAAAGCAATTGTCTACCCATTATAAACATAGGATAGAGAAAGTCATGTGAATTGTAATACTTAAATTTTCTTTTTAGCGAGTTTTTAAAATGTATCTCTGGTTTCATGAAGTCTATGGATAAGTTATAAACCCTTATGAATCGACTCTGCAGATGCTAACTGCATTTATTTTAAACGTCGCAGATAAATTGGAGCCGTTTCTGACATTTGGTTTAATTCGTCGCACTCTCGTCAGATGGCTTCACTGTGTCGGAAAATATTAAACCAGATTTTTTGGTCTTGTTTATTTCCAGTAGCTCTTTCTAGATTAAGTTTTAATGTTTGACTCTTATCTGGAGGCAGAGTAACTAACTACAACAATATATCCAAAGAACGCCAAAATGAGATTTTATTCAAATGTTTGTATACTGTTTTAAATGCACGGTAACAAGCAGCAGTTTATAGTAATATTTTATCTTAAATATGTACATAGCAATTTTGATAATTGAGATTTTTTTTTCGTACTTCCCCAAAGAAAGGGAAGGAGAAGTAAGGAGAAAGTATAGGCACACAACTAAGTGAGTAAACAATATGAATATGAAAACTGACATTAAGCATATAAAATAAGTATAATAAACGAAATATATAAACAAAAGTAATACATATAAAACCCAAATTTCATTCGGGGAACTTGTAGATGGACAGTTGCGAGTCACTTCTTATAGGTCCGTTAGTGACTGTCGATTTCCAATATTTATGTTGCAAAAATGCCTTCCTAAATCTAATAAAATGTGCAGGACCATTAGAAGAACTGTATATAATAAGACAAGGAAAGATCGAAGATTAAATTATATAAAGTTATGCCAATACCAACAGTTTTATGCGCAAGTGTAGTTTGGACCTTAATCTCTGACGTCCCGAGATCAAATTAGGACATTGTATTTGTACTTTTGTGTTTAAATGAGCCTCGATTAGTCGAAATACATTAAATTTTAAAGCAAATTGTAAGCAAAAGTAAAATGAGATTTAGCCATAAAATTTATTCTGTAGATTAATGTACATTATTAAGAACTAAACAACGGGGATATTCAATAGAAAACATTTCTATTTTATTTTCAGGGATTTCTAGAGGTAATATACAATACGTGGACTCTATATCAATCTATGTCTAATTTAAACTGAACCACCCATATACAACAGATGCATATAGAAAAACATGATCATTTAGTGCAGAGTGTATCACGTATGATACCACCGGCCATTATGGTACACAGGAGGAGAAAAATACCCTACAGCTGGACATCTTATAATTTAAGGAAGTATACACAAAGAAATAAAAACAATCTAAGAGTTAACAGCCTGTCAGAAACTGTAGTTCAATATTAACAAAAATGGTCAACGTATAAACCAAGGTACACTTCCAAAAATAACTCAACCAGCTGAAAACGAGTATCGGCCGGTCAGCAAAAAAGATGCATACAGCAAATAAAGGAGACACAATAACGGTTTTAAAGCCCCATACTTGGAAGTAGTAGAAGAAGAACAAAAAGGTTAACTATCCTTTCCCTGTAATACGAACATCAATTCTGTGATGTCCGACACAAATACGACACCAAATCACCGAAGAAAATACTTAATAACCTTCTGTCAACTACATTAATCGGTTTACTATTATTTTTATTTGACTGAAACGTTTCATCCGGCATGATGGGATATATTGCATTCAATTTTAGAAAAAAAAAGAAAAGTAATACTAAGCGAAATTAAAGAAATTGAATGTCCATTTTTACTTACTCCACAGCTGAAGATGTACTTGGTTTGCGATTGGTGCAACTGTCTGAAGTTAATCCATAGCAAGAAGAGTGATGAATCTGAAACAAAGAGAAAAGGAATAACAGATACTGATTTCAATTAGGTAAAACAATTGTGTAAAATTATGATTTAGTATCTCCGAGTGCAATGGCTTCATGGTAACGTTTGATACTCGCATTCTAAAGGTCGAAGGTTCGAATCAAGTGGCTAGCCGGCCACAGGATTGTTGCCATGTTGGAATTTTTGGGGGACTCTATCATTGCTAGGGCTCATCGTCGTTCAGATCTGGTCACCCATTGGAATTTCCCTTCATTTCTTTTCCAAGGGGCTAAGTTTGAAACACAAGGAGTCCAGTATAATCTGCTTCCGGTGCTGTGCTCCAGTTGCTGGATGGTCTTACGTCTGTCACCTACACCTATCACTTTCTCCGTGATCATAAAGGACTATTGTTTGTTTTTAAACATTTTTCTAAGATTTAGCTTATTGGGATTTAATTACTGCTGCTTAATTTATTGCATTTTGTTGCAATGTGATATTCTTTTAAGGGAGAAAATAAATAAGCACGACGAACAAATATCAATGTAACTTTAACTGTTAGTAGATTACTGCACTTACCAGTATCTGCCCAAGTACTAAGCTGCATACTAACTAAACCCCTAGCGCAACAGCCCATGAAGGGCCAAGACTTGCCGTCCAGCCGCTGCGTCCCCCATCTCTGCCCACTACAGGCGTGCAGTACTGTGGGGTGCAGGTGATACCTAATAGTCTATCGTTTCAGGGGACATATTATATATGCAAATGCCCTGGCGGTGCGTAGATGTATTGGGTCGAGGCGCTTCACTAAATTGGATCCAGTGATCAGGTAATCCACCATCAAAGTCCAGGCTTTTTCTTGCCAACGGCTTTTGCTGAATGAAGAAGCAAAAGTATGGCTGTGATAACCCCGCTCCCTAAAGCAGTCGGTGACCTGTGTTTGTTCACATCGAGTTACTATAAGGTTGCTTCATAACTTTGTTTTGCTCGCAAGTTTTATCTATAGCACCTGAAAACCCTAAACCCTCTAAACAATTAAGTTATTACAGCTGCCTAATCAGCCTTACAACTTAGAGGTCAACAACCAGACTCGCTATTGGATACCTCAGTGTGTCTTTGACACTGACGTTGGATGGAACAGCGTGAACTAGTCTTTACAAAGTATGGAATGCAGAAAGGAACATTTCCGACATCCTATGCTGTTTTACTATTATAAGGACAAAACCACCTTAGCTGGGAACCGAGCTGGGAATTTCTCTCTAAAACAGAAAGTCTGTCAACTACTCTGTCGTAGCTTTGCCTGGGTGAGGTGTGTTTCTAGGTATTCTTTAGTGACTGAAACGTAACGAGAAACGAGCGAACTTATGAGACAACCTTATAGCGATGACAACGCGTTTTACAACGCTTCAACCACACAAGTTTCATACCTCGGGCCCATATCAGCTAGCTAAACCACACTCACACAAACAGACATGCCCACATATTTACTCACTCACACAGACGCGCGCGCGCGCACACACACACACACGCACACGCACACATACATTCACATTCACTCACACACCCACCCACCAACCCATCACTACTAACTCACTGTCACTAATTTTAACACCTCCAGTTAGCCATTGTATTGGAATTAATTTATGAATACATATTTTATTCATTTCACAAAGGAAAATATTTCACAATTCATCTGGACGAAATTAAAAATTGTAATCGAGATACTCAGAAGAATACTGAAGAAAGCAAATGAGAGTCTAAACCACCCTTAAGGAGCATTCTCCTTGCCGTTTTTCCTGTTCTTCTTCCTCTCTTTGTGTTGATTTACGCCCTACATAAAGTAAGGTGGTGAAAGAGATCCATAAACCTTCTCGTGGATGTTGGAGGCCATCAAGAGCGATACGGTGCAAATGCCGGGGCGGGCAAAAAATTGCATGGGGGTGGGTCGGGAGAAACACTTTTAAGGGTCTTGCGTCAGAATGTTGCTGGTTGGAAAGGTTATAACTCGAAAGTTCCATGGAATTTCCTACTAGGATCAAAAGTCTGGCAACAATAAGTGTCCTTCTTAAGATGGTATATAACATTGCATTTTATGTCACGTCTGGAGGCATGTCCAATGTATGTATGATAACCATAACAATGTAAGGCTGGAACTGTCTGTCAAAGAAAACCACCAAAAATTTGAGCCTTTAAGTACAGTTTAGTGAATTTTGATATCAGGTATTGAAAAAAGAAAATGTTGTGTATGGTGTATGATTTTTTCTAACCACTAGCAGTTCATAAGTATGGATTACATGCTATATTTTAATGTGAAATTGATTACTCTGTTCCACTTTATCAACCATAAGTGTTTGCTTAGAAATTGCTTCATTCTAGACAACAAATACAATATAAAGAAGCAAGCCTTCATTATTTATATTGCAATTCGATATTTGTCAACAATGAGCTGAAGCGAAACATCAATTTTCAAACAAAAATACTACATCTTGGGAAAACATACGTGCTAAAAAAGTTGAAACGATGTTATATCCGTAAAATTAAGAAAGAAAAGGTCACCTATACAGGAGCCATGCGATTTAAATCGTAATGAAATGTGACCTTTCGCCTTTCTGCAAGTTTCATCTTTCTCCCTTCTTTCTTGTACAGTTCTACTCACTTGACTGGCCACATGCTTACCTCATTCCTAAGAAAGATTGGAGAGTAACTGCCAAAGTGTGTATATGTTCTCGCTAGTTGATTATGTTAATTTTATATGTGTTGTTATATTGTTATAAGCGAGATTCGAACTCGCAACCTCTTGGACATGAGGCGGACACGTTACCACCAAGCTACAGAGGCGGGTTTGATTATGTTAAGTTATAGTTATAATCATAGCAACAAAGCTGCTAATATTTATTAATTTAAATACTAAATTCAGTATTTACCTACAAGGATACAACGCGAAGATTTTTCACACCAATCCATTTAAATGGATAATGTTTCAAAACTTTTGTTTGCTCAAAAATGGCTCTAACGATTTGATTAAAATAGTTTCCCGACAAATGAAATGTATATGTTGAAATATCCGAGATTAACCTCCATAATACTCTTTTTTTCCATAGAACTTTTTAGTAACTAGTAAACCGTAAGAGACGCACACCATATTATTATGTATGAAAATGTAGGTCTCGCCAAAGCGCAGAATTATGTCAAATGTTTTGTTTGGGCGTTAACCATTTTATGCAATTTTCTTTAACTTTTAAAATGCTTATACTTAATCAGCAGGAAAATTGCTATTTGTTCTCTCTCGACCATTCAAAGGGAATGGAATTGTAAACCCATCATAGAGTCACTCACTCTTAGGAGGTTTGACGATGCCTTAAATTCTACTACTTTTTACCTAGAAGGAAATATAGTACGATTTCTGTAAAAACTCAATTCAATTTATAGCTCCAAATTTACTAATTTCAACATCAATGAAACCAATATCTTAAAATAATAGCTAAACCTAAAGTACCTTTACAAACTGAAAAAGTCAAGGAAAATTTACATATAATTCACCTCTTATATCCCGATTAACATTACGTAGATAGAATAATAACGTTTTATGATTAGTTGTCGAGGAATTGATATGAAACTTCATGTGACAAGATTTTTTAATGCTGGGGTTAGTGTCATTCAACAAGAGTAATAACACTTCCTATTGGCGGTGGTGGTGACGGTGGAGGTGATGGTGGTGGTGGTGGTGGTAGTAATATATTAGTAGTGGTGGTAGTAGTAGCAATACTACCTTTAAGGCAAAGGTAATTGTAGAAATATTAACCATTACAGCAAAACTATACCTCGTGGACGCAATTAATCTGTAACCCTATGGCACAACAACCCAATCGAGCACGGCCACTGTGTCCTCCACCTCTGCTCATCACAGGCGTCATGAGTTGGGTGCAGTACTGGAGGTGCGACGTGGTCAACGCGGCGCTTCCTCCCGACCGGTTATGTGGTGTTTTCAACCAGGAGGTGCTACTTATTAAACAAGTAGCTCTTCAATCGACCCCTCAGGGGCCTGACGAGGCTCAGTGCACCCCTTGCCAGAACTCCCACTGGTACCGGGTTTCTCCGCACCAGAGCCAAGCGCGCTACCATTGCGCTACGATCAATTGAAAGTAATTTTATACCTCGTTTGCATGGGTGCTTCAGAAGAAACAATTTGGATAAATACCAAGACTATTGTACACTTTGAACTTACAGGTAACTCCCCGAACCTTACCTATGCGCTACTATGGCCCAGTTCTAGTGCTAACACGAATCAGAGGTTGAGTTTATTAGAGCAAGCTATTTCCTTCGTTTCAACCCTGAACATAACCGCTCATTAGCTCTCATTTGTTTCTTGAAATTTGTTTCAGGTCAGTCACGGAGGGAAGTAGTACGACATGGGTATAATTTAAGAGTCAACAAATAAAAGAAGACTTTTCGGCCTGAGTGATCTAAGGCAACGGGACATATTTTTCCTTGCAGCTTCTGTATTTAAACGAGTTTTATATTTAAGCTACTTGCAGTTTTTAGCTATTCCATGTTCAATAAAAAGTAAGAGGACTTAAGAGGTTATATTGCTTGGAATAGTGAACATTATGAAAATAAGAAAGCTAATTTCTTTTCCCATCAATTTCATTTGGTACTTTCTGTATTTCCCCCTATATATTTGATGTCGGTGTAACGACGTATTCATACCGCAACGGATTATAGGAGATACTTCATGGAACGGTGTGTGGCGGACAGTTAGTTTTCTGAGTCTCATTCCTGTATCATACTGCTTCAAGTGTCAACAGAGACCTTAGTGCTGAGCAACTGAATCTCTGCTTCAATACATGTTGGCAGATGGCATTAGGGTTTCGGCCATGCTTTCATTATCTTTGGATAAACGTCAGAGATTTCCCAATTACCATCTGTTTTGAATGTTTACTACTATTTTAGATTTAAGGTGGAACTTTAGTTCGTAGTGTTAAATATCCAATTAGGTTTAAGAGGTAGAACTGTGGCATTGAATTTTTAAGTTCCAGTTCTACCTCTTAAACTTTGCCCACACACGGCTTGTGTGTTCAAAAACACCAACAGTAAGTTTGTTGGCATAAATAAAATAATAATTACCATCTGAAGGTTATTTAATCCTGGGGTATAAAGTACTTACAATAGTAAGTCACCATTGGGGTAATTTGTCTCTGATGTGAGACTGCCTTTGTGGTTTACCAGGAGAAATACGAACTGGTTTGAGAATTTAATGCCATTCTGGCAGTTTGTCACAATAGCTCAGTGGTAGAGCAGCCGCCCGGTAAGCGGAAGGTCTGTGGTTCAAATCCCAGTTGTGGCATTGAATTTTTAAGTTCCAGTTTTGCCTCTTAAACTTTGCCCTACACTACACGGCTTGTGTGTTTAAAAACACCAACAGTAAGTTTGTTGGCATAAATAAAATAATAATCCAATTAGGTATTTGTCTTGGGGACTATTGGAAATCAGACTGCTCGGCCCATGGGATTTGAAACCAGGTGATCTTCCGAATGACGTCACCGCCTGAGCCATCCCGCTCGGTTATGCTTTCTCCGTCTAACCTGCAGTCGTCCTCCGTGGTCTAGTGGTAACATGCTAGCCTCTGGTTCGCGAGGTCGCGGGTTCAAAGCCGGTGGAGAACGGTGAATTTTTTCAGGTGTAACAGTCTTTACCATGGCTTCCTTTGAAAGGGAAGTAAAGCCGATAGTCCCGTGTCGTAAATTTAAGACACATAAAAAAGCCTACGAATCTGATAAAGAGGCTTGTTAGCAATATTTTTTCACGTCTAATGTAGAATGGGACACCAAGAACCAAAGCAGTTAAAGAGCCTATATAAATAAAAGCTCGATTTAAATTTGTCCAGTTGTAAACCAAGCTCGAGTATTTCATATCTTTTCTCCTTTCTTGGTACCAAAGTTCAATTATATATCAATCTCATTTTCCACATAAAGATTTTAGTAACGTTTTCATTACTTTTCAGTTTTCCCGCCACACACATAATATAATTATAGTAGAAGGAAATATTGTAGACCATCCAAAAGCTGTGTGCAAGATTTCACCACAAATACTGACCTTATACCTATAAAACAAAAACTTTCTTTCTCAAAAATGATTCTAAACATTTTTGGTTAAAAGAGATATTTGTACGCATGCGAAAAAGCATACAGCTATTGAATTTCCTGTAATAGCTTCAAGTAATATTTTTTGTATAGCGGGTGAGCCATTAGAAATAGCTAAGGTATTACTAAAAAAATGGCGCTTTAAAATATGAAATTTATGTAAAATTAAAGTTTGTTTGCCACAAATTTTTCCAATATATTCGTTACCATTGGTTTAAATTTCCAATGGGAATGGGAATAGGAGCAGGAGATACCTATTCGGCGCTGAAACCAGGCTTATCATATCTACTCCCCCAAGGGGTCACCCCCGGGTGGTAAGAGGTGACACCGCGGACAGATCCAGACTAGGTGTAAAGACATTGACAGAGGTCCCAAATGGTTAACAAGTTTGACGACCCCTCGAGGTCTTAAAGTCTTCTGGACCTTCCAAGCGGACCCCGGTGGGTCCAACGTCCCCACATGCCGTCCCCTACTCAGATCCCAGGGACAAGGGCCGGAAAGAGTCTTCGATGACGCAACCCTAAACAACCAACAGGATGAATGATGAATGAAATAATATTCAACAAAAATGGAAGGGGAGGGGATGTAATTATTCTTCCCGGCAGGGGAAAATCTCTTAAGAAACTATGGGTCACAAAAGTGAACCCAGGAATTGAGCGTACAACCTTCCGAATGCGAGCTTCACCCATTACCGAGGAGCCACTTGCCCGGTTAAATGTCCAATGCCTTATATATCTACCATTCAACTGTTACATATCCTTTCTTTTGTTCCTCATGAATAGTATAAAGATTACGCAATTTCAAAATAACAACCCACTTTTTAAACGATAGATTACCGCCCCAGTTTCCTTTATACTCCCTGAACATACTAAAGCTACACAATAAAACTATTTCTGAAAAGTTTGTTTCAAATTAGTATGAAATAAATATGTGCTATAGTTCGTAGAAAAGGCCTAAAAGATACAGGATGAAGAACGTCGTGTGAATGTAATACTATTTTTGTAAGCACAAACTTCATATAACAGCAGTCAGCTACACTTTTGCCCCTTATGCTCCGTTACTACTTTGTTTTGTGTTCTCTTTTTACAACACCGCCACAGTGGTAAGATAATTTTTAAAAGCTTTATCATACATGCTTCTAGGCTTTAGGAAATAGCGATGAAAAGATATGGGGCTAACATTTTCTTTTAGTTTAAAAATGGTAGAGAAAACAAAAGAGAAGCATATCTTGCAGCACGTCCACGGATAACGATGGAAGGGGCAACGTGAAAAATGGGATTCAGCTTCCGCTCCAAACGTCACATCCCATCTCTGAGAACGGGGAACAAGAGAAAAACCCCAAGCTCTTCGTAGGGGAGAAACTTTACAAAATGGCGGGACAGGTTGCCGCTGTCCCTGTGGTGTAATCCCGTAAGCTTTGCCCTTAAATTATGGGCAACAGAGGAAGTGGAGGTATAATAAATTTAAGAAGGAATCCTCCCTCGTACCAGACGGAGATGCGCCCCCGGCGAGAGCAGCATCCTTACACAAACACTGGGGAGGCTTATCGTTGGGGAGGGTTTGCTTCCAATTTGAATATACATCGCCCGTACAAGTTTTATCCAGCAGACACCCTAAATTCAATTTATTGTACGATACTTTGGTGTAATTTTTAGCGTTTATTTCAAATCACCTCTGGAGACACTCTCTCCCGAATAGCATCCTATATATTTTATTCTTTATAAATACAGACCCTTCATACATAGAAGCGTGTGTGTGTCTGTGTGTGTATGTGTGTGTTTGTGTTTGTAGGTATAAATGAACGTGTCAGTTATGCGCTCCTAAACTGCTTGACCGATCACCTCGAAATTTGGCACTTACATAGATATATGTACATATTTTTTTCATGGAGAAGGTTTATATGCTATCCATTTTACTATAAAGCGTAATATTCACATGGTTTTTTCTACTCGATTTTATTTTACATGACAACATTCCCTACTCGCCCTTCAGCATAGAATTCATATAATTTTCTATGATTGAAGTAGAAATGCAACACATTACATTCACACGATTTTCTCTACACTTTTCTTTTATGAAACGCAATGATACTTCTTTCTCTCCTTCCTCTTCATCTTCACAATTCATACAATTTTCCATATATTTGAAATTGAAATACAACGCATTAAATTCACAAGGTTATATTTATTTACGTTTCTTTTACGAAACACAATCGCATTCCTTTGTCTACTCCCTTTCTGCAAAGAATTCATGCATTTTCTACATAGAAATGCAATATCTCACATTCGCACAGCTTTCTCTACTTGCTTTTCTTCCTGTGGTATTTGTGTTTGTTCAACAGTGCTTTTGCATTGTGTTTTCCCGGTGTTTTTATTTATTTTGTTTATTTTGGCTTCTTTATAGTATTCAATGTAAGTCTAAATAATAAAATCATAAACCATAGGCAACGTCGGGTATTTCACCTAGTATATATTACAAAAATGCCATAAAATAAAAACCTACAAGATTATATTACAAAAAAAAAATCATTTGCACTATATAAGGGATTGGCCAACAATGCATCGCGTGTAGCCGTCTTAAAGTTTAAGTTCTGCTGATTTAGCATTTTTCATTTATTAACTAGGTTTTATTTAAAGTTATTCAAAAACACCATTTTGAAGTTTGGTGTACTTAAATGTGCTAATATATAACTTTGGAGAATTTTCAGACAAGGAGTTATGAATGTTTGAGCAGTTTATAAAGCTATTTGTTTTCTTTAATATCTAAGAGGCAATTCAACACATATATGAATGGAGAAGTTAAATTACCAAAGTCAATAAAAATTGACTTAAACTGGTGTTTAGAATGAACTCTACAAATTAATCTAAGAGCCTTCTTTCGTATACGGAGTTATACATATTAAATACATCTTAGGTATATTTGCAGGTTTTAACATACATAATATCGCTGATAAAAACAGTTTTTTATACAAGGTTACTCTTTAAACATTCAACGGCTTGTAAAAACGCGTGTGAGTACAATGCAGCAACGAAAACCAGTTTCAGTTTTTTCAAATTTGTTTAAAGCAACGCACCTCTAAAATCTTAAATTTGCAACTCCTAACATATAAAGCCCCAATTTTAAGTGTTCTTATACATTCCACATGGTTCTGCTAAGCACTATATGCTCAGAACGATTACTGACATTGCTAAAAGGCAAATGAATTCCCATTCCAGCAGAATTCCATGGCTCAGGAGCCATGATAGATCGAGAATGAACAAGGGAAAACAAACGCTGCCACGTAGAATTATGTACCAAAAGATAAAATCAATAAATGAATATGCAAAACACAAGTTGTAACTAAAGTTGTAAATAAACAAATGACCATTTGGCTGCAATAAATGTATAATTAATATAAATGCCACATACAATATTGGGTAGTTTTACGTTAAAACCCAATTTGCGAGCAGTAATCGATTTATTAGCTGTATAGAGAAGTTGGATGCCCATACATTTATTAGCTGAAAAACTACACAGTATAAACGATACATTTTTTTTAAAATTTAAATCTACTATTGCTCACAAACACGTATAAAATTCATCAACATTTATTTTCATATTAGAATATACTGAAAACAAATGTCAGAAAACGATCAATCATGAATCAAAGTATTTAGGCACAGCGTTTAAAAGGTGATATTGCTTCATAAATGTTTGAATAATCCAAACAAAGAAAAATACAAAACGAAACTTGTAGAGCTTTGAGACAAGCGAGTTCTTCCTGTTTTTAACTCAATCTTGCTACTTCAAGATTCAGAAGGGGTTATGTTATATAATTTAGGCGCCAAGTAGGTATCTTCACGTAAACACTTAGGTTTCTAAGCTATAAAGTTTTTTTTTTTTTTTTTGTCAGTCGAAGTACATACAGCTATTAGCTGTTTATGTGCAGATATTTATTTGTACTGATAATTGAACATGGAACAATATTACATCAATGTTTGCTCAATTTATGAACTTGTAATTTTATTTATTAAGGAAGTATATATTCAGGTTAATTAGTACCTCCATGTAGTTGGCCCACAGAAAATGTGATGCAGAGTGGGCGGAAAGAATGCTGTAACACGACAATGATTGCAGTACATATCATAACTGAGTTCGAGTACTTTCTGCAAGAAAATGAATAATAATAATAAGGTACAACTTATCAAAATATCTGCCTAGCTATTGATGTATTAGGCTAAACTTCAAAAGGGAGTTACTAAGGAAAATAATGTGTAATATTGTAAAAATGTTCTATTATACAAAATAGAATAATAGCAAAGAGGCAACTTAAGAGCCCATATACCCATATATAAGCAATAGTATCTAATTATTGGTAAACTCTGGTGTTATTTTAGTAATTTTTGTAATAGAGAATGTTAAGTTCCGTTGCAGTTAATAACAATAATGGTTAAATGTAATTATATCTATTATATTTTATGGCCTAGAGCTACTGTGCTTCATATCTTTAAAAACTACTATTTCCTAATTTGAATTATATTAACAAACACAATGACCTGTAGATTGATGTTGGAATGCAGGATTTGTAAGGGATGTTTGAAATGAAAAAGGTGTTATGTCCTTGGTTGGCTTCGGTAATGCAGGTAGTATGCAAGAGAAGGTTTCTCAGAAATAAGAGCTCTCTTCTCAGGATACTTGGATAGGAGGTAAATAAACACTGGTAATTTACTACTTAACTGCCCCCTTGTTTCTCTGCACTAAAACAACTTTTCATTTGCTCCCTTACACACCTTTGCCAAATCCCACGCTCAAACGAGATTTTAAAGGTGCTTTTTATTTATTGATCTCAAAGCTCTTACAATATTCCCTTTATTTTAGCGTTTTCCCAGACCTAACTATGAAATTCATTTAACTGATATTCTTGCGGCTGAATCACGGACAAGCACAAGAAAAGACACAATGTGTCTATGTTAACCCCGTTCAAAACGAGTTCCTACGGTAGATAAAGTATTTATTTCTAGTTCATTCAGTTTCTTTCTGGTGAGGGGATTTTAGATTGGTTGTATAGTGAACTACATAACAAACATCTTCGATCTGTTAATTACCACAGTATTTTTGCTTGCTTATTTATTCATACAAAACATACTTCTGGCTTTCCCAAACAGGGCCTGCAATCACAAAGTACAGCAAAATGCCGATTAATTATTTTAAAAATAGGCGTAACATTAAAAAAAGGAGAACTATAAAGTTCTTAACACAATGTTGAAAGGTATAATTCCTTGTTCTGTTTGTTTTAAGGCATAGATAAAATCATGGACTTACTGGTCATTATTATCATCATAAAATTCTACAGAATAACAGCTAGACCGGTATAAATGGATGGGCCTGAAAACCGTATAGTGAATACCAAAAAATACAGAATGACTGAAACAATTAAAATGAAATTCTTACGCTATGTGGCCTACCATAAGACACCAAAATGAAACATATTCGAGATAAGCTATGCACAACTTAGTTAAATAACACGACTCGTTGAAAATAAAGAAAAGTGGTTTCAACAAATAGAAATAATGACAGCATTAATATACATAGCTAAATATCTTTACCAATATATCGAAGTACTGGTCGACCACGACTCGGATAGGAAGATGAACTCCGAGTTAAAACAGAGCAGTACCCCCAATAATGATGATAATGATAATAATAATAATAATAATAATAATAATAATAATAATAATAATAATAATAATAATAATAATAATAATAATAATAATAATAATAATAATAATAATAACAATAACAATAACAACAATAACAATAATAACAATAATAACAATAATAATAATAATAATAATAATAATAATAATAATAATAATTAATAATAATAATAATAATAATAATAATAATAATAATAATAATAATAATAATAATAATAATAATAATAATAATAATAATAATAATAATAGACAACAATGGTAATAGTAACAATAGTAGTAATAACAATGATAGCTGTTATTAGTTCAAGCTCAGTGTATATGGATTCAGGTAAATTTTAAATAAAATCCCAGAAGTAGTTTTAATCTTGCGCTCAAAAGGTAAAGACACTATGGTTGCATTAAATCCGCACATGAATCAAGTTGCGTGCTAAGGAAAACAAGCTCTGGAGCGCTGTATGTTTTAACTTACCAGAACTTTATTTGCGGTTTGAGATTGTACTAGTCCTTGGAACAAAGTCTGGCAGACGTCGGAAAACAGATGCCAGCTCTTCTAAACCCGTAAAGTTAGAACTGCCGCTATATTTTACTCTTGTTATGCTTTCAGGCAGTCGAGTTATCATTAGTTATCTCCAAAGCCAGACCTTGACAAAGACATGTGGCTTAGAACTTGCGTGTCAACTGACAGATTAGAATTACGTGAGTCGTCCCGTGCATTAAATCAAGTCCACCCCCAGGATAATGAAGCACATGGAACCTGCTCCAAAACCACCCCTTGAAATCTGATTTCTTTGCCGTATAATGCAAAGGATTTATTTTCCTTCACTAGAAAGCTTAACTACTTTTAAGGAAATGTATAAATTAAGAAACTGTGTCAGTCATAGGCTGTATTGGTCAAATTCTAGCTCTTCTGGCTTCTACAAGCAAATCAGTTTATATGCTTATGCAGAGCAAGTCATTATCAGTTTATACGTTAAACACCAACCTGTTTGATTTTGAGTTATGCTGTTCACAGGCACACACAAACACAGATATTTTTCTAAATTTCTACCAGGGAGTCTCAAAACGCGTATTTCCGCGGAAATCTCGACATGGAAGTTTTTATGGAACACAGAACTCTAACTGCATAGTAGAGAAAAAATAAAATACAAAATGTTGAGATACCTTCGGATCTACGGATGAGAGCCATGGATCTTTAAGCAAATAGGTATTTCCTTTAGCCAATTAGTGTTATAATGCTGCGTATGCTTTACATGTATATGATGAAAGTCTAAAACCTCAACGTCTAAAACTGTGATTTGCTTAAACTTGACTACAAAACTTTAACTCTCTAAGAACAGGTAAACAAAATGAAGAAACTACATTTTTTTTTTTTTTTTTTTTTAGTTTTTAGCATTCTGGTTGCCTTTTGGTTTTTTAATGATACGAATAAACTCTCTTTTCTAGCCTTGAGGGATGATTCTTGTGAAGTTTTATTACTAATGGGACATTATATCCCATAATTATCCAACAGAGAGGTGACGACCAAGCATAAAAACTGTTCTTCCAATGCAGTGTTGCGAAGTTAATGTATTATGTTGCTTTCACATGGATTTCACCACTCACCCTTGTACGAAGTATTATTACTTATCTCCTTGTATACAGCGTGGAAAGGAAGTCACTACATTAATTTAAATCAGCGACAGATCTCGATATTTGGAACATATTTTGTGTCTTGCGCTTTTGTCTCTAACCATTTCCTACAGAGATATTTTAGTTTTCTCGAAAACAAGCTGGCAGCACTGCAGATTGTGTAGGTGTCACTTTCCCTAGCTCAGCACACAAATAAATACAGTAACGGTGCTTCTTGAGAACACAAATAAATACCTTGCCTTGTCTTTCTGTGTTTACTGTGCGAGAGTAGGCCAATCAGAAGCGTTAGCTCCCAAAACATTAAAGCGAAAGCGAAAGGCTACACCTGTTTATATCCACAAACCAGTTCAATTCCCTGACCAACCTCAACGCAACGTTGTCGACTTACTGCACGTGTGAAAAAGCAGCTCGGAGTATTCCTTCACATCTTTTAAGTGATTAATTATTTCGAAACCCTGTGTGATGTATAATTACTACCGAAACTATGTCAGAAATAAGTTAATCTACCCATCTTACAACTAATAAAATGTTACCTTCGTATATTCCTGTAGAATTACGTATCCAAGTTGGATCACAAACCATTCATCTTTTCGAAATCGGCTGATCAAAGAACAAAATTCCATAGACTCTTTTGTTTGTAATGCTGCAATGAAGCACATAATTATTGGAAGGAGTGTAATGACTTCCCTTCCACGCTGTAGATACGATGGCAATTGGGAATACCGTATCCGTAAGTAATATTCAAATATTTTAACGGCTTGCCATTACTGGATGAGATTTGACGTGCTATACACCAAGACAAAGAAGTTCCCTAACTCAAAGACGAGTGCGAGTGTAAAACATGTGAGCCAAACTGTGACCGATATAATCTAATGTGGTGCAGAAAAGGGAAACTTCAGTCATAGGCTTCTGCAAAGAGTAGATCAGGCTAAGACATTTACAAATTATCATCTATTCTCTCTATTATTGTTATCATTATTATCATTATTATCATCGTTGTTATTATTATTATATTATTATTAATATTATTATTATTATTATTATTATTATTATTATTATTATTATTATTATTATTATTATTATTATTATTATTATTATTATTATTATTATTATTATTATTATTATTATGATTGTTGTTGTTGTTGTTGTTGTTGTTGTTGTTGTTTCAGGTCCACGTTAAGCAACCCTCTGCATTTATATTCGCTTCTTCTTTTCGTTTTCCTTTCTGTCTTTCCAATATTTCAACCCGTCACAGTGATTTTTGCCTCTTTCTTCTGTCTAAATTGTGATTGTTTTCTTTTTTGCAAGGAAAACCTACAAGATTTTGCATTAACTTTCCTAACTTTGTATTTCTACTGTTAATTCCATTTTATTATTATAATCATTATTATGTGATGGCTTTAAAATCAGTTTTCCTTGCATGACCAGGTGGGGAGAAAAAAAGAATAACAACTTCCCATTAGAGAACTATAAGTAATACAAAATTCAAACCAATAACAAACAATAGTTATCTCGGAAATGCTTAACTCCGAACAACATTATTTGACATAAATTGTGTGCTCTAATGAGATCTGGTAGTAAGATTTATCTATTCCTCACAGTTTATCAGTTATGCAAAAGTCATTCAGAATGAAGAGAACTTCATATAAGGTATTTTAAACAAAATCGTGAAGAGCCATTTTTGAGCAAATCAAAATGTTTAACAAATTTTAGTGGGTGATTTCTACGAAAACCTTTGTGGTGCATTATTGGAAGCTAAAGCTAAATTCCAAATTTGGTGTTTAGCCAACGACTATATATTTTTGAGTTATATTAAAAAGCGTACGTGCTTTTTAAAAATTTTTCATTTTCAATTTACACTCGGGGTCTCAAAAGTGTATCGATATCTAATTTTTTGGTGAAATACAATACCTTCTCTTCCTACAATGTGCATGGGAGAGACAAATGCATTAGGTTATCAACGCGTACGTTCTATCTGAAATTAACCGACAACCACCTTTTAAGATTACCGAGCACTTAAACCGACACGTAATTATATCGATAACAAGGAATCCTGAATGGCTGGTTACCACTCTGACAACTACAAGGCAATGTGAACGACTCATCTAGGTAGAAATAACTGTAGTTTCATACAGTGCTCAACAAACTGAGAAAATCAATATCGATTTCTTGACAAAGTTTAGAGAAGATAAGTACCTATGAAAATTATTCATAGAAAAGAGTTCTCAAGAATTGTACAATTATGCTTTTAGCCTATAAATTTGAAGTATTTAGCGGGGGCTTTCCAGTAGCTAATTCAAGCTTAGCAGTATGTTATTAATTCCCAGTCCACCACAAACAGGAGGTATTCGGAATAGATACAACATCCAAGGGACCCAAGCAATCTTGTCAAGCGCCAAGGATAAGAATTTTCAGATGCAAGTTTCAACGTCCTGCCACAATAAACAACCGCCAACGCCTTGTCCTATACCCCTGAAACAGATGAACGAAAATTATGGGCACAGGATCAGGGCATTCACCTACCAATATCACGAAAAAATCCATGGTCACAGTAGCTAACCCAATGGGAATCGAACCCGTGAACTCCCAAACGCTAGCTTCAACGTTACCACGGAACCTAGTAGCTCGGTGTGGGTTTACCCTCTCTGGTCTTCCCAAATGCGATCTAGAATACATATACACAGCTGTCCGCAAATGACACGTGACATTTACAAAGTTCATTTTGTCGTAATCTTCTTTGTACTTTAAATGCTGTCTGTGGTGCAACTGTAGTTCAGTTTCTTTGAGATAGAGGCTCTTTTTGATGTCAAGTATACTTTGGATTTATGCAAAAATGTTAGAAAATATAAAGTATTACATAGGTACGTTACTAGGAACTGTGCTGATTCTGCATAAAACTTCGTTGTTTGTAAGAACTATCCTCATAGAATAATATACAAAATATAAAACTTTAAAAAGTCCAAATTTTAATCAGTGTGATATTTTCAATGCTCTTTATTTTACAACTGCTTTCTTAGTATGTTAGATATAGGGTCATTAAAATTACTATTGTTAGAACTATACTGAAAACACTGCGATTAAATGTTCAATTTAGTCAACAGGCGGTTTTATCGCAGAACAATTAATTCTCAGCAATTTTAGTAATGGGTTCCTTATAGTGAATGTCAGTACTTGAGAAATTCATGAGAAAATTTGAGATACACATTCAATATAGTCGAGTTGTGGATGCTTAACTGACCTCATACCAACTTTCTCTTTATTGGAAGTTGAAAAGTTGGCTTAAAAATTTCTATGGCACAGTGATCTTCTGGTATAGACTGTTCAAGAGACGGTTTCAGGACTTTGTTACCGGAGAGTTCCGTTAAATTAAATATTTTTTCCGGAATATCTATCTTCAAGGAAACATAGTTTATAGCCAAGATAGTTGAATGCATTCACTCTTTCTAGCAGCATATTATTAATACAAATTTTACTGAAGATGATATATTTCCCACAAAATACCTTTGTTTTTTATTTATCTTCATTAATTTCCCCATGATATTTAAGTGATGAACACAGTATTGCAATTCATGTTCATTATTTGATAGTAATGCCAGATAATCGGCAAAGAGCAGAGTATCAATTTAGAGATATCTATTGATAGTACCATGTATTGTTTCTCTCCACTCTAATTATTCTATTCTTACATATGATAAAGAGTAGAGGTGAAAGTTCACAGTCCTGTCTCACTCCCTAAGATACCTCATGCTAATATGAGAAGTGCTTGCCAATTTTGATTAAATTAATTATTGTTCACACATGAAAGGCATTCTTATATAGGAAGATTTGATTATTCATTTAAATGTGTCGTCACTAACAAGAAGTAAAGCTGCACTTCGAACTTCTATAAAACGGTCTACATCTGTGAGGTTGTCATACAAGATAATCCTACTTCTGAGTACCCTCGTGCAGAACTTAAACCGAGTTTCATACAATTCTCCATAATAATATAAAACATTAATAACGATTTTCTCGTGTCTGCAAATCATACCTCCAGCACCATAACTGGGATCAAGAGCTTTCTTTCTGAAATTCAAAAGCAACCTTAGATTTATTTTATTTCCACATTTCACACCTGTGGCATTAAATTAATATAATTTGGCGTTCCTTGATAACAACTATAAACTTCCCATATCCGTTTCTCCTTTTCTAAGCTGCATTACCAACCGGTTTAACATATGGATTATTAAGATCTGCCGAAAACCTCTAGCACGACGTAAATAAAATAACTGAAATACGCGAGTTAAAGCAATGATCGCAGTAATAGATGTCATTGCCGTAGTAACTTGCTAGGTTTACAACCAAACGTTAAACCTACAAAACTACATGAAATTAACATACTAGTCTTGTGATCATAATGAGTTGTCATCAAACACGCCCACTTACATACGAGAAAATTCCACAGTGTACGTGTTTGAACCAGAGCCAATGATATTTCTTGCCGAGTTCTTATTCCCTAACGAGCTAAGCAATATATATGTTTACAATTTTCATCCCGGGAACCATGCCAAGATTTTTACTGTAAATTAAAATGTATCGAAATGGGCGGTGCCGAAGCTATATTTCTGAAGCTGAGGAGAAATCTGCGCCAGGATAAGAATATAAAACTGCCATGTGATACCAGAAAGTCTGTCACCGTTGCATCTGTAAAACAGAGTAAACAGGTTAAATATTACATATACTATATTAATGTTTTATCCATTAAATTATCACCAGAAAGGCCAGCCTACTAATTGAAAGTTTCAATAACTGAACAAGATGCAGTACGTGTTTTTCATCCTATGTAGTGTCGTAAAAGTGCCAAACAAAGGTAGTATCATACTTACATTTTAATGATTCACTTGTTCACTGAAAAGCTGTGTTAGAAGATACATTTCAAGCAGTTTATGGAACAATTATAAGAAGCTTTAGAGAAGCCAAGCAGAACCTTACCCCCTACCGGGGATCGAACCCAGGTCCTCCACGCTAGAAGCAGGCGCGCTGCCACTCCGCTTAGGAGGCAGTCAACCACTTGTAAAAGAAAATACATAAACCTGTAAAGAACATGTATCAGACATCTACTACGTAAGTCAAAAGAAAGAATAACTAAAGAAGCCCCGCAGTAGGTGTAAAACAGGAAGGAGTATATTTTGAGACTTTCATTTTAAACAAAGATGCTGCTGTACTTTATCTATTCAAAACAAACTTCAAATATAAACCATTGGAATTTAATATTAGGGGCTTTTAAAACAATAATACACAACAAAATATTAAGAATGTTTTTATTTTGCTTCCATAATCGCGACACTCGACTTTCTCCACGTAGGCAAATATATCTACTCGCAAAATAAAATTTCAGTTTTATCACTCTTATAATAGGCAAACAACTAGTGTGAGCGTTGTATGTACATTTAATACATAGGGGTAGGTATGTAAAATGATATCTCACCAGAAAAGCTTTGCTGGTCTTCTATAATTCGGTTCCCATTGTACTGTGTAGTCAGTATGAAGTAAAGATTAATCTGGAAATAGTTTACAGTATTTCAAGAATGATCAATGAATCTGTAGCGAAGTATAAATTACAGTGAAGTGAGAAAGGTCGAGCTTAGAAGGATCGAGCTATATTCAGATATGAAAGGGACAAAAAATTCCCCTCCTTGAGTATAATGCGTAGTTTTATGGTGCTATCCTTCACTGCCTGAGTGTGCTTTTACCTGAGGAAAAGAGCACTTCTGACCTAGATTGCTGGATAACCTAAATATTTCTATAACTAAGACTGTATAGGCATAAGAGTTTGGAATTTCAATATAACTTAAAACTTATTACTTACAATGTAGTGCCATACATTGCACACTTTAAAAATTCTTGTAGCCGAAAGTCAGAAAGAACTAATATATATATATATATATATATATATATATATATATATATATATATATATATATATATATATATATATACTGGGACTTTTGCATTTTTATTTTCATACTTTTGAAAATTAAACCGATTTTGTAACCTTTTCATATGGGACGTTCACATGCATTTAACGATGATAGTAGATGCTTGAAATAACTGTAACATGGTGTAATGGACAAAAAAAAATAAATAAATAAATAAATAAAAAATAAAAAAAAAATAAAATAAACACTGACTTCATTGAAATTATTAATTTCAAAATTATATCTCCATCAGAGGAGACAAAAGAGACGTCAAGTGACATAGAATTGTTGTACCAAATATATACAACACAATTTTTATACTTAATATTAAAAGTTTTGTAAAATTAAAATATAGTGATTTACCAAGTATAGTGAATCAACTGCATATATTTCTTTTTTAATTTACTACTTTTTAATTTTTTTTTAAATTTGGTAAATATAACTAAATAAAAATATATATGGTTTTACATGTAGTTATACCATTCCTACTATTTAAATGCCTGTCGCTTTAAACTGTCTTTTCTAAAAACTGGAGTAAGCAGCAGGTAATCGTAGATAAACTTTGTAGGAGCATGTAAGCTAAAGCCTGCTTTTCAATGAATATACATAGATGCAACCAATAACCTGTATATCTTGAATAATATGCGCATCAGTGAATGTTATTGGTACAAAATATGCATTTCTTCAAGCATTTTTTCCGTGAATTGTAATATTTTGCAAAATTTGTAATTAAGCTATTGGATTCACTCTGCTTGGCATTAAAGGAAATATTACGAAGTGTCCCGGACTACATTTTCGAAGTTTTATAATTGTTAGTTTCTCCAACAAAGAAATATGAACTTCCCGTAAAATTAAACATAATTTCAGGAGACAATCAGGTCAGTCGTGAAAGATACTTATCAACTTACGTATACAACAAGACATGCAGTCTATAAAGCAAATTACTCTTGAACCCAAAATTACAATCCAATAAAATAAATATTTCTTTAAACAACACAAACCTTTTGTAAGTAGGTATTATTCAAGTAGCAGAAACTGGTATGCATGCCTATGAAATTTGATAAGCTACAATAGCCTAGAAATTGGAGCTTTAGTAAAAGGATATTCTTTTACCTATTTTAATAAATAAATTGCAGTCAAACAGTCATACATGGAAGATGATTTTCATGTTTGCATATTCACATATTGTCTTCGTTCTGTTTGTACAGAGCTCGATTTAGTATCTATCACACTGTTTTTCACACAGTAAACATTCATGGAAGTGTATGTTTTTGATATTAGGGGATGAAATCCGTGGACTGACAATCTTATAATGACGTGTCTCGTTTCAAAGTTTGCCTTTCTGCATAATCTGTCTACCATGGCCCCTGACCTTTATTAGTCACACATCTCGCGGCAAAATTTTATTTCTAAATTTCAATTACGTAAGCAATGTGTACATAAGCATTGGTAGGAACTTTGATAATAGTCCTGTTTTTAATACAGTTCACAAGATGTTTCTTTTATCAGTTAGTAGTGTGTATTTGTGGACTTCACAACACACACATCAATCCAGCGAGTAGAAATAAAAGAGATAAAAGAGCAATAAAAGAGACTACATTCGTTGTGTTTTTCATTTTATATCATGTACACAGTTTAAAAGAGTGTAGTTTGTAAAAAACCCATGCTAATGATATATCCTACACAATATAAATAATTCAAACATTTTAAAAGAGGTGATATAGTAAACATAGCATTTAAAGCCCCATAAAACAAGAGTTTTTCTATAATGTTTCTTTTATCATAATAAATTTAACAAAATGTACTTTGTATATGTAACCACTTGTGAAAAATGTCCAAATTGTTTCCGTAATGTGTGATGTATTAATTAAGCAAAAATAAAACTAAAGGCATCTAAAATTTCAAGTTCTTAAGGTTGATCTTAGAACAAGCTAAAGCTTGCAAAAAAAATCTACATTGTGATGTGTTATATTTTCTATAGTTAATTTAATATTTTATGCAGCTAAAAGATTAGTCAACTCTGAATTCAAAACAATTATTGCAAAATATTACTATGAAAAATCAAAGAATAAAAGATGGGAACTACCAAACATTCAAACAGTGATTCCTGAGTATCCTCGAAAAACAGCAGTTGCAACCTTCAGGTTGATTACAGGACATGATTGTCTGGCAAAACATTTAAACAGAATTGGGATGTATTCTTCACCACTCTGTCCTCTATGTGATCTGTAAGAGGAAATGGATCGAGACCACCTTCAAATATGCCTGGCCACTTCTAGTGCCCCATCCATCAGTGAAAAATATTGGAGAGCAAGAGGATTAATGACTTCATTGTCAGAAATCCAGCATTAGCTAACAACAACAAATTTTCTATTTACCTTAATCTGTGAACACACTTTGTCTTAAACGAAGGAATGCCGGAATAAAATCACAAAATAAAGTAAACCTGCTTGCGTTTTCCAATGTTAAGTTCCTTCTGTATAAAACATTGGTTTTGTGGGAACATAGAAAACAAGGATATGAGGTTACCCGAAAAGTTGAAGAATAACGCCCAAGAAAGCTACTTATAAGCATTATCTTCATCATAAATATGCAATATAAAATTTGTTTTAACTTGAGTTAGAATACTCTACTTCTTTCATCACATATACAGTGTTTAAGCTGAAAATACAACCACAAATTAAGTCATGGAACGTTTCCTAGAATGTATATTTTCCTCATCTGAGGACCGTATCCGTTTCATGCTTGGAGAAAGCGAAAGCTGGAAGAGACAAAAAATGTATATATGGGAGAGAAATTCAGGGTCAGCTGTCGAGGTTAATGAAACCAATGCCGAAAGGTTTTCTGACTTTCAGGGTCAAGTGAGAATGGGGTTCGCTTTTGACCCAATAAGCTTGCAGTGTCCTATTTTAAAACGTTTCCTAGAGGTTCGACACATCCAGTTCTGCTCCGTGAGTGTAGTAGTGTTGAAGTTTATAAGTGGTGTATTGATAATTCGTGTGGAAACACTGTCAAGAAGTGATAGTGAAAAGTGTAAAAGTTAATGTTCTTAATGGCTCTAGATTTTAATAAGTAAATTAGGGAAATTCATTCTAAACCTTAACAATTCATGGCAGATAAAACGCCATTCGGCGCTTCATTTCCTGGCATATACAGTGTTTAAAGAACCATCTTTCCTCATTGATCAATAACCTCTTTTCAGCTTACAATACATTTTTTCGTGCGTAGAAAAGAAAATCAACAACTCTAAGCTATTCAGATGAGCATATGGTCATTCTACAATAAAACCAATATATGATAAGCATCAATAGTATAAAATTGTATCTTTGGAACGAAATCCTCTATTTATATCACTTTAATTCTATGTTTATTTTGCTTCACATTTAATTTTTTTATGCCTTTACATGACTGGGACGGGTGAGACGCTCCCACGTGTTTTTAAACAAATTTGTGTCTAGATTTATTTCAACGTGACTGCATTTCTACACTGATTTCACAATGTAGCATATTAAGCACTGTAATATTTGTAATTATTGACCTATAATAGTATCAATTATTAGGATAGTAACATCTTAAAAATCTCAGGATAGATGTGTCAAATATATACCTGAAATGAATATCTCTAATTAAAAAATAAAACTACATAAATATCCTAAGAACTTTTATCTAAATACGCTTCAATCCTATTAGGCTTCTAATAATTGCACTTGCAGTTTAATTGCAATACTTTAAATGAAAAGCATTAAAATAATTAACAAGTGTGATATAAGGGGCAGTTTAGTCCACATTTGATGTTATAAAACTAGATATTGCAGACAGTTTTGATTGTAAAACATCATGATTTCAATCAGTGAAAATTCTTATCAGTACATACAGTGGAATATACCTTTTAGAATAAATAACATTATATGTGAAAATAAACTGAAATCATATTTTACATTTATTTTAAAATTTGCGCTCAGAAAAATGTAGCCTTTGCTTTACTTGCAATTCCTATATTATTACTTCATGGCAAAGTGTTGGTAAAAGAATAAAAATAATATGACAGTGTTTGAAAACTTTAATTCTCGGAAGTTCAATCTCAAATTTGTACTCTATGTTTACAGAACATATCCGTCAGTTAATCCAGTGCTTATAATAGTTGTTCAGAAATTAACTCGCTATATCATCAAGCATAGGAGATTTCGTTACCACTAATCACTGAATGGTTTTTATTTGCCAATAAAATGTTACAAGAATTCTACACGGTTGCATTTACTGTCTTTAATGTTTGTAATCTGAAAGCTTTTTTGTACACTGTTTTATTTTTAATGTTTATTATTATTATTTATTCAGGTTTTTGATGAAGCACTGATAAACAATACAGTTAACTTGTCAATCAATAGTTAACATAAACAATCCATATAATATTGCGCGCGCGCCCGTGTGTGTGTGTGTGTGTGTGTGTGTGTGTGTGTGTGTGTGTGTGTGTGTGTGTGTGCGCGCGCGCGCGCGTATGTGCCCGTGAACAGCATAAATCAAAAACGAAAAGTTGGTTAAATACCACTCAGTACTCAGGATACGAGGAAAAGGATTTTCAAGAATAGGCAGGTATATCTCAACCCCTAAAAATCCTTTTACATGAAACAATTTCTCGAAAAAGCTTGCTTATATGTTGAAAAATAGCTCTCATGATTTTGATTCAAATCCCATATGTTTAAGACATTTTATGAAAAATTAAAAATGTATATGTATATCTAAAATTATCTAGGATTGTCCTCAGAAGTCATCTTCATTCTGGATCACGTTTGTAACCGGTAAACCACAAGACTTAGACAAATCCTTACTACACAAAAAAATGTAGATCTTCTTAAGACACAATTTAACTCAGTACTTTTCCAGATGTGGGAGTGAATCATTACGGAGATATTCCTTATTATTTGTCTAAATTTAGCAATACTTAACACTTTTCCCAGGTTAGTCGTTAGTTATTCTTGTATCCTTTGACCACACAAAGAGAACGGAGTTCAAAGCCATCAAATAGCGACCAAGTTTTAAAATATTTGACTTGTTTAAAGCAATCTACGCAGAAGAAATTAGTTTGTATAAGAGTGAGTAGAAAATGCCTATTTAGAGCAACGCATCGCATTTTTTAATTAAATGTCGAAGTGAAATTTTGAATATGTGATTTAAATAAGATTTTATTGTGGATGCCATCCTTTCCGCCGCTCTAATTTCCTCAACAATGCTTCTGTAGCTTGACAAACACCATGTGAAGTAACAAAACAAAAAGGCCACACATCTTTGTGGCTTAAGCGGTATCTGGCACGCTTCCCTCCAACCTGGGGTATGCGGTCGCAGGACAAAGAAGAGAGTTCTGGCTTCAACTATTACACCGGCAAGACATCTTCACGCTCAGAGAAATTTATACGACAAGCGTTTTAGTTTCGACGTTCAAAGAGAAAATGTATAATAAACACTATAGAAAATGAGACAGGATTAAAACATTGGAATGTGTGGCTTGGGTTTGTGTTAGGCTGCATACGTGACTCGTGCTATGTTCCCGCATCAATAATTGTGGTTAGTGAAGCCAAAGAAAAGGAATTAGTATTAGTATACTGTTACAAATGATCTATGAAGCTCAAAAACTCTTACACACTTGCACTCACATGACTTTCTCTACTCTTATCCTACTAACTATTCTTACAAACTTCTATTCCTCTATCTTCATCATCTTAGTGGAGATGAACGTTTGCAGAAATTATCTGGAATTATATAAAATGGTTCACTCAAAAAAATGCAGTTGGACATAACGTGTGTATTAACGAAATCTAGATTTTTTGTATAGTAAGATTTGGTCTATCTCTTACGATTTACCAGTTATGCAAAAGTCATCGAGTAAACAGGGCTACATGAGCTATAGCCAGAAAATTCAAAATACACATCTCATTTACCACAAAAGTATCTTAAACATATGGCACATTAATCAAAATCGTTAGAGACATTTTTAAAAAAATAACAACTTCGAAAAATTCTCCTTGTAAATGGTAGTTTAGGGTGGAGAAATTTTCTTCAAAATATTCGTGTCGCATCCCTCAAAGATATTAAACTTAAATACCAAGTTTGGTTTCTAACCGACCTTTCGTTTTTGAGTTATGCTGTTCACAGACAGACAAAAACACACACACACACATGAACCGTTTTCTATTTTTTTTTTTTTTTTTTTTTTTTTTTTTTTTTTTTTTTTTTTTAACTCAAGGAGCAAAATCAATCTCTTCAGTAGCATGCCTAGCCCCAAGTTTGAATTCTTCTTGTGGAGAGTTACCTAAATAATATTTTTCCTGCAAAGTTAAATACTGGATAAACCTTACTTCCTTTTAATAAATACTTCATTATTATCCCTAAATATCTAAGCTGTTATGAGAAATAGGTACTATGGCAGACACAAAATTCAATGGCGGTTGATAGCTGACCGTTGCTTTTCTCTTTGTCGTCATACAAATAAATTTTATGGGGGCAAATGATATTTATATCACTTTTACAGCGTGATTTCACGGTGTGTTTAACTATACAACACACCAAGCCGTAGCAAACCTCTGATTGGATGTTTGTTGAGCCACCCGCCATTAAATTCGGTGTCAGCCATGCTATAAGAATTCTAGTGTTATATTCACGTGACTTTCCTTACCTACTAGTTTATTTTCATATAACTTTAGAATTTATTCTTAAGAAAATAGTTTTTTTTCCCTAACTTTTTTGTTTATCATTGCAAAACAGCTTCAGTATAAATTTCATTGTGGTCGTCTCCTTAGCGCAGTGCTAATGCTGCTACCTAAAAAGAGACCCGGGTTTGATTCCCGGTACTGACTTGAGGATTTTCTACCACTGGGAGACCTAGTCCCAGATGATTTCAGTCTCATTATATCCTTAAGGGCCCAATTAAGGAGTTACTTGATGAGATGTAGAGGCCTCTGGAAGCGAAGACCACCTAAGCACTCACCGCGTCCCATCCACCAGTACTGCACTCCATTCACGACGTCTGTGGTGGGCTGAGGCAGAGGATGCAGTGGCCTTGGCCCGGAAACAGCTGTTGTGCCACAGTGTAAGTCTATAAATTGCATGTATCAAAACAAAGAAGGCAAAATAAAAAATAGTTTATATCAGTGAACTAATATAATAAAACGCATGAAAGTTTGTGAATTTATTATGCATTAGCCTTGATTGTTTTGTCAAAATTTCAAATTAATGACATTTAAATTGTGAATTTTAATTATTATACATATGCCTTAGTTTTACCTCATCCTATGTACAAATTTGTCTGACATGTACCTATAGTTTGGTATTCCTAGTGCCTGTTCCTTACTTTCAAATCGATGGACAAGTAAAATTCCTCTGAAAAGCTACAAAACCACTACATTTTACTGGTTCAAAAATGTAATTCCGTACCTCCCAGTATAAATTATACCTAATATGTATTAGAATGTACGTATGGATACATGTTCCAATAAAAGAACACATTAGTAGTCAGGTGACAGGTTTTGTTCATTCGGATGCTCGGCTGAGTAAGGAGGCCGTAAAATCCCTCCCTCCAGAAACTCATTCAAAGCTTTTGATGGCCTTGCTATCACCTCCGTGCTCTACTTTAAGGTATCTATACCATACAAAGGATATTTAGTTTGTTTCAGCAGCTCGTGAACAGCAATAATTGCAAACCATGGCATAAGTTATTCCATCGTTCTCATGTGGCGATGATTTTGTGTTCTGCGTGAGCAGGGTTTACATGAGTTATGCATAACATAAACAATATAGTTAATATATAAATGACATACGTATTTATACATAATACTATAAGACATTAAAATTAATATAAGCAAAATAAACATTTATTCTATAACAGTTTACTTCAATTTAATGTGGCTGTGCAATTGATCAAAAGTTTGTTAATGGCAAAGCAAATTAGCCACCAAGTATTTCTCGGTTATAACACTGGTTTATTGTCCAGTTTCTGTCTAACTAAATCTGTGTATGAAATAAACATTGAGCAGAGTTACTAACGTTTATTTTATTTCTGTATCTGCTTCATGTTAATCCAGTTTAGTATGAATTACACACGTTTATAGGTGGAAGAGGGTACAGGAGACTGAAGAAATACTCAAATGTTTAAAGCAGGTTGCAATATGTTGGATTTAAAACTCATAGAGGGAAACAAAATAAGCAAATACTTCCAAAAAATGTTAACTAATGTCTCTAAAATGTAATTTATATAAAACTGTATGTTTTAATGGAGTATACATTTTCTTGTGGAGTAGAATTTTGTCCAGTCCTTATGATATACCAAATTATATACAATTGTACACAAAATTCATTAGGATAAAGAGAATTTCAATGATTATTCGCAAAATAAATCAATATCCTGTCCATTTCTGTAGTGCACGCAGATGTTTAATATGTGAAATTTTAATTAAAATCGTTAGTTATTTTGCAGAAAATAAAAAATAAAGAAAGAAACGTTTTCCACATAAGATAGCTAAGGCTTAATAGAATTTTCTTGAAAATCCTTCAATGTATCTTTACATTGTTATACCTATTTGCATACTAAGATTGGTATTTACCCTACTTTGTGTGTTTGAGCAAGGTTTTCAGTACTGCACAAAATGTAGTTTTGGATTTAGGAGATTTCAAAACGTGTATTTGGGGGAAATTTCGAATTTTGATATTTATTGGAATGATATTCTTTCTCCGCCCACAAACCAACTATAGGTACATACATTTTTATATGCTCAATCACTGAGTATAAATTAAATTTTATTTATAAAAAAAAGTTTATAAATTTATTACTACAAATTTACGAGATTTCTCATAATCTCTGTAGCTGTATAAATGTAATATGCATATACAATTGCCACATAGATCATTAATGATTTGTTACTTTTAATTTAAAGTGTTTCTATTTTTAAAAATAGTAAAACCAGACCATAATTCTTATTTAAAATGATGCCATCAAAATTTTATCAGGTTTGATTAATGTAGTAAAAGCTCTATGCTCAATGCTGGAATATTCACTTAAAAGATACAAAATAAAATTCTTTGTATAAATATGAGAAATTACTAAGAAAGTCTAGGTGTAGCAGGTAATTATAAAACTAGAGAATTTCAAACGTATTTTTCAATCTATTTCTCTTTGTATAAAATTCACAATGCAAATTTTATTCGCCATGATAATAATTTTAGCTTGTGTTATTTAAACCAAATAAGGAAACCAAATAAGGGCTATTTTTCATTAAAATCTTACATTTTTGAATATTCCCCGACTTAACAAAATTTTATACGAATCCATTTGTTGGTTTTCGAGCTGGAAAGTTATCACGAACCCATACAAAAATATAAAATAAAATAATTAATCAAGAGATTCCAAAAAATGAATTTCCAAAGGAAAGTACATCTTAAATGTTGGGTCTGATGCAGTGCTTTATCTTCCTACTAAACACCTTTAGTTAATCACTCCAAATTAGTGTTTTATGGAATGAACTTAAGGTTGATCAAAACATGAATGGTTAAATTATTTAAAAGAAACGCCGTGTTGTTAGCCACAGGAGAAATTAAGCCAAAATAAATATAAGGATATTATTTGCTGCTGTGGAAAGAAAGGCTTCAAAGGCAACACCGATTGGGGAAAAATGAACTCTCTCTAGTTCTTTAGTGAACTAATATTCTTTTCTTTGTTCGATATAATTTAATTACAAACTATGACGTTCACAGGTAAAGATGAATGTTTACCTATATTGTGATAGGTACATTATACAAGTCTTGGGAATGCCCTTAAATAACTAGATGGTTCTCATTCTGAAATTCTAGAATATTTCGAAAATACGAGTTTTTGCTCGAGAGCACTAGCTTCATAAAAATGAAAAAGGCTTGTGTGTAATAAGAGGTTGAGAAGCCGGACCTCCCCCATTATGCTAATCTGCTGAACTCTCTCACAACTGCTATTTAAACCATTTACCCTTTTTTCCTTCCATTCATCCATTTTTACAGAACTTTAATGTCTTTCCTGCTATTTTACCTCCCTCGTTGCAATGGAATGAGCTTAACTTTTACATACAGTATTCCAGTGTTATTCAGGAAGGGTTGTTTGAGGAAAGGGGTTGCAGCAGAAGGGTAAAATGGGGAAAAAAACTCAAGGCAAGGAAGCAGGGGGGCGGAAAAAGCAATTCGTGTTCAGTGCTGGCGAGGAGCGGGCTATAATTTATCTGGCAAGACCAGAGTGGGGCCACGCCTTAACGACCGCCACCCGCCAATCTCCACCAGCCAGCCAGCACAGACCTGGCCCGGGCTTCTCTCGACAATCGATACTCTGGTCGAGCCTGCGCACAAAACACCGTGATGGCTGCCACACCAAAACTAATCGTATTTTCTCTCTCTGTTCCCTCTTCTCCAGAAATCCAAACGATGGGCTAGACATGGCAACAGCTTCCAAAATGGCTGCAAGTTTGTTTTCTGCTGCTAGTTTTGTGGCTGTACTGAGTTATATGTAACATGTACGGTTATAAATATTTTGAATGCTATTGTCCTTTGTTTTTTTGAAGTCTTCAAGAACAATATTTACTCTTGAACTTTCATTCTATTTTTAATGATAAACAGTTTCCGAAACAAAACAGGGCATTTTTGTTTCTTAGTAAAAAAGTAATAATAATAATAATAATAATAATAATAATAATAATAATAATAATAATAATAATAATAATAATAATAATAATAATAATAATAATAATAATAATAATAATAATCAACATAATGGTGATGATCTGTAATATGGTGCATTCGCATAACTTTCTTTACCCATTGTTATACAAACTGTTCTTAAGCAACCTTATTCTTCTATCTGCTTCATATCAACTAAGATAACATTTCTGCAGAAACACCTTTGTTACACATTTTGAGGTACAGGAGAAATAAGCCTAAGTGATAATCAAATCTTCTAAAGAGGGCCCATATAGGATTGCTTTGAAATTTCATATTCTTTGGAAGAACCCAGTAGAAAAAACAATGGTGATTTATCAGTATAAAAATGAAAAGCTACTGAAAAATTCAAATCAATGTCAGAGAACATGTACTAATGGCAATAAGAGAAAGTTGTTTTAAATAAATTTATTTTAAAAAGTTCTGCTTTTTATATCGTTTATCTGCCGCTTTTAACATCTAAGGCCAAAACGACGCTTTTTCCTTTGTAACAATTGCTCGTTTACCACAGTGTTGATGTTTCGATTTTCTTTTAAAATAAAATTTGCACACGCATTCACTCTGGGCGGATGGAGAAAAAACCTGGCAAAACAAAAATTTCCATCCTCCAGATGGCTAAGTTGGTTATACTGGACTACTGGTCCCAAAGTCACCGGTAAACCCTTCCCAAACTGATGGTCTATAAGTGTGTTGAATGGCCACTACGCCGCATTAGTAGATTTATTGCCATGTAAAAGAACTCGTGCAGCGCGAAATTCCAGCACACCGGTGGCGCTGATATATACCTGGAAATTCACAGTGTAGTTAATAAACAAAATATGGTATGTTGCCAGCGGGAATGGAACCCGGGGCCTACGGATTTCCTACATTGTTGGTGTAGGCATTTTAGTATATTTCTTTTGGTTTGCCAGTTTTACAAAACTATACTGAATTACTTTTGAATGAAGAAGTCTTCATATTTTACAGCTAGAAAGTTTGAGATCCCTGTGAGTGAAGGTATCTGTGAGCAACATAGCTCAAAAACGAAAAATCCTGACAAATACCAAACGTAAATATCAAGTTCAACATCTTCCAAATATGTGACAGGAAGATTTTCTATGAAATCTCTCATCCCTTTAGAAGGAAATAATTTGAAAATGTTCTATTTTATCAAAAATGGTTGTAAGGATCTTGATAAATAAAAAATAACTACTACAACGCATACCCATTCGTTGTAGCTTAAGCCCCTATCAGCAACACAAAATATGTAATGCTTATTCATAAAGAAAATGCAATATAGAAGGAATATTTTAAAATACAAGTATTTTGTTTTTAAAGGACATCTTGATCTTCTCCAGTTGTCCATTGTTGAGTAAATGGGGAGGTGTGGGATCTTTACTGCAAGTTATGTGTGCCTGGACTGCTCCGTGGCAAGGAAGCACATCCGCTGTCGGTCAGGCGCACAGTTCTAACTATATCAATTGCCACATATATATAATATTCCTGCATTTCGTACGCACGAATCCGATTGATGCGATGTTTAAAGTTCTTCCCTTTTTCCTTGCTTTACTGAAGGCAATTAAATAAGTGACTCAGTGAATATACACACCATTTCCCATTGTTTTTGGAGACAATAAAACTTAATAGTTCCGAAAAAAAATGCGAAATAAAGCTTAAGAGAGGTATTTGCTTTGTTTAACAAGTTTCCCAGAAAATAAGTTACATCATGAATTCATGAAATAGGTATAGTTACATCTCTTCGCCATTAAGAAGGAATTACATTGCACAACTATGTACATAGGTATGTAGATTGCCAAATGTGAAACTTCTGCGTTTATCAGAATATGTTTGTACTGCGAAAAGATTTTTTCGACATAGCATAAGGTTAATGGAACGTACGTCATAAGATTTACATTGCCAATTAAGTTATTATCCTGCGTGTTCGCCAAACGACTCAACACTGCATAGCCATTTTTTGTATTACACTATATAATTTGTCGTTTACCTTATCAGGACAGGGTCCCTGGGGTGACTTGTTAATTGTTTGTGACACTTTCTAGATTAATTTAATACCCTCGGACATGTGTAGACCAGACGTTTTCAGATGAGCTAATTCATTATGTCACATCAATTTTTATTGAATTTGACCGACTAGTTGAACTCGATTGGTTCTGTTTGAATTACGTTCAACATTTTTCTTATGTGCTTTTACTACCAGTCTACTTCTTAATTCGTAATACTCTGAAATTACACACGTATAAACAACTGCAATCGCCGTATTAGAGCCCGCACTCCCGTGGTCTATTAATGGGTGTGTGTCGTTTGAAGTGGGTTTGATTGGCTACGTTATATTTTACGATGAGAATGTTTTCTTTCCGAAACCCTTCCTTTTATAAATGTAAGTAGATGAACATTCTATGTGCTTTCCACACAATTTGAAATGCCATATCCATCTTAGAATTTGATTCGGATTTACCTTGATCACAACAAAACGAATGTCACTAAATTTAATCACCAAGAGCTCCGGATTGTTGCATCCATTATTGATTATCCTGTTAATTAATTTCATCTGATGTCACTGTTATCACTAAACTCAGGTATACAAAAAAGAAAGAAATAACGAAAGTGCGGAAGCTTTCTTCGCGACATTATACGCCAGATGTTTTTTTTTTTTTTTTTTTTTTTTTTTTTCCGTGCGGGCTCGGCTAAAAATTCACCTAAGCTTATTCATTAAGTGAATAATCTATTTTTTATTGATAAACAATATAATCAGAAATTATACATATGCATATAGTTACATATGCATTGTTAAAATTGGATTGAAGCCCAATAATTTCTGACTGAAAAAAAAAAAAAAGATATTGTTCTATTTAGTTCCTCTTAATTAAATTTGCAATTTTAAAATATTATTACCTATAGAAACAATATTTTTTCTGTTACAGTCGATTTCCGAAATACAACCCCAAACATGGAATTTATGAGATGCGCACATGGCATTTATTTCCACAGCGCATGCTGGTTGACAGAATTGATAACGCGGTCTGCCGTAATGCATGCCGGTGGTTACGTTATGATTAATTGATGTGCCTGATACAGCGTCATACTGATTAAACTCCAATCCGGCAACGCCACTTCGAATATATATAGTTACAGAGGTAGAGGTTTTGTAACGAGAGGCTTGAGTTAGAATAGGACCGAAGGTGTGTTCCAAGAGTCGCCAGTTACTAATCCTAATTTTGTAACACGTTGCCTACAATATTTTATCTATGCTAAGAATATTTTAATACATGTTGTATAGGTATTTAATATATTTAACGAAATTTGTTTACTCCGGGAAGGATATACATAGAGAAAGAGTAATGTGGGTTTTGGAATAAAAAGAGACAATACATTAGCAACCATTATTATAATCTGCAACTTTGGATGCTAGTTTCATATATGAATTTGAAGTAAAAAATTAGTGAAGAAAGCAATTTTCGTAGTTCATTTTTAGAAAGCACTCCTAGCTGCATTATTACAATACTTCCAGAGAGTCCAGGAAAGTTTATTTATGTAGCTATACGAAATTCAAATACTGGTTTGGGTAATGAAGCAGATATAAATAAGTATTACAAATTGTAATGGCTGTTTTTGTAATGGTTATACATTCTTAGGCTTTCACAGCCGACATTGCTCCAATAGAACGTAGTTTCCGGGTTTATACGCCGTGGTCCAGTCGAGGACGTTTCGCCCATGGCTCCTTTGGCCATCTTCAGGGAGACTAACTCCTGGCTGGTTAACAAATAGCCCAGAAACTACATTCTACTGTTTTTTAATGGTTATTTATTATCAATCAGGGAGGAAAATTTCAGTTTTAATTCATATTATTATCAGGAAAAAAAGACATAGTTTGTCACCATTAAAGTGTATTTTACGTTTTGTTGAATCTTATCTTATATTTTGACAACTGCTTTTGTGTTTGTTAGAATATAAACTATAGCTTTTGTTGCCTAGTAACTACGAACTAAAACATCACTGATTATTATAGTGGTAGATAAAATATCTTAATAAATATGTGTTTACTAGCAACATCAAAACAAGCTGTAGGGATTATTTGTGGGATCATGATATGTAAATTATTACAGGGTAACATCAATGCAAGCAACGCAAGTGCTTGGTACCAAGAAACTCTTCGAATTAGACAGATGGTTGGTATTGAAGGTCAAAAGAAAAATAATCGCACTGAATATTCAGCAAAACTTTTTTTATTTGAGGTGGTGCTGCACTTTGATTACCTTCTCATAAAAGAAAAAAATAATTTTGAGAAGTCGCCCGCTAGGCTTGACACGGCTTTAATATTTATTGGTTCAAAGAAAACACAGGACAAAGGAACAAAAAAACTTTGTTTTGATACGATAAGAATCTGTAACTCATGCACATGTCTTGCTTTTGAATTACGACCGTCTGTGTTGAGTTTACACACTAACGTGGTTATTAAGCTTACTTTTTCCTCTTCTTTTTTGCACGAGCGTTAACTTTTCACTCAGAAAATACCTTCATTAAAGACACGAATACGTTTTGTGAAGGAGTATAGTAGCTCTAAATGGGAAAACACGTAAAACTTGCTTATAGTGCCTTCCGAAGAGGAAGTTCGGTATAAATGTAACACTCTCAACATTCATTTATTCAAAACCTTGTAATACAGGCTGCGTTGTAAATTGTGTAGTATGAATGTTTTATGTATGTTAGCGCAAATGTTTCCTGCCATTATAACCAGTGCGTGCATAGTACTCCCTTGTTTCCTCAAGCAACATACACAGGACATAAGTTAGTTAAATGAATTGTTACGCTAATTCGATGCTTATTGCTTTTTCTACGACATAGTACATAGTAGCTACGGTACGGTACTGCATTCCAACCAAAAATGTGATGCCGAGTTTTTACTTGAAATACACGTTATGAGGTCCTCTTTAAAAAACTGTTTAGGAAAAGGTCCTTGTGTGTGGTATTTTCGGATTTAAGTTCAGCATCTTCCAAGGATGCGACATCAAGTTTTTCTAGATCTCCAATCCCAGAATACCATTTACATGAAAAAAGTGTTCAAAATTCTGTTCTCAAAAATGACTAATGCTCTGATTAAAATATGATATATTTAAGACGTTTTCATGAAACTTTAAATATTAAGGGGAGGCATCGGTGAAATTTGGACAAAAATGACGAAAAATGCGATTTTTCGTTTTTGCCTTAAAATTATGTCTGTACCTTGTACTTTCAGAATCTACCGTCGTTTACTCCTCATCACCATTTAAAAGGCCGTTACGCCATGATTTAAATGCCCATGGCGTATGTATGTTGTCATTAACTTAAAACTTTAAAGTCATTTTTCTCTGCTTTCTATTTTTTCACATTTTTCAATCTTCAAAATGCATCTTCTCATACAGTTCTTAATAGATTTCTTTTAAATTTTGCACACATGTTTTTAGATAGTTGCTTCATAAAACTTGATATTTTAAATGCTCTAGATGGAGTAGTTTAATTGTTATCGAATTTTCATTTTGAAAATTGTTAATAATTTGAAAAAAAATGGACATTGAGGTACTCAATATTTTTTTTCTCCAAAACTGTTTGACATAGCCAAATAAAAATACCAGGTCTTGTAGACATAATCTAGGGAACCATATGGCCAGAGTTTAGTTTACTTAGAACAAATAATATTTTATATAGAAGCGTTTGCTATACTACCCTAAAATTGCACCAAAAAAACGAATAAGAATTTTGTTTTGCAAAAACTATCTTACATAGAAAAGTGAAATTTGGTAAACCTAGTTATGCTTTGGCACACATACATACAAATTTTCACATCATTGTGACAAAAATTGTGGATTTTTGTCATTTTCACAGATGCCTCCCCTTAAACAGAATTTTCAATTTCAAAATTCAAACCAATGACAAGGAATATCTCGGAAATGTTTATTTCCACAGCAAAAATTGGTATAAATTGTGTTCTTTAAGGAGATCTACATTTTTAGGGAAGATTTTCTTCGTCTTACGGTTTACCAGTTTGCAAAAGTTATTCCGAATGAAGAGGACTTTAGTTATTACCCAAAAAATATCGTGTGAATGTATCAAGCCCTACTTTTTTTCTACTTTTTTACTTTCTGTACCACCGGTTAAGTATTGTATTACCCCCATGTGGGGATAGAGGTAATTGTGAGGAAGAGAGGTAAAAAGAGAAAGAGCGAAAATATTGAATAATTGGCTTACATTTGTCATTCTGCGTTGAATTCCAAGCAAAGAATCTAACCATCAAACTCTACTTGGATGGAAATAATTTCGTCATTTTCGTTTTCTCAAGAAAGTTAACTGATTTGAATTAAAATATTATAGTAGATGTATAGTCTAAAGAATGCTTAATTCTGACTGAATTTTGTTTAATTTTGAATAACTAAGCAAACTCAAGAAAGAGACAAAACTTCTATTTAAAGTACGGAGTTTGTGACATAATTTTACTTCACAGCGTTGGCAGGCATCTAAGTGATTTGAAGGAATTGTACTATAAATAACATCACGTGCACTGAAGAATCATTTTATCTATAATCTGTAGGGTGAATTAAGATTGTATATGAATGAACCACATTAAATTATTTTTCCGAGCGCTCTCTCTCTCTCTCTCTCTCTCTCTCTCTCTCGTTATTTTTAAACGTTACGCCTAGTCTCCAAAACTACACAATTATTTTAATTTTACGTAGCATAATAATTCCTCTAAGATTTATTTTGATATAAACAATAAAAATGTTTTTGTATTTCTTAACCACAATGGAAAATCAGGAAGCTGACATTGTGTTGCGTTTCAAGACTTTGCAATACTCAAGCTACTGAACTCCCTATGAATAAGAGTCGATATGTAAGGATATTTTCATGACAATTTATCTAACAGATAGGTATAGGAAGTTATTTCTCAAAAAAACTGCGGAGATTTATGCTATTTATATTTTTATCTATTATATTTTATATTTACATCTAGTGTCCAAAAAGAAACAATTGTTTTAGCTCTACTTCGAGTTATGGCTCCTCATAGATATACAGAGCATTTATAAAATAACTGGATATTAGAAATATTAACCGATTTTAATTTTTTTCAATATGTTATACATATTTATTAATAACATTTCCTAGTGTCGTACAGAGTACATTCACATAAATTTAATTTTGTGGTAATATACTGTAACATAAATCACATAGTTAACAATAGCAATCAATGTACACAATTTTGAATGTGCCTACCATGCTGAACAATTAAAGTTCCATCTCATTGTGCACATCCAACAGCATTCGAGTAATGAACATTTCTACTGTAGTCATAAGTCTGTCCATTGTATCAGGAATACCACCAGGTTTGGTTGGATACTCTGTCCTAAATAAATTCCCACAAGGAAAAATCTGATGTGTTGCACTCACATGACTTTCTCTACTCTTGTACTACCATTCCTACAAACTCTTACTCCTATATCTTCTTCGTGCTAGTTGAGATAAACATTTGCAGAAAGTATCTTATTGCTTATTTCCTTGCAGGTGCAAAGGAAATATGGGAATACAGTAGGCTTTGAGCAATAGTAAAATCTTTTAAAGCTTTCAAAATTTCGTTCTCTTTGCACGACTAACATATAAAAAATGAATAACGATGTTCCATTTCACGAAAGTTAAAGTTTTTCATAATTCACACAATTAACAAAGAATATCTTAGAAATGGTTCACTCTAGAAAATAATTCATTTGGACATAAATTGTGTTTCAACAAGACCTACATTGTTTATGTGCTAAGATTTGGTTCATCTCTTGCGGTTTACCAGTTATTCAAGTAACCCAGAGTAAGTCACCTATATCCCAGGACTACATGGGATATAGTCAGAAAATTTCAAATATATATTTAGTTCGTCACAAAAACGTCACAAACATATGACATTTTAATCAAAATCGTTAGAGAATTTTGGAGAAAATCAAAATCTTCGTATCGCAGTCATTTAACTTAAATACCATCTTTGGTTTTTAACCGACTTTTCGTTTGTGAGTTATGCTCCTCACAGACGCTAACACACTGACAGACACACACAGACACACACACACACACACACACACACACACACACACACACACACACACACACACACACACACACACACACACACACACAGACCTTTCTCTAAACATGCGTTTTTTGGATTCAGGGGACCTCATTCTGGGCATCGAAATTTTGGGTAGAATAAAATACTTCAACTTACTGTACGTAGTAGAGAAAGTAAAAAAGTTTAAGGGCTTTAGTTACGAACATCGAGGAGGCCAAGAAGTTTAGCATGAAGAATTTTTATCCCATATGCCTGGAACTTTGGTGTTTTCCATAAGGTATGCTATAAAGAAATAGGAGAAATGCTCAATTCCTGAGTAACTTTGGTGACTGATTTTTAATTAAACACCGTGGACGTTCGCTGTCTTCCTTACATGTTGCAGAAAGACGCCAACCTGATCTTTTCCTCTGTTTTACGGATCCTGAAACTGAAAGGATGGTGTTGCTGTTAAATCCCTGGCATCCTGAACCAAACTGTCGCCGGAATAAACCCTGAATTTCAGTCACAGATTTTCCGATCTCAGGCAGCGATTTTTCTTCGTTGTAGTAAAGTTAAATAGAGTACGCGGCATATTGTTTCCTCATTCCACGCTTTTAAACAGAATAAGCCCTTTATAAAGCAGCGATTCTCATTGCACAAAAGTCCCTAATGACTTAGTTGTCGACGGGCTCTTAAACCCTGTACACTAACTCATTCATAGCATAGAAGCGCTCTCTAGTGGGATTTGGGGAACACACTAGGAAGTGAATCGACTGTGCGGCACCGAGAAATGTTTTTACTTATAAATATATACAGCATACCTAAAAATTATTAAAACTGGACAATTTTTCGAATGCACAATTATGTACTTATGAAGGACCGTATATTTTGCTGTAAAGAACAAAATGTTTCTGTACTTCTCCATCACCATGGATAACTGAAGCTGAAATTGTAATATATAATATTGTGTTCCCTTTCAAGTTGTCTGCAATACTAAGATACTGAGCTCCCATTACTTAGAGACAATAAGTAAAATATCTTCAAGACAATTTATTTAGCAGGATACAGATACCAAGTTATTTGTTACGCGGTAGATGTAATCTGAATGGAGTAAGTACCTTATAGCTCATAATCCCTTCCATCTTGTTTCCTGTATGGAGAAAATATAACACAAACACAATTCCCTACTGCAGTATACTGCAACATAAATTGCACTGCTGCTTCAGCGTTAATCATTGCAGCCTCAATTCTTAATGACTTTCACACTTCAATTATCCTGTTTTGACGGCACTGTGAATGGCAAGGTGAACTTGTGCTCATGTTATACGTTTATATCCTCGCGTTAATGGTAATTTAATGCTTCTAAGTGAGTGATTCTTAAAACCTAAGAACTTCTAATAGAAACTTCAAATCGAAACTTCGATGAAATTTGCAGGTGCGACCATTTTATTACTCAAAACATGAATCAATAACGCGAAGTTCACATTTAAAACACAGAGTACCGTCTGTGAAATTAATAAATGAGGATAATTTTACCTTCTTATAGCTTACTCAATTCAAATATTCATGATCTAACATCATTTTATATACTTATGTTGTTGAAATATTAATAACAGTTTCCAGTAATTACGGGCTGTTAAACTGGACAGAACACATTAACTAATAATCCAATATGTTGCACTCATATCACTTTCTCTACTCGTGTACTAACTATTCTTACAAACTCTTATTCTTTTTTCGTGTTAGTCAAGATTTGCAGAAATTATCTTACTGCTAATTTCCTTGTAGGTGCAAGAGGAATATGGAGATACGGTAGGCTTTGAGGGTAGTCAAATCCTTTAAAGCTGGTTGCTATATGAGGGCTTTCAAATTCCGTTCTCTTTGCACAGCCAAGAGATTAGAAGGTGAATAATGACCTTTCATTTGAGAAAAATTTAAGTATCGCAAAACTCACTCAAGCAAGTAATACCTCCAAAACGGTTCACTCCACAAATACTGCATTTGGATGTAACGTGTGTGTTTTAGCGAGATCTGCATTTTTTGTGCAGCAACATTTGGTCTATCTCTAATGGCTTATTAGTTATGGAAAAGTCATCAAGAGTAAACAGATCTATATGGGCTATGGCCAGAAAATTCACTATAAATATAATCAAAATTGTTAGAGCTATTTTTTGGAAAATCAACATTTTCAACAAAAAAATTCCGTGCAAAAGGTAGTTTAGGGTGGAGGAATTTTCTTCAAATCTTCGTGTCCAAATCTTGAAAAATATTAAATACCAACTTTGGTTTTTATCTGACTTTTCGTTTTTGAGATACGCTGTTCACAGACGCACTAACGGTTATTTTTCTGAAACTGCTTTTTGTGTATTCAGGGGGCCTCAAAACATATTTGCAGTGAAATCTCGACATCTAAATTTTGGGTCGAATACAATGCTTTCCCTATTTACTATGCGTAGCAGAGAAAGTAAAAGACAAAAAAGAAATTTCAATAAAATGAAACGAGTAAGATGAATTAGGATGGCTACTAACATTGTAATTATGGATAAAGTTCAATATCTTTGAGCAAATGGAATCATATTCAAACTGCGTCAATACTTTATAAAATAGCTATTTACCTGTATATTAACAGATGTTAATATAACATATATAACATCTGTATATTAACAGAAACAGATGTTAGTGTTTATTGATATCTTGAATTCTATAAGCAGCTAGATAATAAAACAACGTCTTTTTAAATACACATCTTGAGGCAAATGGAAGTTGGAGTTACATCACCAGCGCAGTTGCGGGGGTAAGACACTGCACTAGACTGGTGGCTCTCCCGGCGAGGGTTCCTGTAAACCAACGCGGTAGCACCGTCAGCATCTCGGATACAGGCGTCATTGGAATAGTTTTCACAGAATAGGATGTTAACATTTACATTTTATATATACAACGTTTTAGAGGAGAAGATAGTCTAAACAGCAAAATTACACCTTAGTAAGTTAAATTACCATTCCTCTTAAAGTTCTAAACGGTTTTTCGTAAATAATTTAGTAAATCATGACAACTATTTCAAGTGGTTATTTATAGAAGTGTAAATGAAAATTTTAAATAATACCCTGGAGGATTTTTAATTGACGTTAACTCTAATTACCTAACTGAATTACCTTAAATTTAGTGATGTCATATCGAATATTTTATCATGTATTTGAATAACTTAAACGGAAAATTCATACCTGTATGAAGGATGCTTAATGACTATTATTTATGCTCTCTCACACAAGCATTTGGCTTATATTGAAAGAGTTTAGGCACACAAAAATTCTAAAACCGGTAGGGTGTCCTGACTTAAGGAAATCCACAACTGAAACTTAGGAAATATTTTAGTGCACTCTAAAATAGTTTATAGTTTTAATAACTTATTCTGGATTTTGCTCCGAGTCTTTTAGGCTTCAATGCCTGACCATTTAAATCTCCATGGGAAAAAGATCTAATGGTCTGTATTTACTTCTATATCTTTTATTTGACTTTTATTTTTCCTACACTTCTGCACATTAAAAATGCTCCATCAAAATATTTGTAAATAATATTGTTAAAATTTTTGGCATAAACTCAGAGGGAATGAATTTAAAAAATTAGCATATCAAATTTTGCTATACTTTGGCTCAAGATGCCACCAAAGGATTTCAAATATATTTTTTTTCTGAAGCAACAAGAGACTGACAAAATTTCTATACGCCAATGTTATTGTTCAAAATATGCACTATTTTTATTTTTTAAAGGTAATATTCCTGCATCTTATGCAACTCTAGTTGATTTATTTTTTTTTTATTTTGTTGTATAACGACGTTACAAATTGCCAGGATCACATCAGCATCGCCGGTGTGTCGGAATTTTGTCCTGCAGAAGTTCTTTTACATACCAGTAAATCTACTGACATGGAGCTGTCGTTTTTAAGCATCGGTCTGGACCGAATTTGCACCCGCAACTTTGGGATTAATACGCGAACGTCTAGCCAACTAAGCCACCCAGATTGACAAAATCTTATTCATTTAGATAATACAGCTAAAATAATGTTTTTTTTTTTTCCTCAAAAAACTATTGAAAAGAGTCATGAAATTGAAACACACCAATAACTGTGGTAGCGTAACATTTTGAAAATATTTAAATAAAAACTGCATGATTTACAGATTTCTTCAATGGTATCAAAGTATTTACAAGGCGTGGGAGGGTATTAGAAGGTAAATATATCGAAGATGCGCTAGAAAATACTAAAGATGGCTTTACCATTTCATCGCCCTCAGGGCTTAGAGAGAATGTGCGAAAAATAAATAGTATTTTTTTATTTCAGTCTCACTTAAAAGCCGAAGAAAAAATGTGAGTATGTGGTGCAATACGCCATCGTTTCTATCATTGGCAGCAGAAAATCAAATACACATTGTACATAAAGGCTTCGAAATGTTGCACTTTACTAGAAAATTAAAGTAAATAATAACGATAGATATAATTATCTTCCTCCTTGATTAATTAGAACCTCTTAGTTCTTATATTAAATATATTCTACCTTTGCGGACTAATCGGCGCAGAAGATTAGCTATAAATTATAACAGAAATTATTATCAAATATCACGTATCGA